>OZ023270.1:2152079-2494061 GCA_964006375.1 Tillus elongatus
ATTATCGTGAATTTGTTAACCTACAGGGCAATGATTGCCATGATACAAGAAATAGATCACATCTAGCAAATCTTAAAGTGTGTGTGTGGGCGTGTTTGGGATGACCTCGGAAGCTTAAGTTCATTGGTCACAGACTTTTGAAGATTTTTGTTTGATTTCACGGATACAATCATATGGATTTATCTTTGTCTTTTAGTGAATTTTTATTTAAAAAATTCACTAATAGAGAGGTATCGATGGTGAGACTTTGCAAAAATTCTTTCAAATGAGCCCGAATTAGGACCCCTAGAACCCATATCCGGGGTCAGTTTGAATTTTCGGACGGGGTTTTCCGGGAATATTTTGAGTTTTCTTTCAAAAAAAAAATTTTTTTCCGAAAATTTCGATAAAATTTGGTCTACATATTGCTTTGGGAAATACCTAACTATGTGCCAAAATTCAGCTTTCTAGGGTTACAGAAAATTGAGCTATTCAAATTTGAAACATTTATGTTTGAATCATAAGTATGTGGTTGCTGTTGGTTAGTCAATGCTTTTCTTATTGACTCATGAAATTCATTTGTAAGTTTGTAAGTTTCTGAGAAATGTCAATAATACTGAATTCACTGATTGTTAATCATTGGTAGCATTTACGATTATATATAACCCTATTGTAATGTATTATCATTTATCACCTCTGTAGTATAATTATTTTTGCCTTACAACTCGCAGCGTTTTTAGTCAATTGTTGTTATTAATAGTCAATAGTTTCTTTCCGAATACACAAACCTTCCATTGACTTCTGCTTCTGCCGCTGTTACAGTCCTTTTATTTAGATCTAGAGTTCTAACCACTCATACAAACAGTGTTTTTTAACCACGTGGCTGGGCGACTGACCGAATTCATTCCCAGTTGCTGTTAATTTACTCATATTCTCTTAATATGTTTGAAGATGTGGTGTCTACTTCATTCCAAGTCACTATTAACCGACTATTTATGAAATCAAATAAGTAAATTAAATCGATTGTCATAAAATATGTAGTGTATTAAGACAAGGAAAAAAGAAATAAAACATATATAACTGTGCACATTTTGATTATATTTTAGGGTGCTTGAGAGAGGTATTGTCACAGCATAATATCTTATTAAAGTCCATTTGTAAATAGGTTTAATTTTTATATGTATATATATATATATATATATATATATATATATATATATATATATATATATATATATATATATATATATATATATATATATATATATATATATGATAACTCAAAAAATAATTAACCGATTTCGATGAAACTTGGCAAGTGCCTGTCTTTTATTAATGGCTTGGATGAGTTCGTTATCCAGAAAAATGAGACGGGGTTTTCCGGAAACATTTTGAGTTTTCTTTCGAAAAAAATTTTGTCTCCGAAAGTAACAAAGCTGTTTCAATCAAATTTACTATATATGTTGCCTCAACCTTATTACGTACCAAAATTCAACTTTCTAAGTTTAGAGAAAATTGAGTTATTCAAATTTTAAATTTTCTTTCGAAAAAAATTTTTTTCTCCGAAAATTACAAAGTTATTTTAATGAAATTTTGTGGATATCTTGCCTTAAGAAAAACCTTACTACGTATTGAAATTAAACTCTCTAAGTTTATAGAAAATTGAGTTATTTAAATTTGAAGCATTTAATAAAAATTCACTACCATAACGCACTTGCTGCGTCCCGAGTTTTTTAATGTCTTTCAGTGAGCCTCCTAGTTGACCATAGCTTTACAAATTGATAGTACATATCCCATCCTGTATAGGCGGGGAAAGCCTAGTAGCTGCTCGGTGAGGTGCCATTTCGGAAGGAGCGTTATAAAGTAGCTTCATCATGTAGCTTCTTTCATAGCCATTTTTTACCATCATATCTGCAAATCGACCTAAAGCCCCATGTCTGAAGGAGGGGTGGGTAATATCCAGAATTCGCTGTTTCATGCTCATTAAGACATTTAGTTTCATTTTCTTATCATGGTATGACATACAGTTTATGTATCTTCCGGAACTGGAAGGCTTGCTGTACCAATCCAACTTAATGGGTATTGTCGTCACTTCTATATACTCTAGTGTCCAGGAAAAGAACACTTCTGTCTGTCTCTCTCTCAATTGTAAACTTAATGTGATCATCAAAACTGTCGAAAAACCGCAACACCTCTTCCTCAGTGTTGATCGGGATGGCAAGAATCAAATCATCCATGTATTGGTAGATGAAAGGTAATCTAAAAGGCAGACGTGGTATCGCAAACTTAAGCAACGATGACATAACCATATTTGCAAGGACAGGGCTGAGGTGACTACGCATTAGACATCCAAAGACTGTCGATAGTAAACCCCATTAAACAGGAAGTAATTGGAGTTGAAGAGAAATTCTATTATTTGAATGAAATTTTCTTTAAGAATATTAGTGTTAGGTTCAATGAGCTCCCAGTTCTCGTCAATGATATGAAGTGCAAGCTGTAGTGAAATATTTGTGAACAAGGAGACAACATCCAGAGAGACCAGCCTGTATCCTTCATCCAGTTTGAAACCGTTCATCTGCTCGGCACTTTCACCAACAATAAGGAGAAGATTTCGGTTCATAAACAACGTGATGTGGTTCTCTTTCATATATAGGTCAGACCTCACAGTCTGTTGGTAGGAGGATCATCCAGCATAAGAGTGACTCCAGACTTAGACCTGACAGATGTGCATTGGCACATCATGTGTCTACTTTAGGCCATAATATGGATTTTGAAAATGTAAAAATATTAGATACGGATTTTTTTTTTTTTTTTAAACGTTCTCTTCTTGAAATGTGCCATATTCTCGAAAATGACACTATGAACTCAAAAGCAGATGTTCAAAATTGAAGTAACATATATAGCTATGTATTACTATTTGATAGGTCTGATCGCGCCTCTGTGTTGGCCGGTTCTATAACTTAGAATAAGAAAACATGTGACATAATTTATCAATAGAATAACAAAATAGTCTATGATCATTGAGTTCTTCAGCTGTCATTTATATCTTTGGTCGACATTCTAATTCTAACGTGAAAAAATGGGCTTAGGTGTCCATTTTGTTACACGCGGATTTTTTCAAAGCTTTTTTAGTTTTTTTAACATTAATGACACTTTTTATACTTGTTCATGACTAGCTTTGAATGTTTTGATAGTAGAAATGTTCGCTTGAAGTTACATGTTGATGTAAAGATGTTTTTGCATTGTTGTCTTTGTGGCAGATTTTCCCTGTTTTCGATGTTTTGGCTTTGCTTTTACAATTAGTTACAGTGCTGTAAGTATTTTTAATGCACAATCTAGATGTCTGTGCTGATCTTTGTTGGTTTTTAGTACTCCTGAAGATGCTCGGAACTCCGTAGCGAAATATATCGAGTTTTAGTACAGAGTGACTTTCTTTAAAATATAGCCCTCTTTTTTTGGTCGTAATTGCCCTTAATAGTAAACAAATTTTAGCACGCTAACGTGTAACGACTGTTACTCCTCCCTTCAATCTATATATATATATATATATATATATATATATATATATATATATATATATATATATATATATATATATATATATATATATATATATATGTATATATATATATATATATATATATATATATATATATATATATATATATATTGCTATGTATAGACATAGGATAGAAATTAGAATAATAATATTAAAAAATAATGGTCAAGTTATTTTAGTAGTGCAATAGAACTAAAGGAATATAATTTAAATGGAAGTCTAAAGAGGTTTTATGTTGTTATTTTATAAGAATTAGTATTAAGTTAAAGTAAAATATATTGATAATGCAGTAGATATCGTGAAATAAAAAGCAAGATAAAGTGAAACAAACAATTTTTGTATGGTTTGCTATCTAGTGATAAGAGACTTGTGGTGAGATTGATGGTGATGAAGGACCGGTTGGCCAGGTCGAAGGCAAAACAGCCGATAAGGCGAGGGCTGCTCGGAGAGACAGTAAAATGAGGATTCAGTTGGAGAGAGTCGGGGAGTAAACAAGTAAATGTAGTGACTCGAGGTCGGTACCGAAAATTACCAATAAAAAAGTCAGCTGGAGAACGTTGAGGAGTGAACAGGTAGAAGGTGCATGGTCCACAGGAGAAGGTGCCTGGTAATAATATAGTTGCCAGGGGTAGTTAAGCAAGAAGATAATGACTGAAAATAAATAAAAGAGTTAAAGCTAATCAACCAAAACAACAGAATTTCATAAAAGAGTAGCTTATTAGAAGAAAAAAAAACAGTTCCATGTTGCAATTAAGTGTTGTAGGCAATCAAAGAATCCAAATACCATCTTTGTGGACATGGTGTACAGGAATTTGTAAGGTGACCGATAATTAAATCTCTGGTTCTAACAATGTAAGTGATTTGATACTGAATAATATGTTTCTGTTATTAATAACCTATTATGGTATATTATGCAACTAATTTGTCCCTTAATTTGTTATTTAATATTTGTGAATTTTAATTTCAATGGGTAATCACCATTAAAGATGCCTAACTTTGTATAAAACAATGTAAGTAATTTGATACTGAATAATATGTTTCTGTTATTAATAACCTATTGTGGTATATTATGCAACTAATTTGTCCCTGAATTTGTTATTTAATATTTGTGAATTTTAATTTCAATGGGTAATAACCATTAAAGATGCCTAACTTTGTATAAAACAATATAAGTGATTTGATACTGAATAATATGTTTCTGTTATTAATAACCTATTATGGTATATTATGCAACTAATTTGTCCCTTAATTTGTTATTTAATATTTGTGAATTTTAATTTCAATGGGTAATCACCATTAAAGATGCCTAACTTTGTATAAAACAATGTAAGTAATTTGATACTGAATAATATGTTTCTGTTATTAATAACCTATTGTGGTATATTATGCAACTAATTTGTCCCTGAATTTGTTATTTAATATTTGTGAATTTTAATTTCAATGGGTAATCACCATTAAAGATGCCTAACTTTGTATAAAACAATGTAAGTAATTTGATACTGAATAATATGTTTCTGTTATTAATAACCTATTGTGGTATATTATGCAACTAATTTGTCCCTTAATTTGTTATTTAATATTTGTGAATTGTAATTTCAATGGGTAATCACCATTAAAGATGCCTAACTTTGTATAATTAGATTTTCATTTAAATCTCCTATTTGGCCTTCATAATTGAAGTGGTAATGCATAATTAAAATAGAAAAAGACCAAGTAATTATCAAAGACCAATTATACAAAAAAATTACCAAAAAAAAAAAACAAGTTGAATCCTTAAAATCCTGAGAGGGCTGAGCAAATGGAAATTAGAAGTAATTAAGACGGTAAGTGAGTAAAATAAATTATCTTCTAATTAACGGGGTAATATTTGCAGGTTTTGGCTTATTAAAAGTATATTCGATAATGATATTGGCAAACAGTGAGTTGCCTGGCGTCCAACGGTATAAATTATTAATATAAAGATATATTAGAAATTAGATTTATGATTAGAAGTAATTTATGTAATATCAGCATCTAATTAGTAATTAACAAATCATTAATTAAAAAGCCAGACCATAGCAATATATATATATATATATATATATATATATATATATATATATATATATATATATATATATATATATATATAGCGATAACTCAAAAAGTAATTAACCGATTTTGATGAAACTGGGCGAGTACCTTTCTTTTACTAATAGCTTGGGAGCTTCCGTTAGCTAGCCCGATCAAACTAGTCTTTCTTAAAAAAATTGATGTTTTTGAGAAAAACATCGTATCTAAAAAATAACAACGTTTTTTTGATGTAATTTGGTGCGTATGTTGCACCGGTAAAGACCTTGCTACGCCGAAATTCAACTTTCTAGGTTTATAGAAAATTGAGTTATTAAAATTCGATGCATTTAATGCAAATTCACCTCCGTAACGCACTTGCTGCGTCCCAAAAAAAAATTGTTATTTTCAAGTATAATTGACAAAACTTACGATGCGTCACTTTTTTAAAATCTGTACAAACACTCTCTATAACTATCGATTCAATGAACAGCGTGTCACTGAACGTTTGTTTTCCAATGCAACTATCTCCAACCAAAGTGGAAACGATGCCGTATCTGATTCCTATTTGTTTCCAGTGGAGGAATGGGGGAACGTGGGGTATCAACTTCTCGTATAGTTCTGTCTGGGAGAGGGTGGACTCATTTGGCATGCGATCCGCGTATCAATGTCAGTGATGTGCAAGGAAAATACAAAGAGTAAACACTGACGCCGACAGATAAGAGACGCTGGAATATGTGACCCACAATAGCTGAAGCTGATACACACAAACAGTTCCACTGTACAGTTGGAGTTTGTTCAGCTGTGTTCCGAAGAGTTGACACTGTCGATGCAGGTCTCCCCCACGTATGTATGTGTCTGTATGTGTGTGCTGAATATCAAGTGAAATCTTACACTGTGATTATTATTAACAGGGTTTGCTATCAAAGACTTTTTAGCGAATTTTCATGAAGAAAAATTCGCTAATAGAAAGGTCACGATAAAAAGCTTTTGGAAAAATGTCTTCAGATGAGCGCAAAGTTGGGTCCCTAGAACTGATTTCAATCAAACTTATCGTAGTATGTGATTGTTGTATTCGTTTTCTAGCAACAATCACACACTACGAAACATTAGAAACGCACAACAACAAACCACTACAGCACAACAAGAACGGACAGAGTCCACACAACAACACACAGCGTTTTTACCATACATTAAAGGTGTCACCGACAAAATCAGCCGAATTTTTAGAACGCATAATATCAAAACCATATTCACAACAGAGCAAAAACTGTCAAATCTGATAAAAACTCCCAAGGATACGATTCCAAACGAATACCACGGAGTTTACGAAATTCCTCGTTCCGACTGTTCCCGAACTTATGTAGGACAAACAAATAGTTGCATCCACAATAGAATATATGAACACACCCTCGCAGTTAGAAAATCTGACCCCGCATCGGCGCTGGCCATGCATCATATTCACACAGGACACAAAATAGACTTCGATAATCTCAAAACAATAGCACCGGTTCACAACTTCAAAACGAGAATTATCCGCGAAGCAATCGAGATCGAAAAACGTCCCGATTGTTTAAATAAGAAAGATGATGGTCTGCGCCTTCCGATTACTTGGAAACCTATTATATCTTCATTAAAAACACACACAAAAAAAATTTCAATAGACAATTTCATTTCCCCATTATCTGTCTCAACAAATGCCGGTAATCCTCTTAATCCTCTCAATCCTTTAAGTATCATGACCAAAGCCCCTGACTTAATTGACCTTGACCCGACTACATTTACTGATAACGAAGCAGGTAGACGGAACGACACATACAATACAAAACTTGCAACGAACTGCCAGATCTCTCTGAGGCCTGGGGTTAAAAACACTAAGACCTTAGAGACGATCTTTGACGAGACTTGGTGAGTAGGCAGATTGTGGCCCCGTAATCGAGCTACAACAGCTCAACCCTACTTTGTCCACCGCTCTAAGGAGTAGGCAGGTTGATGCCTTAGAGTGTCCTTACATATTTCCTTTACCTCTTGAAAATGGGTCTAAAACCGGAGCCGAAACGTCGAGTTTTAATAAATTCTAGACGCGGTTCAACCAGAGAACCAAGTATATCTCACATTAGAAACCGCGGAAATCTTACCCAACACACACACAAATATATATATATATATATATATATATATATATATATATATATATATATATATATATATATATATATATATATATATACCTTTCTAAAAATATTCAACAAATGTTTTCCTGAAAGAAGATTACAATTACTATCGCAATTGTTAAGCGTGGACATGAGTATTTTGCTGCGTATAAGAATTTGAGCAAACTGTATAACGAAAGCCTGGAAAAAGAAATAAGAAAGACCAATCAAGATAATTTACTGAAGGCAACAAATAAGAGCAAAGCCATTTGGTACATCATAAATTCAAAAATAAAAAAGAAGGTCGACAAGAATATTGATTGCAACTTGATGCTGGATGAACTAAATAGTTTTTTTGTGAGCGTGGATAGGAGTCTTGCTGGAAACTCAAAAGTTGATCAAAGTGAACAAATGCTAAAACAGAAGGTGGCGTGCTCGCCAAGCTCCATGTTCTTGTTTGAAACAACCCCTGAAGAAATTATACAGAGAGTGGCAAATATGAAAGATAAAAATTCAAAAAACATATATGGATTTTAGTGTCAACCGGCTAACGAAATGTATAGTGTACATCGCTGTCCCACTTTGCTTCTTAACAAATATGTGGAGGGAATATTTCCTCATCAGCTTAAGTTAGCTAGGGTGATTGCTTTACACAAAAAGGGGGATGTCAACTTTTGTGGAAATTATAGACCTATATCAGTGTTGCCGGTAATTGGAAAAAAATTTGAGGCTCTGTTCAAGTCGAGGCTGGTGAATTTTATAGAAGCAAGGTCGATTCTGAGTGGAAATCATCATGGCTTTCGTGCAGGAAAGTCAACAGTTACGGCAATGATCGAGATAATTGAGACCATTTTGGCGTCATTTGAGGATATGGAGGAAACAATGCTTTCCAGTATTGACCTGAGTAAGGCGTTCGATTGTGCGGATCACGAGAGGGTTTTGATGAAGCTGCATCATTACGGTGTAAGAGGCATTGTGTGGAAGTTGCTTAGGTCGTACCTTGAAAACAGATATAAATTCCATGGTAAGAATATAATAGCTTTTGCAGATGACACTACCCTCATAGAAAGAGCTGAAAAAAGGGAAGTGTTGAACAAGAAAGCATTGGCCGGCCTGGATGTTGCTGAAGCTTGGTTTGAGGCAAACAGTTTGGTTGTTAATTCTTGCAAAACCCAAAAACTAATCCTTATCAGCAGAAAGTCCTCTGAACATGCAACTACTATACTACTGAATTTTGTAGTTGATGACAATCTTTCGTGGATTCTGCACATTGATGCGCTTTGCCTTAAGCTGTCAACTGTCATATTTTCCGTAAGAAAAATAAAAATGGTTGTCGGAGAGAGTGCAGCATTGTTGACATACCATGCGCATTTTCATAGTGTGGCGACGTATGACATCATCCTTTGGGGTGCTGTGGGTGGTGAATCAAGAGTCTTCCTGAAGCAGAAAAAAGTGATGAGGGTGTTGGCTGGTGTGCCTCAAACGACAAGTTGCCGGGATTTGTTTGTGAAGTACAGAATCCTTACCATCCCGTGCGTGTACATTCTTTGCTGTCTGTGCTATCTCCACAGTCACCAAAGTGAATTTGTTAGGCACTCAGACCTTCACTGCCACAACACAAGAAATAGGGACAAATTAATCACACCCAGGCATCGCTTAGCAAGGTTCCAGTCTTCCTGTGCGTTCACTGGCGTTAAATTGTATAACAAACTGCCGTTGGCTTTCCAAGAACTAGAGAGTAAGATTTTTTTTAAACTATAAAGAACTTTTAATTAAAAAGCACTTTTTATTCTGTGGGTGAATATTTGTACTGTCGCTTTTAGTCATGTTTTTCAAAGTGTCTTACAGTTGTGTTGTACTGATTTATTACTTGTAGGTTTTATTGGATCGTTGTAGTCTTTATGTGTTGTTTATACCTATATTTTAGATGTAGACATGCCTTGTAAGCTTTGAAGGTAATATATATATATATATATATATATATATATATATATATATATATATATATATATATATATATATATATATATATATATATATATATATATATATATATATATATATATATGGTATGGCGTATGGCACATCGTGATGAGCAGACTCCATGTAACCGCTCCAACTAGTGCGAGTCGATGCTCCAGTCCACAATCGCGACGACCACAGAAGATCGAGTAAAGCAGCTTTGGCGACACTGCTTTTACTGTGCTGCATATTAGAGACATTATATTGGAGTAACCATTGGAATATGTATCGAAATAATGCGTTACAGGAGGAAATTCTTTTGGAGCCGACTTGACATTTCACTTTCCGGAGTTTCGGACCGAGGCATAGGAGCGTTTACATGTACTGCGGATTTTAGTGTGCCGCACAAGGTCCTCCCGATTGCATGGAAAGTTCCGTGCCCTTTGGGAGTGGATTGTAGGTTCTTCAAATTATCAACTTTATAACCACCTCACAAGTGGTTATCTTTGAATATTTTCCCTAACCCTTTTGTAAGAAAATGATAGAATGGATGTACAGCGAACTTTTTGGGTGGCTCATCGAATTCAGGCTTCAATGTCATAATGCTACTTATTGACGTTTTCCCCTTATGCTTAGTAACTAATCTGTACACAATGTCTGGAGAGAAACCGTTACAAATCGTAATATCTATAATTTTGTTCATCTCTGAATTGTATAACTTACTGTTCAAATGAAAACTGAGTAACCTCCCAACAAGAAAGCTCAAACTCGAGATTTTGTGACCGAAAGTATTTGAGTCTGAAGGTATGAAGCGATTTGTAGCGATTTGTAACCGCCCTAAAAAATAAAATATAAGTCCGCACCAGGTTTGACCTAGTGTAACCGTCCTAAAGAGACATTAAGGTAAAGGGCCTATAAAAGACCGAGAGTATTCATTTGGCTGTTATGCGCGAGTGTTATCTTACGATTGACCTCAAGTGGATCCAAATCCGGACGATAGTGAGGTCACCATCACCTACTAAACCCTAACCTAAATGTACCTATCTTTCAGGATTATTATTTACAAGATAAAGAAGACTTTGTTAGGCTGGAAGATGTTAAGAAAATTAAATACTTACTCGAATTTTATGTCGTTCTGCCCGAAGTCTTATATTCATGAGATCTTAAGTCAGAACACCGTTACTGGGATACTTACTCAATTTATCGATATCTAGGTAGTCGATATAAAGAATCTCTACTTATGTCGCCAACAGAATTACGAAGTTTTAGGGAGGGATTGAGGGAGCAGATCAATTTAGTACTCGTGGCACCCACCGATAACTATATTAAGCGATATTAATGCTAAAAGATAAGATTTTAGACCCTTTGGGGTGATAAAGAGCCCCGACAGTTTCACCGATGTTAACTCTCTGCTTGCTCAAAACCGACTGCTCTGCGAAGCAAGTATCTGCATCACCACCTCACTGATTTTCCCGCGCTTTTTTTTTCATGACCGTTACAACTTGAAGCCATATGTGCGAGAGAGACACATAGCATCGACTCCTCTTGATACCAAATGGACGCGGTCCGTTCTTTCTGAACCCCCCTCAACACAATAATGGACGCGTCCGTTCTCCAAAGATCTTTCTCTGACATCACTATGACATCATGCTTTATTGAGAAGCTTCTGGAATAACACGATGTTTTTCCTCAATAAAAATATTGCGTCTTTCGATATTTAAATTTTAACGTACATAAAAGGAACGCAGTATGGGCTTTACGATGGTTATAGATATTAGCGAGTTTTCAACAAATAATTTTGAAACTAAAATTTGCACTGCTTTTCAGAGATAAAGTTACCTGGTATCAATTAGACTTCTTGGGGGTTCTCTTTAGGTCTTCAACGTAGTAACGATGGTAAATAAAAAGGCAATCGTTACAAATTTTCTTTTCTATAAATGTCAAATTCTAACCTATATATATTTTTGATGAGAAGAGTATCAAGGGTAATTGGTCGTTGTTTTCAATTTCCTAAGTAAACTGGATTGAAGGGAATCTACTGTTCAACTTATTAACAAAATTATTGATCTGATAGAAATAGAGGTTTGTTAACAGAAGCCACTTGGCTTTCAAGTTGAAACGGTTAATAACAGTTATTTCACTTGATAAAAGGACTTATTCAAATTCCGTTAGATTGCTTCTTACACTTAATATGTATTTAGTTTCTTTCAGATTGCAGAAACCCGATAATGTAAAAGTTTAAAAATTCAAATTAGCAAGAAATAAAAACAGCGAATGTATTCGAACTAGCGTAGCCTTTAAAATAAAACGAGAAACTTTTCAGGAAACTCTACATTAAATCGTAAAGTCTCGCATTGAAGTTGGAACCGTTGAATAACACTATTTGCCGACGTGGCCGCCTCGACCAATATTTTAACAACGTTTTTGCCCGGGCATTGAGCAAATATGAACTTGCAAATACATATTGAATTTTAAAATATTCATAAGGAAACGTTAAGTTTATATCCGGGAATTTCACGAACCAATATTGGATAGGCGAGTTAGCAATAGTAAATAAATACGTTGCAAGTTATACTGTGGCACATAACCACCATGAAATTTGAAGAAAGATCCGTTTTACGTGCTCGTATTAGAAATATAAAGTTGTGTTCTTTTTTTTCTTTTGTTAGTCATTATACAGTATGGTGTTATTCAAACGTACATTTAAAATCTTTTCGTCCAGTTTTGCAATCCTTTACGGCTACTAACATTCCATACAACAAGCTTTTGTAAGCAGATTACTCGATAGTTTAAATAATGGTGGTTACGATATCACTATATATTTTTTAATGGAAACCCCTTATTAGTGAGTTTTTTTAAGGAAACGTTACGGTGGTGTATGTTGTAACGATTACGTTTCGTTACTGCTTTAATTATTCAAAATAAACGCATAAGAGACTTAATTAAGAGCCGAGAATCCAATATCTGTAAGGCAATTCATGATTTAATTTCAAAATTATTTTAATAAAAAGTTGCTAAATCTTCAAGTACCGTAAACCTCTTTACTGCATTTTTAATTTGTACGTTAAAATTCAATATATGTTTGCGATGGGAAACTACCTCGCATTATTACTGAACAAATATTTCCAGGAACGAAATAAGCATTTAAAATATTGTTGATCTGTAATTTTCCGGTGACCTCACCTAAGAAAGACCGTTGAAAACGTTGCAAAGAATTGGCGGCAAAAACTTCCAACTATGTACAAGGGAGGTGCGACGTCGTGAGTTTACCACCGATTGGAGGTCTCGTTTTATCTCATTCGAAGAATGGAGGCTAGAAAAAGCTTGCGCGCAGCCACCAACGGTCACAGTAAGAATTTTTGCGTGCAGAGACTAACAATTTGCAGAACCCGAGACATTAGCGGGGACTCTCTGCTGAGCCTTCATGGATTGAACACCGTCAGTTTTCGGTGGCTATTAAATTATCTTAAAACGGGTTTGTTATGTTCTTTCTGTTATCTATACCACCTGGTAATTATTGTCAGTGATTGTTCGGAGTGATTCAAGTGATTTTCGAGTTTAATTAAACATCGTATTCAGCATAAAAACGCGAGCTAACTCGTGTCTCTTTGTTCCGACCTGTTGACTTCTTACCGTAATTAGAAAGGATTCCTGGTTATTATCGAACCCTAAGTCAATTGGTAGTGAATTTTACTGCAGCAAATTCACGTTTTAATTGCGATTCGCAAAGTTTCCATCAAGCGAATTCAGAACATCGACATAGGTGTCAAATGGTATTGTAGTGTCGGAGCCGTAACATCCACCGGCCTAATAATCTCTGATGAGAAGTCCCAGTCGTTTTCCCCAGTTTTTCCGCTCTTATTGGAGTCTGTAATCTGAGACAGGCACTCATGATTGATCCCACCTGGAAAGCATCTTCACAGGGTCACCAGGTAAGCTAATACCGGAAGACTGGTGAGTCTAAACAAATCTTTTCTCTGAATCAGCAGAATTTTCATGCCCAAATCTAAGATCTGAAGTTTTAATAACCTGAACCTTCAAAATCACGTAATCAAGTTTGAGCTTATACAATGTCAGAGAGGTGCTGTCAGCAAAACTATATATTTCCTATTTAATCTCTAAGATTTTGTCAATTTTTGTAAATTTAAACACACAGTTTTTTTTAAATTGTAATTAGCAATTTTTGTCTGTAAGATACCTAACCTATACATTCTCTTAGTTTTCACAATTAATATAGAAATTTCACGTAGGAATATATTAAATCGATTTTCTTTCTTTCTTTTTTGTTTTTTGAAGCCTCACTCAAAGCACTGGCAAGTTAATTCACTAGAAAACCTAGCAATTGATTGACAAACGTCAAGTAATTTACCTAATCATTTATGTTTATTTTTTAGCGTTACCCTAAGTAATTGACAGTTACATTTCAGTAATACACAACTATCTTTATCTTATTGTCTTGGCATAAGTATGTACATTAATAATTTCTTGTTCTTGAAATTCTTGCTGTTTATTTGATTTCTATTAGTGCGCAATCGATGTTTATTTGAGATCTATCAATCATTTTATTTCATTATATTCGCCATTCCAAATTTAATTTATATGAATAAATTCAATATTTTGTTACATTAACATATCTGTTTAATTGAAGAAAAATTCCTCCCTAGTATCTACTTTTCTTTTGACGTCGGCGCAAACAATTTATTCTTACTAACTATTATATAGATATCTAAATTTCAATGTAACCTGGCACTAGTCTGGAGAGCCCACAAATATAGGACTCTGGACAGTGCGAAGCAAACAAAGGAAGAGAACGTGAGTATCAAATTATATCCAGATCTGTCAACCTCTTAAAAAGTGCTGCTAATCTTAATAAATTTAACAATCTGATAGATAGCTACTTTAGGGTAGGGTGTTATAGGCAATTGTGACCACACCATTGAGCAGATCTATATCCACCTGAGGTCAATCACAATATGCCACGGTTCTTGCACTTAAAGCTTCTCTTTGAAGGAGGTAACAGTGTTCTTATTCGTATCCATAGCGCCGTTGTTGCGTCAGTATTTCTTTCATGGTGGTAACTCTTATTTCGTCCGTTATCATAACACACTTTCTGCGTCAGGATATCTTTGGTTATACCTATTGCTATCCTATCCGTTACCAAAACCCACTTGCTGCGTCAGTTTATCTTTTATAATACCTACTGATCTCTTAGTCGTTACCATAGCGCAGTTCCTGCGTCAGTATTCATTTCACAGTACGTAATTGTATCTTAATCGTTACCACCACACATTTTCTGCGTCAGTATATCTTTTGTAATACCTATTGATGTCTTATCCGTTACCAAAACAAACTTGGTGCGGCAGTATGTCTTTCATCAAACATTTTGATAGATTATTATTTGTTACCATAATACACTTGCTGCGTCAGTATATACTTTATTACTGAATTTTCTTTTTTTTTAAATCGCTATTGAGGAGATTCTGACTTTTGAATTTTGAAAAAAATTCTTCAAATGAGCGCAAACCAGGCCCCTAAAACCCTAATCCAGGGTCAGTTTCAATTTTTATATGTTTATATATTGTAAATGAGCATCATTTACAGTAGTTAACTTTAATGAAGGTAATCAGTTTAGAGCACGCGAAATTTTTCCTTCTGAAAATTCGCTAATAAATGTTTTATATTTAAAACCTTAGTTTGCCGATATAAACAATAGTTTCAATGTGCACCTGGAAATTAAAAACGACAACGCAGCGTATTAAGTTGAAAAAAACTGGGCCAGTGAAAATGCGAGGTAGACAAAAAATACTCGGATTGGCGACGAGTATTAAGGAAAACGGACATTAAGTTTGGGACAGCTATCGGAATAGCAGTGGTCCTCTTTCGGGTAAATCTCTGTGTTTTGTGTCAGAATAAACGCCAAGTATAGGGAAGAGAGACAGCTGAACGTAAGAGGAGACTGGGTGAGATTTAACCGTTTTATTAACATTTCCCTGGTGCAATAAAGACTTTTAAATGGTCGATAAGATCAATTTATTTAAAAGCAAATTCAAACATGCACACGCCACCCTGACCAATTAAGGAAATAAGAATAATTGTATTTTTGTAAATTATTAGTGGTTATTTAGGGTAAGAAAATAGGGTAGGAGAGAAGTGGTGCTCATTATAGAGGTGCTTTGAGAAATATTTATCCTGGTAGTTTTTTTGGTATATATATATATATATATATATATATATATATATATATATATATATATATATATATATATATATATATATGTTGTTACCTCCTTCAAAGAAAGAGCTTTAGAGCACAAGAACCGTGGTATATTGTGATTGACCTCAGGTGGATATAGATCTGCTCAATGGAGAGGTTACAATCGCCTATAACGCACTACCCTCAAGTAGCTATCTATCAGATTGTCAAATTTATTAAGATTAGCAGCACTTTTTAGGAGGTTGACAGATCTGGATGTAGTTTGATTCTCACGTTATCTTCCTTTGTTTGCTTCGCACTGTCCAAAGTCCTATATTTGTGGGCTCTCCAAACTAGTGCCAGGTTATATGGAAATTTAGATATTTAGATAATAGTTAGTAAGATATAATTGTTTGCACTGATGCCAAAAGAAATGAGAAGTTAGCTAGGAATTTCTGTTCAATTAAACAGATATTTTAATATAACACAATATATAAATTTATTCATATAAATTAAATTTGGAATAGCAAACAAAATGAAATAAAAATGGTTGGTAAATCTCAGATAAACCCTAATTGCACACAAATAACAATCAAATGAATAGCAAGAATCTCAAGAGCAAGTGATTATTAATTCACATACATGTACCAAAACAATAGGATAAAGATAGTTGCTGACAATAGGCATGGATGCAAAATGATAATGTTTTGTATCCTCCTACTATGTCGAAAAGCATAACTATTGGACAATTGATAGTCCCTTTATTAATCTTATATTTAAAGGGGTAGACATTGATCCTATTCAATCCATAGCAAGTGGTAGTGGAATTTTCCTTTACGTAATAGTAAAGTATTTTTTCACGCCCGAGGAGGTACCACCCCATACATCAAGGGGCCGGTGAAGTCCCAACGGACGTTTCCGGTTCTGGTGTATGAGTCGGTTTCCATTATAAGCAAAAATGATGATGGCTCTTCCTTGTACAAAAGATTCCGAAGGCAAAATACCCCGCCATTCGGATCTCCGGGAGAGGGGTGTACGCGGGGCGCCAACATCAAGATTTAACATATCCTTTTCAAATATATGTGGCCTAAATTCTAACCTGAACTCCGTCCACCATTTCTTCCAGGCTAACAGGCCCCAACTCCTCTTCCTCACCGAAACCCAAATCAGTGCCAAAACAGCCACTAATCACCTTAATTTCCCATGGTATGAGCTCATTACTTCCTTTAGATTGCATGGAGGCGTGTGCGCATACGTCCGTAGCAATCTACCATGCACCAGACTCCCCAATTTAGAAGCTGGAAGAAAAGACTTACTATGGATAAAACTCTCTCTCAGGGCTGCAACTAAATTCATCTGTTGCATTTACCGGTCACCTTCTCACAACAACTTTGTACAGCTCTTTGACTACCTTTCTGAAAAAACCGATTATCTGATTCCTGAATATCCTTCCTCCGAGGTCACTGTTCTTGGTGACTTCAATGTCCATAATAAGGAATGGATAGGATCTTCAAAAACCGATCCACAAGGGAGAGCAGCAGAGGCCTTTGCAGTCAGCAATTCTTTAGCCAATATGGTTCAGCAACCTACTTACTTTTCTCGTATCTCAACACACAGCTCAAATCCCTTAGATCTCCTTCTTACTACAAAACCAATTCAACCCGAGGTCACACAGTCATCACACCCACGTATCGTTTGGCACTACAACTCCGCAAACTGGGACGAAATTCGGGATTACTTTTCCTCATTTCCGTGGGCGTCTGTCTGCTTCTCTCATCCTGACCCCTCTGATATCTCACAAAACGTCACCGAAATTATCCAAGCTGGCATGGAGTTATTTATTCCACGTACACAGAAAACCTCTTCAGCCACTCAAAAGCCCTGGTTTTCTAAATCCTGTGACAAGGCCAGACTTGAAAAGGTCAAAGCTCACAAAACGCTTCTACACAATCCCAGTCAAGAAAACCGTCAAGCATTTAACGACGCAAGAAACCGATATGTCCGCATTCTTTCTGGGGCAAAAAACTCGTTTAATAACCACATCAAAAACAAAGTCCTATTAAGCTCCAACGGCAGCAAACCCTTCTGGACTCTTACTAAATCTATTGGGAATAATTTCTGCAAAAGCACGTTCCCACCTCTTGTCTCAGGGGATGAAATTGTTTCTACCGCCCCGGGCAAGGCTGAACTTTTTGCTTAGTTGTTCGCCAGCAATTCTACTCTCAACCCACCTCCAAATGTTTAACCACCAACAGTCCCCAATGTCGGGCATAAAATGACGGATATCATTTTCAAAACTAAAAAGGTACGAAAGATACTCTCTTCTCTTAATACCAGGAAAGCCTCTGGCCTTGACGAGATCCCAGCAATTGTTCTGAAAAAATGCGCACCAGAACTTGCTCCTGTCCTGACTCGTCTATTTCAGACATCTTACAATAAAGGCATATTCCTAGTAACTGGAAAACTGCTCGAGTACAACCCATCCCCAAGAAAGGATCCAAAGCACTTCCTAGCAACTACAGGCCTATTTCTCTCCTTTCAGTCGTCTCTAATGTGATGGAAAAGTATATAAACACCGAATTACTAAAATTTCTGGATAAACACAGTCTAATCCACGACAGGCAGTATGGATTCCGTCAGCGTAGATCGACTGCCGACCTCCTTTCCTTTGTCACCCATTCTTGGAACAAGTCTATGGAACTACACGGTGAATCCCAGATTGTCGCTCTAGACATATCCAAAGCATTCGACAAGGTCTGGCACGCAGCGCTGCTTAATAAACTTCCGGCCTATGGCCTACCACCAAAACTTTGTACCTGGACAGCAAATTTTCTCTCCAACAGGAGCATTTCTGTTGTTGTGGATGGCCATTCCTCTAAACTGTATCCAATTAATGCAGGAGTTCCTCAAGGTTCAGCTTTAGCCCCTACTTTGTTTCTTCTTCACATCAATGACCTCCTCTCTAGCACATCCAACCCACTTCACATTTACGTGGACGACAGCACCCTCCACTCAAATATACAATATTCTAAGCCTGTCTCCTTAGCCCAATTAGATGAGGATCGCAGACTCATGGAAAGTTCTGTTTCCTTGGATCTCCAAAAAATATTAGACTGGGGAAGTAGAAATCTTGTACAATTCAACGCCACCAAATCTCAGTCTTGCTTTCTTTCTCATAAGAGATACACCAGCCCTAGACCCATCACAATGAACAACCAAGTTATTCAAAGTAATGAGTCCTTTTCTCTTGTTGGCATTTCTGTGGATCGAAATCTTAATTGGCACCAACATGTCACATCAATTGCAGAAGCGGCTGCTAAGAAATTAGGTTTCCTCTTCCGGGCTCGCAAATACTTTTCACCAGCTAATCTCTATACCTTATATACTTCACAAATAAGGCCAAACCTCGAATACTGCTCCCACATCTGGGGTGCAGCTGCCGCTTCTACACTCGCTATCCTGGACTCCATTCAAAAGAGAGCTATACGTCTCATCGGTGACCATACCCTCACCCAAAGGCTGTCATCCCTTTCCCACCGACGTGTCGTTGGTGATCTCTCTCTCTCTCTCTATTGTATAGATATCTGCACGAGCACTGCTCAGAGGAGCTTTCCTCCATAGTTCCCCCACCTGCTGCCCCCAAGAGATCTACCAGGGGAGCAGAGCGAATGCACCCTTTTACTGTCCAGGTCACCAGACATAGAACTTCTTGTTATGCCCGCTCTTTTGTCCCGAGGACTTCCAAGTTGTGGAATTCCTTGCCTGGCACATGTGTTTCCTTCTCCTCCGAGCCTCCAAACCTTCAAGTCCAGAATTAACAAGTTGCCTCTTTCCTCCCTGTCAACACCCACGGTACGAGAGTATTTAGGCTGTAAGCCCTCTGGTGTGTTGTTGAAATTAAAAAAATATATATTACTAAAATGTTACTGTTAATTACTTAGGGTGTCGCTCAAAAATAAAGACAAATGATTAGGTAAATTACTTGACGTTTGTCAATCAATTGCTATGTTTTCTAGTGAATTAACTGGCCAGTTCTTTGAGTGAGGCTCCAAAAAATATATATATAATCCTACGTGAAATTTCTTCATTGATTATGAAAAATAAGAGATGTTAAAGAGAATATATAGGTTAGATATTTTACAGACCAAATTTGATAATTACAATAAAAAATTAAAACTGTTTGTTTAAATTTACAAAAATTAATCAGGAAATATATATAGTTATGCTGACAGCACCTCCCTGACATTGTTTAGCTCAAACTTGATTACGTGATTTTGAAAATTCAGGTTGTTAAAACTTCAGATGTTAGATTTCGGCATGAAAATTCTCCTGATTCAGAGAAAATATTTGTTTAGACTCACCAGTCTTCCGGTACCGAGTTACCTGATGACTCTGTGAAGATTCTTTCCAGGTGGGGTTAATCATGAGTGCCTGACACAGATTCCAGACTCCAATAAGAGTGGAAAAACTGGGGAAAACGACTGGGACTTCCCATCAGAAATTATTGGGCCGGTGGATGTTACCGCTTCAATATTACAAAACCATTTGACACCTATGTCGATGTTCTGAATTCGCTTGATGGAAACTTTGCGAATAGCAATTAAAACGTGAATTTGCTTAAGTAAAATTCACTACCAATTGACTTAAGGTTCGATAATAACCAGGAATTCTTTCTTATTACGGCTCAGAACAAAGAAACACAACTTAACTCCCGTTTTTAGGCTGAATACTATGTTTATTTAAACTCAAAAATCACTTGAATTACTCCGAACAATCACTGACAATTATTAACAGAAGGTGTCGTGTGGTTGCAAAGAGATTTCCACATAAACACAGATCAACTCGTTACATGATCAGAATACTACTGAACATTTTCTAAGAATGGGGTGTTTCGTCCAAAATTTCATAAGTAAAGCATTATTAGGGAAAAAAGTCACATATCTCGAAAATGGTTGAGAAAGATGACATTACATGTTAGTAAAACCTACCATAAAAGTTGACGAGCAATCTAGATCCGTAACAAGAAACACCATATTCCATTTGAAATAAGAAAGTTGACGTCTACTTCTGGTATAACCGGAAGCCCCATAATAACGTCAATATTTTCTAGTGATGGGTCGTTATTTAACTGTCAGCTATTTTTAAACGGTTACCGAGCCGTAACGGTAACCACCAGTTATGGATTTATAAAAATAACAGCTTAAAAAGTAACGCTTTTTACACTAAACTAGAATTCGGAGTCGTGTCTGTTTCAGTTCTACTGCAACTAGGTTCGATGAATAAACATCGGTTTTCATCGACAACTGTTATTTAACCATTTAACGGGATGAATAGCCTTGAGATTGGGAATGCTAAATATGTATGGTTATACAGTATAGAGCAGACTGTACTTCATAACATTATTATTTATACTAGTGTGCTCGCTCTCGCTCACAGCTTTAGGGACGTACGATCTTCGGTACAATAAAACGGTTTAATTTTAACTTTAACCGGTTGTTGATGGGGATACGGCATACGGACACTACTACACAGAGTTATTCTGTTAAACTGAGAAGCTGTTATAAGTTTCCCACTAGTATGTAAAGCCAAATATTTAATAATAAAAAATGTTGGGTGAAAAGATGAATTTCTGTAAAAACGTGTTATTACTTTCACTAAAGACAACGCAAAATAGGGTTATTTCACATGAAATTAAAGTACTTATTTATTTAAATTTATATACATTACCTAAGAAAACAGTTAACATGTCATTTTCGTTTGTCTGATAATAGTTATCAAATTGATAAAAAAATATAATGATACAACATTTTTTAATATCTATATACATTTAAATATGAAAAATCCCGGAAAACCTCATCCGATTTTTCTGACTAACGAACTTATCCAAGCCATTTACAAAAGAAAGGTACATGCCAAACTTTATCAAAATCGGCCTATTACTTTTTGAGTTATCGGTGTGATACACACACACACACACATATATATATATATATATATATATATATATATATATATATATATATATATATATATATATATATATATATACAGGGTGTTTCCAAATGGATGCGAAAAATTTTACAGGGTGATTCTTTGGCGAAAAATAAGGGGTGTATTTTTATTAAGTTTTTCTTGAAACCCCTTCTCCTCCAAGTTACAGCCCTTTGAAATTTTTGAAACTAATTTTAAAACAACGAATATTAAAGTAAGTAAATAAACAATTAACACTATATATCTTCCAGTTTTTTTTTAAACTCAAACTCAAACTCAAATTTTTATACTGTTGGCTGTTGTTTGCACAGTTTTTAAAAGTGGATTGATAAAGATGACCAGTGAACCGAAAATGTAACTAGACATAGAGATCTTTCTAAGAAAGAATAAAAGCATAATGTAATAACAAACCGTATGTACAGAATAAAGGCAAATTTCTTTACCGAAATTTTATGAGCTGCGTTATGTTATGGAGTTATTAGAATCACTCCCTGTGTAGCAATAAAAGTTCTAACGTCCCAAGACGTGATAAATAATGATATTTATTGATTCTTGTTGTGGCATTGACATTTACGTAAAGACCCCTCATAAAATAAATTTGTTAGAAATGACTAGTTTATAATTCCTAAAATATCCAAGTAAATACTAATATAAGACTCCTTTCTGATTATTAAAAGTTTTACTTCAGAGTGGCAAAAGATTTACGACACGCTTATTATAATTTCTTAACCCTTTGTTTCCTTTTCATATCGACAAAATTTGAGATTTATACACTACGTGAAATAACGGGGTAAAAATACAATGCTAGTGTGCTCGCTCTCGCTCACAGCTTTGGGAATATAGGATACTATCGATCGACTATCCAGTTTAAAATAACTGAAGCCGTTATTTTCAACGGTTATTATTAAAGAACGTTAACAGCTTCAACTGTTAACAGAAAATAACCGTTTTTCCCATCACTAATATTTTCAGTAAACTGAATATTTCGAGACACCCACGTTCGTGAATTTTCAGAATTCAATGGTGAGCTGTACTCCAGAAACGGCTAATATAAATTCTACGTGGGACAGCCTATATAGGTTATACTATGAACCAAATGTCCTTTATTTAAAAATAAGACATATTTGCCATTAAAAACGTTTTTACGAAAATTCGCTACCATAACGCACTTGCTGCGTCCAGACTTTTCTCATGTAAAGCGGTAGAGATCTAATATGGTAACTGCTATAAAAAAGTGATTAAACAAGTTGACTGAGATCGTCTGTAATCCGAAGTGGCAAAAGGCGATAAAAAAGGCGATAAAAGAATCGGCAGTTGAACAACAGATATTGTAAAAGTAAATTGCAGTTAGGTTACATTGTAACTGTTAACTTAGCCGGAAACAAAGTTCAGCTTGGAACATTCACAAAGAAACAACCTCCAACCTAACACGTTTAACGAAAACTTTTTCTATGTAGAACTGGACTTTTCCGTTTGGCAATGTCCCTAATTGTCAGCGAATTTTCGTACAAAACTCATACTGTGACTCGTACTCATACTCATTTATTCCTGGTCAAAATTATACATTATGCCTTACAAATAAGCTGTGCTTGTGCTTGTGTTAACATAATTTTCTTAAAATCCTCAAATAATCAAACTGCCAAAACAATTTTATTTTAATGTCACTTCCTGAATTTTGATCGATCCTGCTTTTTAGCGAATTTTTTTTTTAATTCGCTTATGGGGAGATCTGTGTTTCTATATATATATATATATATATATATATATATATATATATATATATATATATATATATATATATATATATATATATATATATATATATCCGACCGATAACTCAAAAAATAATGGACCGATGTTGATAAAATTTGCAGAGTACCTTCCTTTTGCAAATGGCTTGGATAAGTTCGTTATCCAGGAATCGGACCAGGTTTTCCCGGAAAATTTTGTGTTTTCTTTATAAAAAATTCATATCTCCGGAAATAACAAAGTAAGGACAACCAAATTTAGTACGCGTCTTGTTTGTATTATAAAGAGTGAACTCTGTACCAAAATTTAGCTCCCTAGCTTTAAAGGCAAAGAAGTTATGGGTAGTTAAAGCAACAAATTTTGGAGTTTTCCTCAAAACGTCAAACTCGTAATTTTAAACGTCAAAATTGGCAATGTTTAGGCAAAGAATGTGAAACAAATACCGTTTGTGAAAAGAAAATGTTGCAAGAAGGGTGTTCTGCAAACTCTTAGTTTCAGATTCAACCGTCATTGCCCTTCATTTCACTAAAATATTTACAAAATATCCATTTCAAATAGACCCTTTCTCTGATGCTTTGGCTGTCAGTTTAGTTAAGTTTGGTGGCTTTTTGGATATTTATTTGTAGGTTTAGTGAAGTTGACGGTTTAACGGTCTATAATTTTTTTGGCTAATTATCGTAGAACAAATTTGTTAATGCATTTTTGCATTTATTATCGAAATATGATGCGTTTATAAGAAAAAAATCTGGACGCAGTAAGTGCGTTTTGGTAGCGAATTTTCGAAAAATTTGCAGTTTAGCTCCCGAACTCTTTTCTATAAACTGTTTTCAGAAACCTGCCTAGGGCCCCCCTGAATCCACAAACCCCAAGAAAAATTTCTTGTTCACACCCCCAAGGAAGTTACGGAACCAGGAGTGAGTAGGGGTGCATAATTTTTTTTAGCTAAATTTCATATGACAAATTCGTTAATGCATTTTTGCATTTTTTGTCGAAATATGATGCGTTTGTAAGAAAAAAAATCTGGGCGCAGTAAGTGCGTTTTTGTAGCGAATTTTCGGTAAATTTGCAGTTTAGCTCCCAAACTCTTTTCAAAAAACTTTTTTCAGAAACCTGCCTAGGGCTCCCCTGAATCCACAAACCCCAAGAAAAATTTCTTGTTCACACCCCCAAGGAAGTTACGGGACCAGAAGTGAGTAGAGGTGTATAACTATTTTTTTGGCTAAATTTCATATAAAAAATTCGTTAATGCATTTTTGCATTTTTTGTCGAAATATGATGCGTTTGTAAGAAAAAAATCTGGACGCAGTAAGTGCGTTTTTGTAGCGAATTTTCGGAAAATTTGCAGTTTAGCTCCCGAACGTTTTTCAACAAACTGTTTTCAGAAACCTGCCCCCATCCCCTCATGGATCCACAAACCCCAAGAAAAATTTCTTGTTCACAACCCCCAAGGAAGTTACGGGACCAGGAGTGAGTAGTGGTGCTGAGCCGGGTAGGTAGTAAAAAGGAAATACGAGCAGAAAATTCGAATAAAGCGGGATTAAAAGCTGTCTTTTTCACATCTTGAAGCCATATCCCCCTTAAACCCTGCCTACCCCGCACACCACCCCTATTCACTTCCAGTCCCATAACTTCCTTGGGGGGTGTGAACAAGAAATTTTTCTTGTGGTTTGTGCATCCAGGTGGGGTCCTAATAATGTTTCCGAAAACAATTTGTTGAAAAGCGTTCGGGTCCTAATCTGCAAATTTACCGAAGTTTCATTAAATCCTTCAAATTTCAATAACTCAATTTGCTATTAACTTTGTTGGATATAAAACCAACTTAAGTTTATTTTTGGAAAATTTTTGTATATTTTTAAACCATAAGTAACTTTGATAAAATATAGTACATTGTTTCTACTACATAGGCTATACCGGTAATCAGACTGATCCCCGCTCGCATTTGCTATTAAAAACATTTTTATGGAAATTCACTTCCATAACACATTTGCTGCACCTAGACTTTTGAAAAATCTTTATATATTTTCAAACAATAAATTTATTTCGATGAAATATGGTACATTGTTTCTACTATATAGGCAACCAAGTTTGATGCCTGCTTTTATCAAATAAAGACATTTGCTATTAAAAATATTTTAAAGAAAATTTGCTACCATAACGCACTCGCTGCGTCCAGAGACTTTTCTTCTCTTTCTTCTTCCACAAACATTTCTATAGGCGTTACAAAGATGTATCTTCACTCTCGCCTGACTATTTAAATACACTGCGCGATTCACATAAAACTCCCTGGCCTCGTGGCTTGAAAATCAGAAGAGATTTTTTGGTTCCGTAAAAATCAAATGCTTGTTTAACCACGGATGTTACACAATGTAAACGTATCGCTGTTGGGATAGATAATAACTTTATTTAAATAATATTATCGGCTTAATGTCGTAGTTTAGAGCCTTTATGGTCCAATGGTAAGAAAGTGTGCCTCACAAAACTAAGTGGGATGTATGCTTTTTGCACGTGTCGCCATCTAGCTGCGTAACCAAGTATTATGTTGTCACGGCAGGTTCAAATAACACATAATGTGAAAAAATAGAGGCTGTATATAACCAACAAACAATTTAATAAGTTGTCAGTCCTGGCCCATTTCTACCCTAATATAGGGACATAGTATGTAAGGGTAGATGTATTCTCACCACAATTAGAACCGCAGACCGGTCTCGCTCTTATTAGAGCTCGTCAGTACGGCATACTAATTGTAGCAAAAATATACCTAGTAGTATGCAATTAGTATGCTGTACTGACGAGCTCTAATTCGAGCAAAACCGGTCTACGGTTCTGTTGTGGTGAGAATGCATCTTGCCTTACATACTTTGTCCCTATATTAGGGTAGAAATGGGCCAGGGCTGACAATTCACTAAATTGTTAGTTGGTTGTATACAGTCTATATTTTTTAACACTTTGTGTTATTTGGAGCTGGCGTGACAACATACTACTTGGTTCCGCAACTAGGTGGCGGCACGTTGCTTCCTGTCTTACCACTCACTTAGTGTTGGAAGGCTGGCTACCATAGCCGTATTACTCTATAAGTGTATGTTCGCTGCAATTAGTATGACGTACTGACGAGCTCTAATCAGAGCGAAACCGGTCTACGGTTCTAATAATTGTGGCGAGAATGCATCTAGCCTTACATACTTTGTCCCTATATTAGGGTAGAAATGGGCCAGGGCTGACAATTTACTAAATTGTTAGTTGGTTGTATACAGTCTATTTTTTTAACACTTTGTGTTATTTGAAGCTGGCGTGACAACATACTACTTGATTCCGCAACTACTTACCACTCACTTAGTGTTGGAAGGCTGGCTACCATAACCGTATTACTTTATAGTTGTATTTTCGCTACAATTAGTATGCCGTACTGATGAGCTCTAATTAGAGCGAAACCGGTCTACGGTTCTAATTGTGGTGAGAATGCATCTAGCCTTACGAAAAATATGTTGTTTAAATAAACCAATGTACAATGGACATACATCAGTAATTTCATCAGAATAACTAATAAAAAAGACGCAGCAAGTGCGTTATGGTAGTGAATTTTCATTACAATGTTTTTAATAGCAAATATGTGTGTCTTTTTTTCAGAAAGCAGGCATCAAATTTGATTATCAATATAACATATATAGTAAAAACAATGTGCCATGTTTCATCAAAATAACTTTATTGTTTGAAAACATACAAAAATTTCCGAAAGTAAACTTAAAATGTAACCGAGAAAATCCGTTTCTTGGTCAACCTTATAGGTTAATAGCAAACTGAGATTTTCAAATATGAAGCATTTAATCAAAATTCGCTACCATAACGCACTTTCTGCGTCCAGAATTTCTTTACTTACAAACATGCATTATATTTCGATGTAAAATGCAAAAATGCAATAACATAAGGCGTGTTTGACTAAAAAAAATTATTTGTATCACCCACGACTTATGGGCCAGCCTGTGATTGTAGAAATATTTTTAAGATGTAGCTCAAGACACCCTATAATTAATGTATACATTTTTTTTTTCATATCTTGTAGAATAACGGATATATTGAGCTTTATTGAATTTTTACGAAAATTCGACAAAAGTTATATACCATTAAACGATAAACTCTATAACTGACTACTGCCAAGCATCAGAGAAAAGGTCTATTTGAAATGAATTTTCTGGAAATATTTTAGTAAAATGAAGGACAATGACGGTTGAAACTAAGACTTCAGGGTTTGTAAAACATTCTTCTTGAGACATTTTCTTTCCATAGCCCGTATTAGATTCAAGTTCTTTGCCTAAATGTTGTTAATTTTGACGTTTTAAATTGTCACTTTGACGTTTTGAGGGAAACCCCAATTATTATTTTTTAATGCCCATAACTTTTTTGTCTTTTGACCTACAGCGCTAAATTTTGGTAGGTAATTTACCTATAGTGATATAAAAGGACGCACCAAATTTGGTTGCGCTTACTTTGTTATTTCCGGAGATATGATTTTTTTTTCTAAAGAAAACACAAAATTTTTCGGGAAAACCTCGGCAGATTTTCCCGGTTAAGAACTTATCCAAGCCACTTACAAAAGGAAGGTATTCACCAAATTTTGTCAAATATATATATATATATATATATATATATATATATATATATATATATATATATATATATATATATATATATATATAAACATATAAAAATCGAAACTGACCCCGGATATGTGTTCTAAGGGGCCTAATTAGCGCTCAGTTGAAGACATTTTTTCAAAATTCAAAAGTCAGGATCTCCTCATTAGTGAATTTTTTTTTAAGAAAATTCACTAATAATGCCGATATTCCACAAGGTTCCGTTTTGGCTCCCATACTTTTTCTTTTGCATGTAAACAACGAACAATCTAATCCACAGTTTCGCTGTGCAACAGTTAACCCCCTATCTATTTTGAATTTTCCAAATTTACTTAGTCTGAGTGAAATCCTACGAATTATTATGATTAATAAAAAACTTGAAAGTTGACGTTTTACTGTTAAAGATCTAAAAGTAGGTGATTATAAGTGATCCCCTAGTGTATGATATTAAACTTTATGTTCAAAGGTGTTAATTTCAAATTAAAGTATTGTTTTATTTCAACAACACACCACGAGGGCTTACAGCCTAAATACTATCCTACCGTAGGTGTCGACAAGGAGGAAAGAGGCAACTTGTTAATTCTGGACTTGAAGGTTTGGAGGCTCGGAGGAGAGGGACAAACATGTGCCGGCAAGGAATTGCACAACTTGGAAGTCATCTGGACAAAAGAGCGTGCATAACAAGATAATCTATGTCTGGTGACCTGGACAGTAAAAGGGTGCATTCGCTCTGTTCCCCTGGTAGATCTGTTGGGGGCAGCAGGTGGAGGAACTATGGAAGAAATCTCATCTGAGCAGTGCCCGTGCAGATATCTATAAAAGAGAGAAAGGTCACCAATGACACGTCGGTGGGAAAGGGATGGCAACCTTTGGTTGAGAGTAGGGTCACCGATGAGACGTATAGCTCTCTTCTGAATGGAGTCCAGGATAGCGAGTGTAGAAGCGGCGGCGGCACCCCAGTTGTGGGAGCAGTATTCGAGGTTTGGCCTTATTTGTAAAGTATATAAGGTATAGAGATTAGTTGGTGAAAAGTATTTGCGAGCCCGGAAGAGGAAACCCAATTTCTTAGCAGCCGCTTCTACAATTGATGTGACATGTTGGTGCCAAGTGAAAAGGACTTTTTACTTTGAATAACCTGGTTGTTTATTGTGATGGGTCTAGGGCTGGTGTATCTCTTATGAGAAAGAAAGCAAGACTGTGATTTGGTGGGGTTGAATTGTACAAGATTTCTACTTCCCCAGTCTAATATTTTTTGAAGATACACTGGGACAGAACCCTCCATGAGTCTGCAATCCTCATATAATTGGGCTAAAGAGGCAGGCTTAGAATATTGTATATTTGAGTGGAGAGTGCTGTCGCCCGCGTAACTGTGAACTGGGTTGGATGTACTAGAGAGGAGGTCATTGATGTGGAGAAGGAACGAAGTAGGGGCTAAAGCTGAACATTGAGGAACTCATGCATTAATTGGATACAGTTTAGAGGAATGACCATTTACGACAACACAAATTCCGGTTGGAGAGGGAATTTGCTTTCCACGTACAGGGGTTTGGTGGTAGGCCATAGGCCGGTAGTTTATTAAGTAGCGTTGCGTGCCAGTCCTGGTCGAATGCCTTGGATATGTCTAGAGTGACAATCTGGGATTCACTGTGTAGTTCCATAGACTTGTTCCAAGAATAAGTGACA
This sequence comes from Tillus elongatus, assembly GCA_964006375.1. Taxonomy (NCBI): domain Eukaryota; kingdom Metazoa; phylum Arthropoda; class Insecta; order Coleoptera; family Cleridae; genus Tillus; species Tillus elongatus. Next base: position 2,182,026 of record OZ023270.1, read on the forward strand.
AAGGAAAGGAGGTCGGCAGTTGATCTGCGCTGACGGAATCCATACTAACTGTCTTGGATTAGACTGCGTTTTTCAAGAAATTTTAGTAATTCGGTGTTTATATACTTTGCCATCACTTTAGAGACAACTGAAAGGAGAGAAATAGGCCTGTAGTTGCTAGGAAGCGCTTTGGATTCTTTCTTGTAAGACGTCTGAAACAGACGAGTCAGGACAGAAGCAAGTTCTGGTGCGCATTTTTTGAGAACAATTGCTGAGATCTCGTCAAGGCCAGAGGCTTTCCTGGTATTAAGAGAAGAGAGCATCTTTCTTACCTTTTTAGGTTTGAAAGTGATATCCTTCATTTTATGCGCGACATTGGGGACTGTTGGTGGTTGAACATTTAGAGGTGGGTTGAGAGTAGAATTGCCGGATAACAACGAGGCAAAAAGTTCAGCCTTGCCCAGGGCGGTAGAAACAATTTTATCTCCTGAGACAAGAGGTGGGAACGTGCTCTTGCAGAAATTATTTCCAATAGATTTAGCAAGAGTCCAGAAAGGTTTGCGGCCGCTGGAGCTTAAGTGGTCTTTTTTTGATGTGGTTTGCCTCAGAAAGAATGCGGACATAGCGGTTTCTTGCGTCGTTAAATACTTGACGGGTTTATTTACTGGGATTGTCTAGAAGCTTTTTGTGAGCTTTGACCTTTTCAAGTCTGGCCTTGTCACATGATTTAGAGAACCAGGGCTTTTGAGTCGCTAAAGAGGTTTTCTGTGTATGTGGAATAAATAATTTCATGCCAGCTTGGATAATTTCGGTGACGTTTTGTGAGATATCAGAGGGGTAAGGATGAGACAAGCAGACAGATGCTTATGGCAATGAGGAAAAGTAGTCTCGCATTTTGTCCCAGTTCGCGGAGTTGTAGTGCCAAACGATACGTGGGTGTAATGACTGTATGACCTTAGGTTGCATTGCGCAGGAAGGAGTGACCATGCCGTGATCTGATATTTTATAGCATTCAGGATTTATAGTAAGAATGAGATCCAAGGGATTTGAGCTGTTTGTTGGGATGCGAGGAAAGTAAGTAGGTTGCTGAACCATATTGGCTAAAGAATTACTGACTGCAAAGGCTGTATATATATATATATATATATATATATATATATATATATATATATATATATATATATATATATATATATATATATATATATATATATATATATATATATATATATATATATATATAAAGCAGTAATACGTTTTATTCCGACACTTTCATCTGGCTTATTTAGTTCCAAAACGACTTCTGGACAGGAAGGTAGTTACAGACATTCAATATGAAGGATAACTCACATTTATTCCTCGACTTCAATCACCAGAGAAATGGTAGTCACACGTAGCTGATTGACTGCCAGTCTGACAATCAATTATCCAGGGAAAACGTACTCAGGTGACTACTTTTTACGAGACAGTATCCCTCAGCCAGGATTATTAAATAATTGTTTCAAACCAGCTAGTGCCCAATTGGCAGGACAATAAGAAAAATGAGCCAATATCCTGCAGTCTGGACCTCTGCATTATCAAGGGAGAAAATGCCTTTAAAATCATGTAAGCTAATTAAAAAGCTTAAGCCGTTTACCAATAGTTTTCGAGATGACGTCACACACACGCGGTACTAATAGACAATACCACTAACTTTAATTTATCGACATTAACACTTACTTAATTAGGAAGATTGAGAATGTTTAAACAGTTTTTTAATGGGAAAGTGATGTTGCTTTTAAGTACAGCAGACGAAATCCCGTCTGTTGCTTCGATTTCGCTTGTATTTATATGCTTGCTACCTCGCTACGTCATAAAAGGGGGGGGCACACGTGTTCCTCTCTGGTCCACCGCAAACTTCCATATTCTAAACTCAACGCCTTTTTAATTTTTAATTACTGCCTGTTAATTCATCTCCTCCAGGCAGGGATGGATCACAACAAGGTGACCTCTAACAGCGAAATTATTGATTTTTCTACCACGTCCTTATTTTAAAACTATGAAGTCATTATGGGAGGAAGTGCGTATTATATTCTTTATCCATTTCAAGCGTCTCTTAATCACGCAGTTCCACACTATTTTATAATTATAAGCAGGCCTACATCAAACAATTCCTCACTGTTCTCGAAATTTCCGCGCATAAATCTTTCGATTGCTCACCCGACAATGTTTCCGTTGAAATAATACTCCAGAAAGGTCACAAGTGTATTACGATAGTACTATAATGGCGAGTTTTCATATAATTATTTTATGTTGATATTTTATTCGCCGTCAAATATTTCAAGGCTGTAACGAGCATTGAAGTTATCTCAAATATTTTCTAGAGTCAGCAAAATGATACTGAAGCTGAAAAGCCGACCGTAAAAGCTGATGAAACTTTATACAGCACATTCTCATTGACTCGTCAAATATTTAATTCTCTAAATAATTACCTATCTAAAAGTGCTGGCTGTGGCTCTGCACATTTGGTTATGGTTATCGCTTGCATATTATCTTTAAAAAAATCACTTACGAAGCCCAATCGGTTAGATAGCTGGCAAAATACTGCCCAAAAAATCCAAAATCTCTACATGAGGTATAACTGTTGCAGATAATCTTTAAATAATTTGTGAAAGCAATGCGTGAAGAGATTTATCACAAATGCTTTTCTGTTTAGGCTCATCCTGTATCTAAGAATCTTTTTTAGCGTATTTATTTTGAATAGCTAGTTTCTAAAAAACTGACAATAATATAATAATCCTATAAGCCTGAGGTGTCAGTAATTTCAATTTAATTTTGTATTAAAAAACTGACTCCAGACTTTTCATAAAGTTACCTTTTTTCTAAGCTGTTTAAGTAACCCAATCTCGTATCTAGCAGAAAAACAACGCCTCCAGACGGATAGAGATCGATTTTTAGACGTATATTTAATCTCTTAGAGTTTCATTCAGTAATATTTTATCTAAATTTTATAGCTAAGAGTTAATTCCGCACATAAAACGTATTTATAATGGAGTATAACCACGCTGGAAGTAATTAGTAGTCGCCAATAACGAATGGTGTTCACGAATCATTGACTTAACCCATCTTATGTACGCGGATGATGTTAAAATTTTCCCAGCCATTGGCTATTTCAACAGCACACCACGAGGGCTCACAGGCTAAACACTATCGTACCGTGGGTGTCGACAAGGAGGAAAGAGGCAACTTGTTAATTCTGGACTTGACGGTTTGGAGGTTCGGAGGAGAAGGCAAAGAATTCCACAACTTGGAAGTCCTCGGGACAAAAGAGCGGGCATAACAAGATGTTCTATGTCTGGTGACCTGAACAGTAAAAGGGTGTATTCGCTTTGTTCCCCTGGTAGATCTGTTGGGGGCAGCAGGTGAACGAACTATGAAAGAAAGCTCCTCTGAGCAGTTCCCGTGCAGATATCCATAAAAGACAGAGAGGTCGCCAACAGCACGTCGGTGGGCAAGGAATGGCAGCCTTCGGGTGAAGGTAGGGTCACCGATCAGACGTATAGATCTCTTCTGAATAGAGTCCAGGATAGCGTGTGTAGAAGCGGCAGCTGCACCCCAGATGTGGGAACAGTATTCGAGGTTTGGCCTTATTTGTGAAGTATAAAAGGTATAAAGATTAGCTGGTGAAAAGTATTTGCGAGCCCGGAAGAGGAAACCTAATTTCTTAGCAGCCGCTTCTGCAATTGATGTGACATGTTGGTGCCAACTGAGATTTCGATCCACAGAAATGCCAACAAGTGAAAAGGACTCATTACTTTCAATAACTTGGTTGTTCATTGTGATGGGTCTATGGCTGGTGTATCTCTTATGAGAAAAAAGCACGACTGAGATATGGCGGAGTTGTATTGTACAAGACTTATACTTCCCCAGTTTAATATTTTTGGAAATCCACAGAGCGAGAAGCCTCCATGAGTCTGCGATTCTCATTTAATTGGGTAAAGAGACAGGTTCAGAATATTGTATATTTGAGTGCAGGGTGCTATCACCCGCATAACTGTGAACTGGGTTGGATGTACTAGAGAGGATGTAATTGATGTGGAGAATGCTCCGGTTGGAGGGGAAATTTGCTGTCCAGGTAAAGATTGTTGGTGGTATGCCATAGGCCGGAAGTTTATTAAGCAGCGCTGCGTGTCAGACCTGGTCGAATACTTTGGATATGTCTAGAGAGTCAATCGAGGATTCACCGTGTAGTTCCATAGACTTGTTCCAAGAATGGGTGACAAAGGAAAGGAGGTCGGCAGTTGATCTGCGTTGACGGAATCCATACTGCCTGTCGTGGATTAGACTGTGATTTTCAAGAAATTTTAGAGATTCGGTGTTTATATACTTTTCCATCACTGTAGAGACGACTGAACGGAGAGAAATAGGCCTGTAGTTGCTAGGAAGCGCTTTGGATCTTTCTTGGGGACGGGTTGTACTCGCGCAGTTTTCCAGTTACAAGGGAATATGCCTCTATTGTAAGATGTCAGGACAGGATCAAGTTCTGGTGCGCATTTTTTGAGAACAATTGCTGGGATCTCGTCAAGGCCAGAGGCTTTCCTGGTATTAAGAGAAGAGTGCATCTTTCGTACCTTTTTAGTTTTGAAAATGATATCCGTCATTTTATGCGCGACATTGAGGACTGTTGGTGGTTGAACATTTGGAGGTGGGTTGAGAGTAGAATTGCCGGCGAACAACGAGGCAAAATGTTCAGCCTTGCCCAGGGCGGTAGAAACAATGTCATCCTCTGAAACAAGAGGTGGGAACGTGATCTTGGCGAAATTACTCCCAATAGATTTAACAAGAGTCCAGAAGGGTTTTCTGCCGTTGGAGCTTGAGAGGACTTTGTTTTTTATGTGGTTATTAAACGCGTTTTTTTCCTCAGAAAGAATGCGGATATAGCGGTTTCTTGCGTCGTTAAATGCTTGACGGTTTTCTTGACTAGGATTGTGTAGAAGCGTTTTGTGAGCTTTTACCTTTTCAAGTATGGCCTTGTTACAGGATTTAGAGAACCAGGGCTTTTGAGTGGCTGAAGAGGTTTTCTGTGTACGTGGAATAAATAATTCCAGCCCGCTTGGATAATTTCGGTGACGTTTTGTGAGATATCAGAGGGTCAGGATGAGAAAGAGTGTGCTAGTACACCCTGTATATATTCCCCTTCAGTTTTTTTATCTCGCCTTTCGCATCTCTCAACTAATTTGCCGGTCTCCTCTGACAGATATTAACTAAATCCGACATACTTTCGTATAAAAGTTAGTTCCTCCAGTGATGGATTCCCAAGTTAAAGCCTCGGACGGGAGAAATCTTGGGAGGGGGAGTGCGTACATGCTGAACTAACTGCTGAATATATTGGATTCCTAAATGTTCTCTTCGAATTCCACGAGGCTGAGATCAATATTTGAAAGTTCAACAAAGAAACAACAGTAATTCTTAACTTATTTAGAGAAATTTCTTTAAGAGTTTAACATTGATAGATGGGCGTCGGAATAATACGTAAATTACAGAATCAAACACTAATATAACAAGTGATTTATAGATAGTTGTCATTCAAATTTACTACAAATGCAGAAAAATAAATAGAGCACTTGTAAATGTTAATGATAATATGATATTGTGGTGGTCGATACTTGGTGTAAATCCATTGTCAACTTAGGTAAGTAAGTGGTAGTGGACTTTTCCTTTACGTGATAGTTAAGTATTTTTTTCACGCCCGATGAGGTACCACCCCTTACATCAAGGGGCCGGTGAAGTCCCAACGGACGTTTCCGGTTCTGGTGTATGAGTCGGTTTCCCTTATAAGCAAAAATGATGATGGCTTCTCCTTGTACAAAATATTCCGGAGGCAAAATACAGCTCCATTCGGATCTCCGGGAGAGGGGTGTACAAGGGGCGCGGGCATCAAGATTTAACATATCCTTCTCAAATATATGTGGCCTAAATTCTAACCTGAACTCCGTCCACCATTTCCTCCTGGCTAATAGGCCCCAACTCCTCTTCCTCACCGAAACCCAAATCAGTGCCAAAACAGCCACTAATCACCTTAATTTTCCGGGGTATGAGCTCCTTACTTCCTTTAGATTGCATGGAGGCGTGTGCGCATACGTCCGTAGCAATCTACCCTGCACCAGACTCCCCAATTTAGAAGCTGGAAGAAAAGACATACTATGGATAAAACTCTCTCTCAGGGCTGCAACTAAATTCATCTGTTGAATTTACCGGTCACCTTCTGACAACAACTTTGTCCAGCTCTTCTGAATATCCTTCCTCCGAGGTCACTATTCTTGGTGATTTCAATGTCCATAATAAGGAATTGCTAGGATCCTCAAAAACTGATCCACAAGGGAGAGCAGCGGAGGCCTGCGCAGTCAGCAATTCTTCAGCCAATGTGGTTCAGCAACCTACCTACTTTCCTCGCATCCCAACACACTGCTCAAATCTCTTGGATCTCCTTCTTACTACAAAACCTGAATGCTATAAGACATCAGTCACCGTCCTCCTTACTCGCTTAGACCACGGCATGGACACTGCTTCCTGTGCAATGCAACCCGAGGTCACACAGTCATCACACCCACGTATCATTTGTCACTACAACTCCGCGAACTGGGACAAAATGCGGGATCACTTTTCCGCATTTCCATCGGCGTCTGTCTGCTTCTTTCATCCTGACCCCTCTGATACCTCACAAAACGTTACTGAAATCATCCAAGCTGGCATAGAATTATTTATTCCACGTACACAGAAAACCTCTTCAGCCACTCAAAAGCCCTGGTTCTCTAAATCCTGTGACAAGGCCAGACTTGAAAAGGTCAAAGCTCACAAAACGCTTCTATACAATCCCAGTCAAAAAAACCGTCAAGCCTTTAACGACGCAAGAAACCGCTATATTCGCATTCTTTCTGAGGCAAAAAAACTCGTTTAAAAACCATATAAAAAACAAAGTCCTCTCAAGGTCCAACGGCAGCAAATCCTTCTGGACTCTTACTAAATCTATTGGGAATAATTTATGCAAGAGCACGTTCCCACCTCTTGTTTCAAGTGATGAAATTGTTTCTACTGCCCTGGGCAAGGCTGAACTTTTTGCCTCGCTGTTCGCCAGCAATTCTACTCTCAATCCACCTCCAAATATTTAACCTCCAACAGTCCCCAATGTCGCGCATAAAATGACGGATATCATTATCAAAACTAAAAAGGTGCGAAAGATGCTCTCTTATCTTATAACCAGGAAAGCCTCTGGCTTTGACGAGCTCTCAGCAATTGTTCTCAAAAAAATGCGCACCAGAACTTGCTCATGTCCTGACTCGTCGGTTTCAGATATCTTACAATAGTCATATTCCCTAGTAACTGGAAAACTGCTCGAGTACAACCCGTCCCCAATAAAGGATCCAAAGCGCTTCCTAGCAACTACATGCCTATTTATCTCCTTTCAGTCGTCTCTAAAGTGATGGAAAAGTATATAAACACCGAATTACTAAAATTTCTTGAAAAACACAGTCTAATCCACGACAGGCAGTATGGATTCTGTCAGCGCAGATCAACTGCCGACCTCCTTTCTTTTGTCACCCATTCTTGGAACAATGTCTTTTAAAAAACCTTGTTTGTTATTTTGTTTTCAGAAACTGGTTCGATTGAGTTAACTAAAATGGATCATCCCAGCGATTAATAAGGAAAAATACCTGCCATGTTTATAATTTGGCAGGTATATTCCTTTTGAAAATAAAAATTAAATTTTCGGTAAATTTTCAGTATAGCACACGGGGGACTTTTAGAAAAAAATTGAGAATCATGCTTAGAACTCTTTCTGGATACACATACCACAAGAAAAATTTCTTGCAAACGGCCCCTAAAAAAGTTACAGGAATAGGAGTGAATACGGGTGCTGGGCGGGGAAGAAGATAAAAAAGAAATGTAAGCGGAAAGTTCGAAAAAACCAGCTAAGTTAAACCTCTATAAGCTACCTTTTACCCATTTTGCAGCTATACTTCCTGTTTACTTCGCCCAGAACCCTTATTCACGGCAGATCCTGCAACTTTCTTGGGGGTTGTTCCGAAGAAAATTTTTTTGTTTATATTGTTCTTCTTTATACCTCGAGGGTAGTTCTAGGCATGTAGCTTGGGGAGAAGAACCCCTGTGATGAAGCCGCGAACCAAGATTTTCAATTTATGTTTAAATTGTTACCTCATTTCATTTGTTTAAAATATTTTTCCAAAAATGAATTTGTGGTTGCCTTGTTTGTCAGTCTCAGAAAGAGAGCTACAGTATTTCATCATTTTAAAAAAGTATGGATACAGCAACAATAAATAAGTGATGAAAAGGGTCTGGATGCAGCAAGTACATTGTGGTGGAGAATTTTCGTAAAAAGATTTCAAATCAGATAACTCAATTTCCCATTAAGCTAGAATCTTCAATCTTGAGCCATAGTAAAACCTATCTAAAAAAACCTTTTTTGTTGTTTTGTTTGCAAAAACTAGTTCTATTGGCTTGGCTAAAGCAAAACCTTCCAAGCAATTAATAAGGGAAAATACCTGTCATATTGATAATTTGGCAGGTACATTCCCCTTGTAAATATTTAATTTTTTTCTGGAAAACTTTTGCAACTCTAATAAAATTTGTAACACTTTTTTTAAAGCGACTGGCAGTATTTACATAAATGTACCAAATTTTAATTTTCTAGCTCCATAAAGAATAGTGTGTGTATGTGTGTATGTGTTTTGTTTCTTTAACGTCGGCCTATTTCCGCGATTATGGCCAATCACCGACGCCAGGGAGCAGTTTCACCTCACTATCCTCGAAATTTTGCCGAACCCCTGTCTTTCTGTAAGGAGAGTAGGGATCTTTAACGTAGCCAACATCGCATGGACACGGGACCGACGGCTTTACGCCCCCTCTAAAGGGCGAAACGTGCAGACATTCAACTTGCTCAAATACAATGTCAGAATCTCGGTTGATGTTAATGTTATAGTTTGTACTGAAAAGGTGAAAGGAGTAACCTGGGATCGAACCCAGTACCCTTCGGTTCAGAGGCACACGTTCTTACCCCTGAACCACCGAGGTTCCCATAAAGAATAGAAATTTCTTCAAGTAATCGCTTACTGGGACCTCAAAAACCGATCTCCAAGATACATTTAAATTTAAAGAATTAGTTTTAATAACATACCTTACTAATAGTGTACAATTCTTATGAAAATTCTCTACTATAACGCACTTGCTGCGTCCCGAATTTTTTTTAAAATTTCGGATGGCCTACTAAAAAAATTGGTGCTGGCTACAGCCCTGCACACGTTGCTCGTGTAATACAAAATATTTTACAAGCCCTCTTACCTTTTACTTTTAAACCAATTTAGGTCTGATTTCTTTTTATTCGTGTTCAAAAACCCTTACATATAAAACGAAATTCACTTAGATCTTATAAAAGGACATTTACAATTTGCGATAAGAGACTAGATCTGGAATATCCGACAAACAGAAATATATTTCCTTTTGCTATTTTACTTTTTAAGAGAGAACATGGCGTACTGAGGAAAAAGTCTCAGTTATTTAAAATTGCGTAACGAAAGCTCTGCTAAAGGCAACAACCTTGAGCGAAGCTGTTTTGTTAACATGCGAACTTATTTCATATAATATAAGCTCTGTCGTTTTTCTTGTGACTGATCGTTCACTAAGGCATTCTCGATCAATCTCTTAAAAAATCTGTACTGCTCAAGCTTTTATGAAAAAAAATCGCTAAAAGACGGATTGTCCCTTGAATTTTATGCGATTGTACATTAAAATTATAACAATTTCGGAACGCAGAAAATGCGTTCTAGAAGCGAATTGTACATTATTATTATACGGCATATTAGTAAAGTTAATACTTTAAACTTACACAGACCCTGAAGATCAATTTTAGAGGTCCTAGTACATGCACATTTGAAGAATACTTTCGAAACTGCTACCGTCAATATCTCTCTATTTATTTATTTTTGTTCCCTCGGGGCTCGTCCGCGGCCTTGCCGCCCCAATAGCACTGCAACCTTTGGTTGATTGTGCATACCCTTAGTCTTACTCCACCCATTCCAAAATCACTGTGCCTTGAACTAGTCTGCACAGCGATTGTTAGGGTGAAGTTTTATATTGCTCTGTCTCCGGTCTAGACTGCCCGTAGATCAGTTGTCTTTTGCAGTCCAGAGCTTTACACTTGCACAAGATGTGCTGGGCTGATTCCTCCCCCTCGCCACAAAGTGTGCATGCGAGGTCCCTTTCGAACCGCCCCATTTTAGGCAAGTGTTTCTTGGCGGCCATGTGTCCCGTCAAGAGACCTGTTGTCTCTTTGAACTGGGTCCGTCAATTATTGACTTCCCATGTCTGAGCCCTGGACAGTCCGCCCAGTACACCTTGTGTTGGTTTCTGACCCATGACTTAATGGCTCCCCTGGCGGTGCACTTTGACACGCCCAGAGCTGGTTCTGGTCCCATAAATGGTTCTGCTGACCCTCTCTTTGCAAGACTGTCAGCTTCTTCATTGCTTTTGACCCCCGAGTGACCCGGCACCCAGATGAGGGTGACCTCATTCTGCCCAGCCAGGTCGCTCGTCTCGTCTCGTCCCTCACTCAGCAGCCAGGAATTTACCCGTGGGCTACTTAGTGCCTTAAGAGCTGCCTGGCTGTCTGTGGCTATGAGGATCCGCTTGTTGGTGTAGCCCCTCCTCTTGTTCTCTCGCACACAGTGCAGGATGGCGTACATCTAGGCCTGAAACACCGTTGCATGGGCTCCAAAGGAAATAATATGACTTACCCTTGGTCCTTCCGAGTAAACACCTGCCCCCGTCCCACGCTTCCTGACGGATCCATCCGTGAACCAGACGAGCGCGTCCCATGGTATGCCCGGCGTCTCCTCCCGCCATGCCTCGCGGTCGGGGATTTCCACTGTAAAGTTGTTTTCCCTGCACATTCGCGGGCTCGCGAAGTCTGACCTCATTTTAAGCATGGGCTCCTTCACGATCTCCTGAATTTTGCAGTGGCCCCTAAAGCCTGGGTTGATCTTCAGTCTACCATTGCAGGCTAGTCTGTATAGTCCTAGCCTGGCCTTCACCATAATAACTAAGTGTAGGGGGGGGGCAGATCAAGTAACACCTCCATGACGGCTGTTGGGGTTGAAGACATGGCCCCTGTGATGCCTAGGCAAGCCATCCTTTGGATATTGCCTAGTTCTCTCTATTACAAAAAAAAAAAAACTTACGTTCTAACTCCTTTTAAGAAAAATGCCCAAAACTCAATTTTCTATGAAGCTAAAGAACTAGATTTTGCTATATCTGTAGATAGTGTAAGTCTCGAGTAGAAGAAACTTGTATTACAAATTCCATTAAAGTTATACAGATGATTTCCAGAAGGAAACTTTATTCATATTTAGAAAAGTAAAGTATCTGCCAAATTATAAACGTAGCAGTTATTTTTCCTTATTAATCATGAGTATGATTTCGTTTTAGTCAACCTAATCAAACCTTTTTTTTTCAATATCAACAATAACAAAATTATAATTTCAGACTCAAAGTTGACAAACTTATTCAGGCGTTTTAAACAAAAATGAGATCTGTTTCAAAACGCAAGTTACCTTTCTTGTTAACACACTTGAATTTTTAAAAGAATTTATTTATTATAGTTACACAAAATACTTATGAATAATAATAAAAATGATAAAGATAATTTATGACAACTTAAAAGAGACTCGAGCAATAACAATGTAGGAATGTTCGTCCGTGGTCTGGTAACTTCCATATATAGTATCTGGTGGGGCGTGGACCGAGAGGCGGTTTCCACACCAAATTGCTGTTTTAAAGGTGATCTTAGCAGGTGGCTGGTTGCTGAGTTGAAGGTCTAGTTGTTTACCCATCTATAAATACTCTATTCTTCTAATTGCGCTGCTATTAATTAACCCATTCGTCAGCGATTTTCTGTGTTGAATCATGATCTGTACTTCTTATATACATTGTATGAGTTGGCTATTGTTATCTCGCATGAATCCTGTACACTATTGTTTCTCAAAATGTCAAAATAAAACATGAAAAAAACATACATTCATCGAGCTGGATTTGATAGCGGATTCTTCTACTTATGAGGCAAGCGCGACGCCTTTCAGCCATCAATGCATACGTCAACTGACGTTTTGTTTACATGACACATTAGATCGGCTTCATGCCCGGGACATTATATTCAAAGTATACGTAACAATTAATTACAAAATTAGTAGAATTGCCATTGAAACACATCCCATGACTGTTTCGGTCTTATATGACGTCTTACGCCTAAGTTTACAGATAAAAGAAACTATTTTAGAATTACTTTTATAGAGACTTGGCTTGATTTTGATCACATTTCTGCTATATTATGCGACAGCATCATATATCTATGCTGCGCTTAAACTGTATTTGAGACCGTTTGTAAAGCTACAAATATAGCGTCTTTTGATAATTCATTGAATCCCCCAGTTGTCTAACAATCACTTGGCAAATTTTTAATTTCATGTCGTCCGTCCTTTTCCATCATTGCGGCCGAGATTTCACGATTGTTGTTTCGGGTAGTATGTTTTATGCCTGGTATATATTTAGTTTGGTTACCGCTGATGTATGGTTTATACCTGTTGTATGAATCAATCTACGCATGGCAGTTAACTACTCTGTCTGTCAGGCATTGGATTTTAACCACTAAGTCGTTTCAACGCATGTCTTTGGAAATTTATTTTAAATTTAGAAAAAGCTCTAGATATTGAGTAGCTAATTACTGAAGGTTCACAACGTAGGTATATTTGCACTATTTCTACCCACACGTAAAATATCATTCTAGTTACTCTGATACTTACAAAAATATAGCGTTTTCAAAAGTATTTTTTTAGTTGTCGTTCGGATACGTGTATATATATATATATATATATATATATATATATATATATATATATATATATATATATATATATATATATATATATATATATATATACGTATATGAGACATACTTGGCTCTCGGGTTGAACCTCGTCCAGAATTTATGAAAACTCGAGGTTTCGGCTCCTGTTTTGGAGCCATTTTCAAGAGGTAAAGGAAATATGTAAGGACACTCTAAGGCCTTAATCTGCCTACTACTTAGAGCAGTGGACAAAGGTGGGTTGGGTTGTTGTCGCTCGATTACGGCGCCTCAATCTGCCTACTCCCCAAATCTCGCCGGAGATCGTCTGTGAGGTGTCAGTGTGTTCAACCCTAGGCCTCAGAGAGATCTGGCAGTTCGTTGCAAGTCTTGTATTGTATGTATCGTTTCGTCTACCTGCTTCGTTATCAGTGAAAGTAGTCGGGTCACGGTCAATTACGTCAGGGGCTTTCGTCACAGTACTTAAAGGATCAAGAGGATTACTGGTATTTGTTGAGACATGATGGGGCAATGAAATTATCTATTGTCAACGATTTCAGTTAGAGGTATATTAGTGAATAAAGAAACTGTATCAAAGCTAACTAGGATGTCATTTTGAAAAATGGTGTTGTTTTGAAGAAGGTCAATGAAATGGGTGGAGTTTTTGACATAGGATGTAGCATTTTCTACTAATGGTTGAAGAGTTTTGGTTAGATGTTTTGAGACTTTTTGTGTGGGTAAATAGTGGGCAATTCAGATAGGACGAAGGGAAGTATCAGCTTATGGATTTTTAGGAGACCGTATTTTCTAGAAATGCGAGATAATTTTTCGCGGGGGATTAGTTCTCTTTTGAGTTCAGGACTGAGTTGGGAGTTGTTGATGATAGTTTTGGTTGTGTTTTCAAGATAGGTTGTAGGGTCGTTAGGGATTTGTTTGTAGTCTATGCTGTTTAGTATATTGGATATAGTCTGCTTTGTCGAGTATATATATATTCAATTCAATTTATTTCAATTCAATTTATTCAATTCAATCCACCATTACACGTGATCATACACAGAACTTAAGATCCTAAACACTTCCAAATATCAGACATTTATTAATACAACTAAAATATATTTTCTTGGATACCTAAGTCAACATGACTTGTTTGTATCCTTTACAGCTAACAATCGCCAGTACATTAATTTAAACCACTTAATATCCACAATATTTAGTTTTTTCTTTTCCCTCTTTTTTTTTTGTGCCCCTATCTAACCAGATGTGCTTCGATCATCAAAAGATGAGAGATGCAACTTTAAACCAAAACAATGTCTTAGTGTTAACCTCAGTAGGGGAATCAACAGCATATCCTACACTCAATATAGTTCATTTTGTCAACCCTTAGTCTCCCTTTTTCATATCTTTCTTCTGCATATATGATATCCATACAACCAACACCTCTATACCACCCACAACCAAAATGTTCATACACATCATAGTACTCACCCACCCATTTCTCCACGCATGCATATTATATTTACACACACATATGCACACAGACACGCACTCACGACAGCACACTCCCACACAGCACACACTTACTTTCCCTGCACCTTGTCCAGGCAACACATCCACTCCACTTTCTCCATACCACTCAACTATCATACTGCTCTCTACTTTAACATTGCTTTCAGTTCGACCTGTTTCAAAATAACAAAGCTAAAAATTTCTTTTTTAAACTTAGATTTAGACAAAATCCTCAAATTTGCTGGTAATTGATTATATAACTTTGGACCCCAAAATAAAACCGATCTTTTATAAACGCTCCTATTTACCGGTGGAATAGTCAAGTGTTCACCTATTCTACAACTTGTGCCATATGTGTGGTCCACCACATTTATTGCCCGAAAATGATGATGCATATGTTTTAGTACATTTAATATAAACATTCCTCTTATATCGAGTAGTTTAATATAGTCGTTACTATAAAGAAAGTTCGTACTAGACCTAGAATCCCTATGAAGAATGACTCTCAATATACTATTTTGAGTAACTTGAAGCGCAGCTAATGCATTTTCATAGCACGCACCCCAGAAAATAATACCATACCCCACAAAAGACTCCACGAGAGACTTGTAAACCAGTATTAGGTTTTCTGTTGTTAAAATATTTCGCAGGGTATAGAATTTGTATATAATCTTTTTCACCTTTGCATTCATATACGCTGCATGTTCTTGCCATTTTAAATTATTGTCTACCAGCAGACCAAGATATTTGACACTGTGAGACTCAGTCAGTTTACAGCAATCATCATGTATACTAATTGATAGACTGGAGGATGGTCTTCCGGCTGCTGTCGGTGAGAAAGACACATATGATGTTTTTGTTAGATTCAGCGCTAGTAGGTTACTGTCTAGTACCTCTTTCACATGATTGATTGTTGTCTCCGCTCTTTCAAACAATTTTTCCCATTGATTTCCCACAAACACCAGAACGGTATCATCTGCATAAGCAATAGGTATACAGTCCAAAGTTAGGTCTTCAATTATATCATTTACATAAATAGAAAACAATATTGGACCCAATATACTTCCCTGTGGTACACCACACGTAACCACTCGTCCCTCACTCACACAGTCACCCACTCTCACACCCTGGATTCTCACATGAAGGTAGCTACCAAAAAGTGACAACGTATGTCTTCTTATCCCAATCAACTCTAGTTTAGCCAACAACTTTTTATGACAAACTGTATCGAAAGCCTTTTTTAGGTCCAAAAACACAGCTAGAGTTTTCATATTGCTATTAAAGCTTCCGAGAACAGTACTTGTCAATTCATACAATGCATCTTGAGTGGATAGTCCTCGTCTAAAACCAAATTGCCTTTTGGACAACATGCTATGTTTATCCAAATATTCATTTAATCTGATATTTAATAGTTTTTCAAAAATTTTTGAAAACACACTAAGTAGACTAATAGGTCTGTAGTTTGAAACGTTTTTATGATCACCTGACTTATAAACTGGAAGCACTATAGACTCTTTCAATTGCAATGGAATAATAGCTGTCCGAAATATAGTGTTCATTAAATGAGTCAAAGGTTTAGCCAAAAACAGATGACAATTTTTTATCATATTGGCCGAAATACCATCGCTTCCAGCGGCAGCGCCTGACCTCAGCGAAGAGATTATGCCGATAACTTCGTTCTCCGTCACAGAATGCAAGAAAAAGGAATCTCCATATTGCTTGTTTGCTCTAGTTTCTATATTTCGCCTTTTAATTTTCTGAGATATACCTTTTCCCACTTCAACAAAATAATTGTTAAATTCCAATGCAATATCCCTCGCGGAAGTCAAAACACCCCCTTTTTCTGTTATTATTGTTTTAACTACATTAGAACGTTTATTACTGTTTGTGATTTCATTAATAGTTTTCCAAATCTTGCCGTAATTTCCCTTGTGTGACGTAATCAAGTTTTTATAATAGTCATTACGTGTCACTCTTATCAGTTTTGTAAGCATATTTCTGTAGTGTTTAAATGCTACCTCCGACTCTACGGTTTTATATATATATATATATATATATATATATATATATATATATATATATATATATATATATATATATATATCTGCTTCGCTCCCCTGCCTACAAATTTTAAAAACGACACCCCTGCAGGTAAATGGGTACTGATTCACAGTTCTCGAATTTTACTACCTGAGAAGCCAAAAGCGCAATTGCTAAATTATGGATTCCCAGGTAGACTTCATTGCAAGGTTTACTATAAACAGAGCTTGTACAATTGTACAAGTTTACACTGCTCTATAAATTATAAAAAATAAACATTAAATCAACAGGGCATAAGCAAACCCTGCTGAGTTAGAACTTTGATTTTATAATACATGCATATTAAATTCCTAACAATATATTTATTTTACAGGTTACGGCAACATAGCACCCAAAACCACGCTAGGCAAAGCAATAACCATGGGCTACGCCATGTTGGGGATCCCGCTCACTTTACTCTACCTCTCCAGCGTTGGCTCGATCTTGAGCCGAGTTGCCCGAGGAGTCTTCTCCCGAGCCCTCTGCTGTTGTCTCTGTTCCAACTGCGGCTATTGCTGCTACGACGAGAAGCGAATGGCGGAGAAAGAGAGGAAGATGAAGAAGAAGCGTCAGCAGATGGAACTTCAACAACAACTGGGTCTGCAAGAGCCGTTCTACGTCAGATCGAACTCCAACTTCAGTTCCAGCACCCACAACAATCTGCATTCCCCGAATAAAGATGCGGATAGCCTAAGTTGTACAGATAACGAGTCTAAAACCTCCATGCACGGCTGGAGTATCTTAGCCCCGATTTTACTTTGCCTGGCCATGATGTTCATCTACATTTGTCTGGGTACTTTTGCTCTCTATAAGCTAGAAAATTGGTCTATTATTGATGGCTTCTACTTCTGTTTTATGAGTCTAACAACCATAGGTATGTATCACGTTAGTATAATATCTATTTATCCACGAGCGGCGTATAATCATGATACAATTTTACTATTTTCGGACGTATTATGTAGGTCATCGCACACTAGTGTCTTATAACCATAAGACACTATTGTTCAATTTTAATCGGCTAATTTTATACGAAACTATAGACCAGTGGGTGGGCAACCCCCGGCCCGCGCGCCACTTGCGGCCTTCGAGCAAGATTTGACAGACCCGCCACTGAATTTATCTGTTGCATATGAATACGCCCCGCCGCGAGTTACAGCACCCTGTATAATGCTGTCCCTATATCTCGTGTTAGTATAGTAATAGGATGGAAGCAGTCGTTCACCGCGTAAATAATAAAACCGCTGATTAATTATAGTCAACATAATTATTTAGTTTAGGTTGCTTTATTTTATAATGTTAGCTAAGGATATTCGAGTTTATATATACATGTAAGATACAATATTATGTTAAAATATATTACGAGTGTTTCAACATTAAAGATCGTGTATTTCTCCTTTGTTTTGGAATTATAATTAAACTTGTCGTAATTTTCGAAAAAAAGTTTTTTTGTTTTGAAGTGCCAAAATGGCACTATACACACTCGCATCGTGCCAATACCACAAGACACAAGAATAAATAACAATCAGAAATCTAACAGAAAGAGACTAGGAAGTTTCAGTTCTATGGTCTTGAACGTGCTTCAACCGATCTAACGACGGTATTTAATGCCACACTTCTACAACAGGCTAACAGTGACGAGTCGCTTCTGGGCGTCTTTCCGCCGATACCCTTTTAGTAAATTTTCTTTAAAAAAAATCACAAATGAGGAGATTCCCGACTTTTGAATTTTGAAAAAAATTCTTCAACTGAGCGCGAACTATGCCTCCTAGAACTCATATCCTGGGTCAGTTTCAATTTTTATATGTTTATATATATATATATATATATATATATATATATATATATATATATATATATATATATATATATATATATATATATATACATATGTATGTATCACACCGATAACTCAAAAAATAATGGGCCCATTTTAACAATATTTGGTACATACCTTTCTTATGCAAATGGCTTGGATAATTTCATTGGCCAGGAAAATCGGCCTAAGTTTTCCCGGAAAATTTTGTGTTTTCTTTATAAAAAAATTATATCTCCTATGATAACAAAGTAAGGGCAACCAAATTTTGTACGCTCATTTCCGTCGTAAAGAACATCCTATGTACCAAAATTCAGATCTATATTTAAAAAAACAAAAAAGCTATGGGTTAATTAATTCTTAATTAATTAAATCTGATGAGACAAAGTTAAAACGCCAAAATCGATAATTATTGCAGGTGTAGGTACGAATGTGAGTGAAAAATACGACACGAAATGACTAACAAGCTCCTAGATATGTGTCTAAGTCGTTATTTTCCTTCAGTTCGTTCAAACATGACAAAAAAATCCATTGTAAACAAAAATTGTTTGGTGAAAATAGAAAAGACGTTAATACAATTAACGTACTAGTGGATATACCTGCCAGCCTCCCATATCGAGCGTGGCAGAGTCGGTTAAGTCCTGTACATCTCCGATAGTCGAGTCCTACATGACGAGTTCTAATCCTACTTAGTGACTTCACTTTTTATCAAAAAAATCTAATCTCCTTTCACTTTACCGTTATCTGATCAGATTGTTATTCCGCTGAATTTTTAAGCGAGTTTGTGTGTGTGTGTGTGTGTGTGTGTGTGTGTGTGTGTGTGTGTGTGTGTGTGTGTGTGTGTGTGTGTGTGTGTGTGTGTGTGTGTGTGTGTGTGTGTGTGTGTGTGTGTGTGTGTGTGTGTGTGTGTGTGTGTGTGTGTGTGTGTGTGTGTGTGTGTGTGTGTGTGTGTGTGTGAAGAGTGGTCTGGCCTCGAGCTTCTAGTCTCATTGGCTACAGACTTTTTCAGTTATTTTGAATTTCCAATTTGTGGGAAGATTACACTTTCATGCAGAA
Organism: Tillus elongatus; assembly: GCA_964006375.1. NCBI lineage: Eukaryota > Metazoa > Arthropoda > Insecta > Coleoptera > Cleridae > Tillus > Tillus elongatus. Next base: position 2,201,348 of record OZ023270.1, read on the forward strand.
TTGTCATATCACACAAATGACAGTCTAGACCTATACTTACAATTCTAGTATTTACTTATACTTTATGTTATACCTATTTTACACCTTTTTTTCATTTATTTTTTTTTTAGTTATTTAATTCTTTTTTTTTTATTTTTTATTTTTCCTTTTATATTTATTTTTTCTTTTTTGTTATTTATTTATTTATTTTTTCTTTTAATTCTTTTTATTTGATTTATTTCTTTATTTATTTTTATTTTTTTTTTTATTTTTTTTTTCTGGTTATTTCTATCTTATTTATTTTTTCTTTTCCACAAATATACAATTTCACACTTTACGTACAAAGTAAACTTACCAAAATTTAGCTCTGTAAGTCAAAAGATAAAAAGTTATAGGCATGTGAAGAAAAATAAATTGGGGTTTTCCTCAAAACGTCAAAGTCGCGATTTAAAACGTCAAAATTGGCAACATATAGGCGAATAACCTGAAACTATGTATATATATATATATATATATATATATATATATATATATATATATATATATATATATATATATGTATGTATGTATGTATGACAGCGATAGCTTAAAAGATAATGGGCCCATTTTGATAAAATTTGCTGAGTACCTTCCTTTTGTAAGTGGCTAGGATAAGTTCCTTAGGCAGGAAAGCTGGCCCAGGATTTCCCAGAAAACTTTGTGTTTTCTTACGAGAAAACACTATATCTACGGAAATCACAAAGTAAGGGCAACCAGATTTGGTACGCGTGTTTGTATTATAAAGGATGAACCATTTACTAAAATGTAGGCTTGTAAGTTTAAAGACGAAAAAGTTATAGGCACCAAAAAAAAACTTGGGGTTTTCCTCAAAACGCCAAAGTCGCGATTTGAAACGTCAAAATTGGCAACATTTAAGCAATGAACCTGAAAGAAATACGGATGATGTAAAGAGTATTCTGCAAACCCTTAAGGTTCAGCTTTAACCATCCAACCTTCAACCTTCAGTTTACTAAAATATTTGCATAAATTCATTTCAAATAGACCCTTTCACTAATGCTTTGGCAGTAGTTTTAGTGAAGTTTATGGTTTAACGGTCTATAATTTTTAGATAATTCTCGTAGAAAAAATTCGTTAATGAGGAGACCGCGATTTTTTAATTCTAAAAATATTTATTCAAATGAGCGTAAACTAGGCCCCCTAGAATCCATATCCGGGTTTACTTTCTGATTACATATATACAGGGTGACGCATCTCTACGGTAAAGCTCAATATAATTGTTATTATACAAGATACGAGAGAAAATTGAACACCTTACCTATAGGGTCTTGAGCTGCATCCTATAAAATTATTTTGACAATCACAGGCTGGTCCATAAGTTGTTGGTGTTACCTACTTTTTTTTTGAACATTCCTTATTGCATTTTTGCATTTTTCATCGAAATATGATGCATGTTTGTATAAAAAATCGAGACGCAGCCAGTGCGTTTTGGTAGCGAATTTTCATTAAATGCTTCAAAATTCAATAACTCAACTTGCTATTGACCTAAGGTTCGTCGGCTAGGAAACGAGTTTTCTCGGAAGCATTTTAAGTTTATTTTAGGAAAATGTTTGTACATTTTCAAACAATAAGTTATTTTGATAAAATATGGTAACTTACAGTGAATTTTTATTTTTTAAAAATCACTAATAAAGAGGTTGCGATGGTGAGACTTTGCAAAAATTTTTCGAAATGAGCGAGAACTAGAACCCCTAGAACCCATATTCGGGGTCAGTTTCAATTTTTATATGTTAATATATATATATATATATATATATATATATATATATATATATATATATATATATATATATATATATATATATATATATATATATATATATATATATATATATATATATATATATATATATATGTATATATGTATGTATGTATGCAACCGATAACTCAAAAAATAATTAACCGATTTTAATGAAACTTGAGCAAGTGCCTTTCTTTTATTAATGGCTTGGATGAGTTTGTTATCCAGGAAAATCGGACAAGGTTTTCCGGAAACAAATTTGAGTTTTCTTTCGAAAAAAAATTATATCTCCGAAAATTACAAAGCTATTTTAATGAAATTTAGTGAATACGTTACCTTAGGAAATGCCTTACCATAACCAAAATTCAACTTTCTAAGTTTACAGAAAATTGCGGTATTCAAATTTTGAGTTTTATTTTGAAAATATTTTTTTTCTCCAAATATTACAAAGCTATTTTAATGAAATTAGGTGGATACGTTTCCTTGGTAAATGCCTTACTATGCACCAAAATTCAACTTGCTTAGTTTATAGAAAATTGAGTATTTAAAATTTTGAATTTTATTTCCAAAAAAAATTTTTCTCCGAAAATTAAAAGGTATTTTTATGACATTCGGCGGACATGTTGCTTTAAGAAAGGCCTTACTACGTGCCAAAATTCAACTTACTAAGTTTATCGAAAATTGAGTTATCCAAGTATGAAACATTTAATAAAAATTCACTACCATAACGCACTTGCTGCGTCCCGAAATTTTCTACTATATAAGGTGTGCCGTTTAAGATTTGGAATTTGAATCGGCTATAAAAAAAACTAATGAATATTTTTTCAAAGTTATGAGTTTATTAGAAAGATTGTACGTTTCCATTTAGGCATGGAAGACAACATCATTCAAATGTCGTCTATGTCATACCCTTCAATTTTGGGAAGCAAAAAATTTTTTAGAATGGCGCGGTAGCGATAGTCATTTACCGTAACGGCGTTTCCTTGCTCATTTTCAAAGAAAAATGTCCCAATAATGCCGCCAGACTAAAATACGCACCAGACAGTAAATCGTTGTGGATGCATTGGTTTCTCCACGATGACGTGTGGATTTTCTGAGCCCCATATACGACAATTTTGCTTATTGACGTATCCTCCGAGGTGGAAATGAGCTTCATCTGAAAAGATTATTTTTCGGTAAAAATGCTCATCTTCGATCAAGCAGTCTTCGGCCCATTGAGCAAACCGAAAACGCATGGGGTGGTCATGGTGCTTCAATTCTTGCACTAATTGAACTTTGTACGCATTTATACCGAGATCTTTATGCAAAATTATTCTCAAAGAAGTGCGTGAAATGTTCAATTCTTGAAAATGATGACGAGTTGATGTTGATGGTTGTTCACGCACACTCTGAGCAACAGCAGCGATGTTTTCGGTTAAGCGCACTGGACGAGTACGTACACGAGTTGTTTTATCGAACAACGATCCAGTTTTGCAAGGTCGCTTCACAAATTGATCCACAACCTGCGTTTTTGGCACATCCTTTTTGTCAAATTTTTTTTGTAAATTTCTTACAATTTGAGTAGAAGACTCACCACTTTGGAAATAAGTTTTGAATATTTCCCAACTTTGTTCAAGCGAAAAGTGATCCATTTCACAAATGTCAAACATAAAACTAACTTTCTGTCACATCGGAAATGTCATCAAACCTTCCAACCTCAAAATAACCTATAGTCCCAATTCCAAACGTTATATGCCCCACCCTGTAGGTTATCCCGGTGACCAAATGGATGCCTGATTGCATTAAAGGAACATATTTGCTGTTAAAAACATTTTTATGAAAATTCACTTCCATAACGCACTTGCTGCGTCCAGACTTTTTTTTAACTTATTGATTTCTTAATTTCAGGTTTCGGCGACATAGTCCCCGGAAGGGACACCCTGGCCTCTAGCGACTCCAACACAACCATCTGGTTCTGTTCCATCTACATAATGTCTGGGATGGCCCTAACGGCGATGTGTTTCAACGTGGTCCACGACGAGATAGTCCACAGATTGAAACATCAAGAACGGAACATCCCGAAACTCACCTCCAACAGCTACATGGACAACTTGAACGGGCCAGATCCCTACAACATGGCCTCATGACAGTTCAATCCGCAGAAAAACTCCAGCTTCTGTCACAGGAACCTGACGGAGGAGACTCTGTTAAGTACGGGAACACCCACGTCCATCGTCGACATGGGACACGAACTCGTGGCCAACACGAACAAGATACCGGAAGTTCTCGAAGGACCCGTCATGACCGGAGTGTATACGTTACCGGAGGAGTCGGAAAATGAGGATAATTCTGAGGGAAACGTTGATATGTAAATATTGGTAGTTGATAGGTCTAAATATTTAAATAAACGTGTTTTTGTTTTGTTTATTGTTTTCTAAATCGGTGGTGGAGACGCTGTGAAACAATGTTTTTCGGTGAGATAGGCAAATCTTGATATGGCTACATCTGGTTCCAGTGTGGTGTTCTTCTATAGTTTTAAAAGTGTAAAGTCTTGCTGTGGAAAATTAAATTAAGTACATATAGGGTGGTCCAAGTTCAATATCTCCTTTATCAATCAATAATTTTAAAAAACTTCAAATAAAAGTTGCAGGTACTAACGTCAGCACAAACTAAAATTATTTTTGCATATACAGACTGTTGCATAAGTTAGATACAACCCAAACTTCACTTTTTTTATGTGTTACACCATGTATATTGTTTAATTAGTAAATTTTTTTAATCACTAATGAGAAGATCCCGACTTTTGAATTTTGAAAAAATTTCTTCAAATGAGCGTGAACTAGTCCCCTAGAACATATCCAGGGTCAGTTTCAATTTTTATATGTTTATATATATATATATATATATATATATATATATATATATATATATATATATAGAGTGGCGCATTGAAAACGAAACAGACCGTTTTGCGTCCAGAGAATATTTTTTTAAGAAGCGCTGAAACACTTCAATTTTAATATTGAGGGGGACATGTTTTGACATAAACACAACTTTGTTACATCAACCCCTTAAGGCTGGTCAGAATATTTCTTATCGAAATGAGAGAAATGCGGTTTATTATTTCAATTCATCGGTCGGTTTGATACTTAATAGTACTACCGAAAATTAATTTCACAATGGTGTATTCTGTAGAAGAAAGAGTTGAAATAATTACTCTTTTTTTTAAAAAACGATGACTGTGCCAACCGTACCGCAAATTTGTTTAATGAACGACATCCGAACAGACATGTTAACAGAAAATACATTTTGGAGTTAGTTGCAAAGTTTCGACAAAGTGGTTCAGTAGCCAACAAAAAAACGGGATCCTGAACGTGAATTTCCGGTTAGAAATGAGACAACTGAGATTGAAGTTTTAGGACAAATTGCTGCAGACCCAACTTTGAGCACGAGAAAATTGGCCACTGTTTCAAACATCAAAAGAAGAACTATTCAGCGAATATCGAAGCATCATAAATTTCACCCGTATAAAATTCATCTTGTACAATAACTGAATGAAGATGATTTTGATCGGCGGCTGGAGTTTTGTGAAGTTATGACTGCACGAATAGCTGATAACGGGAACTTTCTGTTCAATATCTGTTTTTCAGACGAGTGTACGTTTTTATTGAACTCTACAGTCAATCGTCATAATTGTCGTTATTGGGCAGATAATAATCCAAGAAATTTTCACGAAGTCCACACTCAAACTCCACAGAAATTGAATGTCTGGACTGGCATTTTTGGAGACCGTTTAATCGGACCAATTTTTCTTGATGGCAATTTGAGTGGCGAAAGGTATTTGGAGTTCCTAGAAGATATCGTTTACCCTCTACTAATTAACATTGTTGAAAATGATGATCGCTATCAAGAAAATCAATTAGTGTTTCAACAAGATGGAGCTCCTCCGCATTTTTCACAACGTGTTAGGGAGTTTTTGAACAGGGAGTTTCCAGAGCAATGAATTTGGCGTAGAGGTGCAGTGGTCGCCTAGATCACCGGATTTAACTCCTTTAGACTTCTTTCTATGGGGCCATATAAAGAGTAGAATTTACGCAACAGAACCGGAGTCTCTGGAAGAATTACGACGACGCATTGTTGAAGAATGCTGTCTATTAACTCCACAAATGCCCTAGAATGTCAGAGCTCGTTTTGAACAAAATTTGTACTTTTGTATGGAAGCTGGTGGTCAACAATTTGAACACTTACTTAACTGAATAAACATTTTTGAACGTTTGGTTTTGTTTTTTAGTTTCTTGTAACGAAAAATTGACTAATTAATGCATTTCTTATCACAATGAATGCAATACGTTCTTGCAACTCCAACTGTGAATAATTTTTAAACGAGTTAATAAAACTTCAAAAAGATAGTGTGCTGAATTCAAAAAAGAAAGAGCTTTCAAATGATGTAACACTCGACCCATGTTCCCTATTTAAAATATAAGGGTTGTTATCACCACCCTTAAGGGTTGATGTGACAAAGTTGAGTCTTATGTCAAAACATGTCCCACTCAATATTAAAATTGACGTCTTTCAGCGTTTTTTAAAAAAATTCTCTGGACGCAAATCGGTCTGTTTAGTTTTCAATGCGCCACCCTGTATATATATATATATATATATATATATATATATATATATATATATATATATATATATATATATATATATATATATATATATATATATGAACAAATAAAAATTGATACTGACCGTGGATATGGGGGCCTAGTTTGCACTAATTTGAGGATTTTTTTTCAAAAAAGTCGGGATCTCCTCATTACTCATTTTTTTTACGAAAATTCACTAACAAGAAGTTGATTTTTGGGGTGTCAAAAAATAACTGACACTACCATAATCCACAAAAATACCTGACGAAATTATGTTATACTAGTAGCATATAAAATAAATATCCGACTGAAAAATGTTTCTTCTTGGAATAGGAACAAAATATTTATATTATTGCAAGTTAAGAAAGAGCTGGAAAAGCACAAACTTAGCTGATGTGCATTCATGTAAGTTATTTTCTGCAGCCAGGACTGTAATATACGAAAACTATTTAACTACTTCAGCTATAACCTTGTCTCGAGGGCCTAAAGAACCAGATGTGGTCATCTTAAGGTATTTTTACAACTGTGTAATATAAACCTGCTCGGACTAGTGATAAAATATTTTCCAGAGTTCACACAAACTTGGATTTTCCCGTCTCCCTAGTGGTTAACAAGATAGTTTTCCCTATCTTTCAAAATAAGACTCAAATGCTATCTTTTACGATAAAACTATAGTTTATTATTGTTAATATTCATGTCCTGAAGTACTTGTAATATTTTGCAAATCATTTTGTACACAACAATGAAATTAATTATTTTGCTTTTCATTCATTGTTAATTGATGAAACCATTCCATATTAAATACAGACGTAAATAATTCTTCTCTGGCTTCAAGAGTGCTTGTGTTTTTCTTTGCAATCGTTTTCGCTTTTGACGGCATCGTCAGACAGGAGAATTTTTTTCTGGACCTGCCCTGACATCAGTAGCCTAATTTAAAAAGTTAAAAGAAGGAAAAACCAACCCTGCCATAGAGTACAATTGGAATACGGTTCTCCCCAGAAATAACAACTTCAAATCTGACAACACCGCCCATCTGCAGCAAATATGTCAGCAAACATCAGTCATAACCTCAGGCACAAAAATATACTTTTTGTTGCAAATCGAAACGTTTTAAGTGCTGTTATCATTGAAAACTTATTATAAACGAAATCTACCGCACTGTTTAACTTTATGAAGGTCTGTACAACTGATTTTATGCCATATTCTAAAATAGTTTTGTTAACATGAAGTTGATGTTAAGTCGACCGTTGCCATTTCCGTCAGCCCACTATATAATAAGGGACGAATACCATATCAATATATATATATATATATATATATATATATATATATATATATATATATATATATAATATAATATAAAAATGAAAAAGATTAAATTTAGCACTGTATTCTACGAGGGAGAGTCAATTAGTCCATGACTTTTTGTATGAAACATAGGTTTTTTGACAAAAAGTCATTTTATTTTTTTAACAGCACACCATGAGAGCTCACAGCCTAAATACAGCCGACAAGGAGGAAAGAGGCAACTTGTTAATTCTGGACTTGAAGGTTTGGAGGTTCGGAGGAGAAGGAGAAGGAAAAAGATGTGAGTTCCACAACTTGAAAGTCTCCTTTGAGCTTTGTACACTTCGTCCAACGTTTGCTCAATTTTTTTATCCCTTCCCAAAATAAGATTTGGTGAGGTACTCAAAATAGGTATTTGTCAGATGATTTCATCATTCAAGTCAAATTTCTTTCCGCCGAGCCATTTCTTAAAGTTTGGAAACAAGAAATAGTCATTCGGGGCTAAATCCGGAGAATAGGACGGATGAGGGAGCAATTCGTAGCCCAATTTATGCAATTTCGCCATGGAGACTACACATGTGTGTACCCTTGCATTGTCTTGATGGAAAATAACTATTTTTCTTGTCCCAATGCGGCTGTTTTTTCTTCAAATTTTCATTGAATCGCTCCAATAAGTTGGTATAATATTCTCCATTGATTGTTCTTCTCTTTTGAAGGCAACCAATGTATATTATACCGCGTGCATCTCAAAAAACCCCTGACCAACCCCCCTTGGCCTTCTTCGGCGCTGATTCGCATGGAAAAATCCACAGTTTTGATTGCTGCTTGGTCTCTAGTGTGTTGTGGTGAATCCATGTTTCGTCCACGGTTACGAGACGGCGCAAAAGTCATCCCTATCGCGATTGAACAACGCCAAACACTCCTCCGAAGTTGTCACACGATTGCGTTTGTGGTCGATTGTGAGCAAACGCGGCACCCATCCTGCGGATAGCTTTCTCATACCCAAGTGACCATGCAAAATCGAAACCACTGAGCCATGTGATATGCCTATGGCTTCCACAATCTCCCGCACTTTCAATCTGCGATCGGCCAACCCCGTAAAGTGAATTTTTTCAATTGTTTCGGGTGTAGCGACCTCAAATGGGCGTTCAGAATGTTCGGCATCGTTGGTACTTGTACGGCCGCAACGAAATTCAGTAAACCATATTTTTACCATGGAAATTGATGGTCCAGAGTCCTCATAGTATTTATCAAGCTTAACCTTGCTTTGAGTGATGGGTTTTTTTTCGCAAAAAATTATGTTTGATGAGCACACTAATATCACTTTTTCCATTTTCGTTATAACTCAAGAGGTTGTCTGCTTTCAGTGGCTATCTAGCACAAACTAAATGACGCAGCTTGTTCAAAATTTGACAGTAGTCATCTGACAGATGCTTGTTGACAGGAGCATTGTTGCCGTTCCTGTGAAGAGGCTGGAAATTCATTTTTCCCTCTTATATTATCTGAAAAAGACAGTATAGGCGACGAAGCGGAATGTAACTTCAACCACATTAAATTGACGTGTAGAAATTTTTGATTGCGAATGATTTTGTTTTAAGTGTGCAATTGGACTTCTATAACTTTACTCACCACGTGACGTCATTGGAGAGGCGGAGCATATGCGCATTATCATATTTTGTATCTTTATATGCTGAGTAGACTCTACGTCACGACTGTTATTATGTTATAACATTTGACTATCTATCTACGAATAGACCAGGCATCACCCAATGCGATGCGTTGTAATGTTTGAAACCAACATTGAATAAAATGTTTGTTTACATGGTCCTCGACACCACAGGCGTCTCGAGAAATAGGATTGAAATTTTCATAAATACGATTAAAATAATAAAATAAAATTTAAAAGATGTTTAACTACCCATACATTATTTAAGTATACTATTAACTAAAAAGTCTGGACGCAGCAAGTGCGTTATGGTAGTGAATTTTTATAGAAATGATTTCTCGAATAAAATGTTCGAAAGTCTTAATGTTGCAATGTTGTGATCTCGTCACAAGCGATTTTTTTTCTATGCAAATTCAGTAAAAAGTGTTTTCAACAAAAATTTAAGAAAAAACCTTGCAGCTCTACCAGTTTTTCTAGAAATGACCACCTGATTTGTGTGCTGCCATGTTTTATAGATCTACAACTTACCGGATAATTTCTTATTAATTACATCATGTGGCAAGCATCTAGGAAAATATATACATTTTCATTGGTTACAGGATGCGGCAAATAAGCCTTTAAACCTTCTTGAATAAATGTATCTAAATTTGCTCACAAACATTTAATCATGCTTATATTTGCAGCTGCTCAATCAAAACTTACGGAAGTAACGATTATTCTTGCTTGATGGATGAAACTTAAAGCCCGATTAAATAAGAGGCTTGCTTTTTCTTCACGAGAAATGCCAGCTAGGAAGAAATAACCCACTGGAACTTTCCAGTGGTTATTTAAAGCAACTAATAAGAAAAGCAAAACTTCTTTAGCCACTGGAAGCTCGTTTGAATTATTCATATCCACGCCAATATTTACGTTACCACAAAACTTTTTCCTGTGCACTCAACTTGACGTCTTATGAACATCTCGTCGATGATTAGGTATTCAACAAAGTATTTTGCGACATTTTTCAGCTGCTTCTCGACTTTTTGAATCCAAAACCGCGAATGCTTCTATGCAGAATCCAGGAACAATTTAGAAATTGTTCGAGGATGTGGCAAAGATTTCATCAATTTTTCTCGAACGTAATTATAAACTTTGTTTGAATAAAAATTTAGGGTAATAGCAAACGACCTTACGTCTAATGAATAGTTCCGTTGTGGACATTTTAAAAGCTGTTTAATCAGATCTATTTGTGTGGGTAAAGAGGCCTAAAATATTACAAGCAATGATATCAATTCAATAACACTCAAAAGTGAGGCGTTCAGGGATGTTTCTGTATTTTCCGTAAAAGCAATACGACTTTTAAAATGCTCAATCAGCGATTTTTGGTGACAAACTCTTAAGACGTCTTTTCTGTTGGCGCAATATATTTATTTTCCTCTTTCGTTTTTTTATTACTCGTTTAGCAATAGATAATTTTTTAAAGATATTTTCTGGAGTTCCTGATAAACTGGAAATATCTACAAAATAAGGAAGTTTTTTCCTAAAAAATGGACGATATTTGATAAGTTTTCAGTGAACGGAATATAATTTTATAAAAATGGTTTCTAGTATTTTCCCCTCAATTCTAAGTCCAGGCACATTAACTTACTTTTGACCTGGAGTAATGTTAGCTTTTGGTGTTAATTCAGGAGGACTGCCAAGTGCCTCACCTGTTGAACATGATGATAGTTCCAAAGCAGTGAGAGTTGATGATAACGATAATTTATCACTATTTTCTTGAAAACTATGACTGCAATTTTTATCGGGTAATTTATTAATTTTACCAATAATAAAGGTTTACAAAATAGGAAGCTAAGAAGAATTCTTCACCTTCTTTCTGCGTGAGCAAGAGCTTATTCATGCCAAAAGTAGAAGGCACTGGAGAACTTAAAACTGATGGAGACGCTGCGTTTTTAAGACTCTTCACGACTTGGGTAAATAATAAAAGTCTTTATTAAAATGCTGTGAAAATAAATAAGAATATTTCGGCAGCGTATCCGATTTTCTATTTAAGGCAGCACACCATGTTAGTAGATGGAAACCTAAAAATAGTGCCAAACTGACGTGCCGCCACTGAGAATCGCAAACAGCAATATGCAGAGACATCGTTGCCACATCCTCAGGTAATCTTCTACAAGCAATATACTTTTTCATCATTTTGCATAAACAAAACTCAAAACCTTTATTACAAATCAAGGTAACGCAAAAATAAATTTTCAGTATACTTGCATACTATTCGCAGACAAATAGAAGCCACAACTGTCGATTAATACAAATCTAGATACTTCACATGCAGCAAGATAAAGGTTTTAAAATGAGTTTTCTGGTTATATTTACATAAAGAAGGGAGAAACCAAGGAATATAACGTTAGTAAATCTTAACATTCATAAATAAGCACTAATGTAAGTGTGATGTCTTAAGTAACAGAAAAGTAATAAATTTATCATTCTCAACTTGTCATCTTATTCGGCGATTTAAGGATGAATTATCACATAGCCGCAACGCTTGAGCCACCACCCAATCAGAGCAGAGGACCGATGTAAACATAGAGTCCCTTGAATGTTGGCTTCAAACAATTCGGCTGTGTGCTGGGTCTATTCTCTAATATATAGTCAAAGGTTATAACTATTGTCGACGCCATATTGCTGGTCTGATTTGAGTGTGTGTGTCGACAGGTTTTCTCTATAGATGGTGTTGTCTGAACAAACCTGATGACGGTTCCAGTGACTGTCATTCTTAATAATTACCGATACCTATGAACTATGGTAACTTATGCCTACTTTACAGATGCTACAGGTCCAAAATGATTTGATGTTATTGGTTATTTTGTAGATTATTTACAGATGCTACAGGTCCAAAATTATTTGATGTTATTGGTTGTTTGTTTTGATTACTCGTTATTTAAAGGCTAAGCTGTATATCATCAGTTATAATTAAATGATTTGTTAAATCTTACACAGACCATATACTGCCGAAAAGTATTATCACTAACAAATATTTGATAACGTCTTCACGAATGTTTACACTTTAAGACCTAATCGAAGTAATGTTGTAATTTTCGAAGATACATATTATTATGAATAAATAATAACATTGATATATTGTAAATATAGGTGATTTAAGTATAATCAATATAGAACATTATCTGTACTGATGTAAAAATAAACACTATAATTACACCAGACTTTTAAAAAGTTTTTTATGTACATTATATTGACGAGACGTAATGTTTTTAGGGAATGTGTGAAATATTATTAAAATGGATGGATGTTTACATTTGTACAAATAAATTGTAAAATTAATTTGTTCGTGTTTTTTTTTCATTCCTTCTACTTTATTTACAGGTGGTAGGTACAAAGAATAATGTTTTACCACTTAAACGACATAGAGGCATTCTTAATGGGAATCACAGACATTTAGAGTCCCATCCGGTCTGAGGACGGAAAATAGCTCCTCACTGAGGTTATATTTTAAAATGCAGTTTTCTCGAAGCCATAGATGTTCGACAAGCGAACATTTAAAAATTATTTCCATTTATACAGTGTGTTAATATACAGAGAGTTGCACAAAACTTCATTTTTTTAAATGGAACACCCTATATATTATAGCATTTTTGGAAAGCCACGATGCTGATTAAACTAATACCATATTGTTTTGGATTATTTTTAACCGTTCTTTATTTTCAACCATTCTCCCACTACAGGGAGTTAAATGTAAAAACTGTGGTCTACTCCAGGCGTTTTTATTTTAAAAAATTCACTAATAGAGAAGTATCGGTATATGAGTCGGTTTCTCTTATAAACAAAAATGATGATGGATCCTCCTTGTACAAAAGATCCCGGAGATAAAATATCCCTCCATTCGGATCTCCAAGAGAGGGGTGTGCAGGGGACCCCGGCATCAAGATTTAACATATCCTTCTCGAATATATGTGACCTAAATTCTAACCTGAATTCCGTACACCATTTCCTCCAGGCTAACAGGCCCCAACTCCTCTTCCTCACCGAAATCCACATTAGTGTCAAAACAGCCACTAATCACCTTAATTTCCCGGGGTATGAGCTCCTTACTTCTTTTAGATTGCATGGAGGTGTGTGCGCATACGTCCGTAGCAATCTACCCTGCACCAGACTCCCCAATTTAGAATCTGGAAGAAAATACATCCTTTGAATGAACCTCTCTCTCAGTGCTGCAACTAAATTCATCTGTTGCATTTACCGGTCACCTTCTGACAACAACTTTGTCCAGCTCTTTGACTACCTTTCCGAAAAAACCGACCATCTGATTTCTAAATATCATTCCTCCGAGGTCACTATTTTTTGTGACTTCAATGTCCATAATAAGGAATGGCCAGGATCTTCATAAACCGATTCAGAAGGGAGAGCAGCGGAGGCTTTCGCAGTCAGAAGTTATTTAGCCAATATGGTTCAGCAACCTACTTACTTTCCTCGCATCCCAACACCAAGCTCAAATCCCTTGAATCTCCTTCTTACTAAAAAAACCTAAATGCTATAAGACATCAGTCACCGCCCCCCTTGGTCGCTCAGACCACGGCATGGTCACTGGTTCCAGCACAATGCAACCCGAAATCACACAGTCATCACACCCACATATCGTTTGGCACTACAACTACTACAACTGGGAAGAAATGCAGGATTACTTTTCCTCATTTCCATGGGCGTCTGTCTGCTTCTCTCATCCTGACCCCTCTGATATCTTACAAAACGTCACCGAAATTATCCAAGCTGGCATGGAATTATTTATTTCACATACACAGAAAACCGCTTCAGCCACTCAAAAGCCCTGGTTCTCTAAATCCTGTGACAAGGCCAGACTTGAAAAGGTCAAAGCTCACAAAACGCTTCTACACAATCCCAGTCAATGAAACCGTCAAGCATTCAACGACGCAATATCCGCATTCTTTCTGAGGCAAAAAACTCGTTTAATAACCACATCAAAGACAAAGTCCTGTCAAGCTCCCACGGCAGCAAACCCTTCTCGACTCTTGCTAAATCTATTGGGAATAATTTCTGCAAGAGCACGTTCCCACCTCTTGTTTCAGAGGATGAAATTGTTTCTACCGCCCTGGGCAAGGCTGAACTTTTTGCCTCGTTCTTCGCCGGCAATTCTACTCTCAACCCACCTCCAAATGTTCAACCACCAACAGTCCCCAATGTCGCGCAAAAAATGACGAATATCGTTTTTAAACCTAAAAAGGTACGAAAGATGCTCTCTTCTCTTAATACCAGGAAAGTATCTGGCCTTGACGAGATCCCGGCAATTGTTAGAATATAAATTTGCCGTTTCCATGGGGATGTGAGCGGATTTTGTTTACAGTATTTATTTGATTCATTCTAAATTTTTAATTCCTCATATTCTCGTAACATCACATTCGAATGAAACGCTAATACTATTGTAAATTGTTAGTTGGTTGTATACAGTCTTTATTTTTTAACATTCTGTGTTATTTGGAGCTGTCACGACAACATACTACCTTGTTCTGCTCCGAGATGGCGATCGTGTCGTACATTTCACATTGTTCTAGGAAGCTGGCTACCATAGCCGTATCAGTTTACAGGTGAAGAGCCTCGGTGGTTTAGGGGCAAGAACGTGTGCCTCTGAACCGAAGGGCTTATGAGGCAAGGGCACCGCCTCTCAGCCATCTAGGCATACATCAACTATCGTTTTGTTTACATGATACATTAGATCAGCTTCATGTCCGGGATATTATATTCAAAGTATACGTAACAATTAATTACAGAATTAGTATAATTACCATTGAAACACATGCCATGACTGTTTCGGTCATATATGGCGTCTTATGTTTAGGTTTAAAGATAAAAGAAACTATTTAGAATCATTTTTATAGAGACTTGGCTTGAATTTGTTTACATTTCTACTATATTATGCGACGGCAAAATATATCTATGCTGCGCTAAAACTGTATTTGAGGCCGTTCATAAAGCTATAAATATAGTGTCTTTTAATAATTGATTGAATCCTCCAGTTAAATAACAAATAATCACTTGGCCAATTTTTCATTTCATGTCGTCTGTGTTTTTCCATAATTGCGGCCGAGACTTCACGATTGTTGGTTCGGGTAGTATGTTTTATGCCTGGTATATATTTAGTTCGGTTACCGTTAATGGATGGTTTATACCTGGTTTATGAATCAATCTACGCGTGGCAGTTAACTACTTTATCTGTCAGGCATTAGACTTTACCCATTGAGTCCTCTCAACGCATGTCTTTGGGATTTTATTCTTAATTTGAAAAAAAAAATCTGAAGATTGTGTACCAAATGACTTAAAATTCACAACATAGGTTTATTTGCACTATTTCTAGCCACATGTAAAGTCTCAATACAGTTACCCTGATACTTCAAAAATATAGCGTTTTCAAAAAGTAGTCCCTGATTTTTCACCGGAAAAACCGGAGCATAAAGGCTGATTAACGAACTCGACCGCGGTTTTCGCGCCCAAACAAGATTTTTGCCAAGTTTCATTGAAATAAGTTTAGTATTTTTTGAGTTATCCCTCGAATACGTACGTATATATATATATATATATATATATATATATATATATATATATATATATATATATATATATATATATATATATATATATATATATATATATATATATATATATAAACATAGAAACCTTGGTTTTGGGTTCCAGAGACCCAAATTCGTGCTCATCTGAAGAAATTTTTTTCAAAAGTTTTTCATCGTGGTCCCTATATTAACGAATTTTTGTAAAACTGCACGTTTCTTAAGAAATTTTCAATATAAATTAATTAGCAAATGACTAATAATCAGATTAAATCCAGTATAATGTAGTGTTGTTAAGTGCAAACGTATCACTAAGTGAAGAATGGGATCTGTGATGAGCACTGATAGGTACACTTGGAGAACCCAAACCAGTACAACACATATTTTTAAAGAGCTGACGATCGTTTCACTAACAGGTTAGCGTCATCAGAGGTTGAAAGAATCTGATGACGCTAACCTTGTTCGTGAAACGATCGTCAGGTCTTTAAAAAGCTGTGTTGTGGTGCTTTGGGTTTTCCAAGTGTACTTATACAAATATACCAATAAAAATGCTACCAATATTTAAGTAAAGTAACAATCTAAAGTTACTACTAATTAATAAAAAGTAAAACGTTGCATAAGGTACATTATGACATTTACCAAATATATTTTAATATTATTTTAAAGTATTTAGTCCAGAACTTCGATTATTAGCTCTTTAATAAAATTTTACGTCTAGAACGAAAGCAGCCCATTCTGCATTTAGTCAATGGATAGGATATAATCGAACAACTTTTATAAAGAAGGCTGAAAATACAGACAGAAGAGGGCGATTTAAGAAAATAAGCTTTTCAGAATTAGGCACTAACTGTTCATAATCTGTTATAAAACTTCGCTTATCAAACAAAACAAAAGAAACTTTACTTTTACTTTTGAATCGTCTTTTAAAACAGTCATAAAAATAAACACCCCAGGGATTTTGTCCTCGCTGTAAGAACCTAAACTGAATTTTAAATATCTGAAGCAAGTTGAAGCTAGTTCTACGAGATGGCAGCATCCAATTGACATTTAGCCTGTCAACAAACCAATCCGGAAATAACATATGTTTGATTTAATGCGGTTAGCATTTGCAAGGAACACCGGCCATCTTTTCAAAGTGGAGTGTTTGTTTGATAGATTTGATCAAAATTAAATTTGTAATTAATGTCAGAACCACAGTCAGCTCTCCTACTAAGAAAACAGCTAGCAGGTAAGTGGAAATATCTTTTACATAATTAAATACTGGGGTCGAATTTAAAAATCAAACTCGGCAATGTCATAAGATGGCAAAGGCGAAAACGACCTCGCATATAAGTCGGTTTTTTTATACTGTTTTGTCTGGCCTTTCCAAAAATACTTTCGATCGGCTATTTTTAAACGGACAGACGGGAGTGTGGGCTTTGGGCCCTTTGAAAATGCCCCTTTTCTAATTGGAGAAAATCAATAACACTTTCCAAGTTTATGTCAGAATATAAAATTACCACGAGCTTAAATTAGCCTGTTGTTTGGGAATTTGGTTGTTTTGGTCATTGACCATGAAATAACCATTGCCCGTGTCATTTGCCTTCACAGTTTCTTTCATAAATTCTACCAAAAAAAATTAGAATTTTACACTTAAAATTAGGAAATTCCACAACTGTCAAATAAACTTCATTAGGCTGTCTCCAATGCAGATATGCAAATAACTAATTTTAATAAGTTTCGTCACAATTTTTTCATTTAATCGCATTTAAATTAATATAATCCACCCATTTTCTTTCATATATAAAAATTAAAATGCAACCAATGCCTCGACTAACTAAAATTATGATGAATTTTTATCGATAATGCCTCTTCAATCGATTCCAATATTTTAATGTGTCTTTTTGTGTTTCAGAATTAAATAAAAACCCTGTCGAGGGTTTTTCTGCGGGGCTTATAGATGATAATGATATCTATAGATGGGAAGTACTTATAATTGGACCTCCAGACACATTATAGTAAGTAAAAACTATTTTCTGTATACGAATCAGTAAATTCCAAAATATGTAAATCATCAAACAGTGCAGTTGCATTGATATTTTAAAGTGTTACCTGACCAGTTATTGTGAATTATTTATCAATGCATTTTGGTTTACATTAATTTATGGGGACATTTTTCAAGCATGAATCACACTTTGAGGTTATGTTGGTCATATCAAGTGTATGTGTAATATAAGCAGTGATTAGGTATTGAGAGCTTGTTGTAATGTTTTCTGTTACTTTTCTTCTGAATTGATAAAAATGTGACATTGCAATTTACCTTCGGGGCTGTTCTTGATAAATCGACTGCTGATAGACAAAGTTTGGCATCCTGCATGTACGTCGACACTATTTGTGGTAAAAGTTTACTTTCCGAACACCTGTTTGATTTCTATGAAATTTTGTATATAGACGTGTTTTAGAGTGTAGATGACGAAAATCACCATAAAAATGAGGGCAGAAGCAAACTTTTGGAGTTATTTGAAAATTATCGTAGGAAAACGTAAGTTGTCCTCACTTTTGCAACATGTTTTCGGGGGTCGTTCGTTTTATATGAAGCTAAAGTATTCCTCTATTCTAATTCATTTTCACATAGTTAATGCACCCCCTATTCTGTTTATGGGTCTCTAAATTTTCCTTCCTTTCATCATAAAATCGATCCTAAGTTGACATTGACATTTGACATATTAACCTAACTTATCAATGTGATACATTTTGAAGTTTGAGATAATTGCAAAAAGGAAAATTTTATATTATAGGGGGTGCTATATACGCTCTTCTTTAGCTTGATATAAAACAAACAACCCCCGGATGACCATTTATTATTAAGCACTCCTGATGATGAGCATTCCTTGTTTGTTCATTATCATAATGTTGGTGGCCTACGAACAAAATTACCCAGGCTTCGACAGGGTCTGTCTTCTTGCTGTTTTCATGTTGTTTTGTTGGCGGAGACATGGCTTTTTTTTTTTTTTTTTTGTTCCCTCGGCTCGTCCGCGGCCTTGCCGCCCCGATAGCACCGCAACCCTTGGTTGATTGTGCATACCCTTAGTTTTACTCCACCATTTCCAAAATCACTGTGCCTTGAACTAGTCTGCACAGCGATTGGTAGGGTGAAGTTTTATATTGCTCTGTCTCCGGTCTAGAGTGACCGTAGATCAGTTGTCTTTTCTGGTCCAGAGCTATACACTCACACAAGATGTGCTGGGCTGATTCCTCCCCCTCGCCGCAGAGTCTGCATGCGAGGTCCCCTTCGAACCGCCCCATTTTATGCAGGTGTTTCTTGACGGCCATGTGTCCCGTCAAGAGACCTGTTGTGTTTCTGAGCTGTCCTCTGCTAAGGTTTAGCAGCTCCACAGCTCTCTTTGAACTGGGTCCGTCAATTATTGACTTCCCATGTCTGAGCCCTGGACAGTCCGCCCAGTACACCTTGTGTTGGTTTCTGACCCAGAACTTAATGGCTCCCCTGGCAGTGCTCTTTGACACGCCCAGAGCCGGTTCTGGTCCCATAAATGGTTCTGCTGACCCTCTCTTAGCGAGACTGTCAGCTTCTTCATTGCCTTTAACCCCCGAGTGACCCGGCACCCAGATGAGGGTCACCTCATTCTGCCCAGCCAGGTCGCTCGTCTCGTCTCGGCACTCACTCACCAGCCAGGAATTTACCCGTGGGCTACTTAGTGCCTTAAGGGCTGTCTGTGGCTATGAGGATCCGCTTGTTGGTGTAGCCCCTCCTCTTGTTCTCCCGCACACAGTGCTTGATGGCGTACATCTCGGCCTGAAACACTGTTGCATGGGCTCCGAGGGAAATACTATGACTTACCCTCGGTCCTTCCGAGTAAACACCTGCCCCCATCCCACGCTCCCCGCCAGATCCGTCCGTGAACCAGACGAGCGCGTCCCGTGGCATGCCCGGCGTCTCCTCCCGCCATGCCTCGCGATCAGGGATTTCCACTGTAAAGTTGTTTTCCCTGCACATTCGCGGGCTCGCGAAGTCTGACCTCATTTCAAGCATGGGCTCCTTCACGATCTCCTGAATTTTGCAGTGGCCCCTGAAGCCTGGGTTGATCTTCAGTCTACCATTGCAGGCTAGTCTGTATAGTCCTAGCCTGGCCTCTCCCATAATAACCAAGTGTAGGGGGGGTAGATCCAGCAACACCTCCATGGCGGCTGTTGGGGTTGAAGACATGGCCCCTGTGATGCCTAGGCAAGCCATCCTTTGGATCTTGCCTAGTTTTTGTTTGGCACTGGATTGTGTCACCTTAGGCCACCAGACCAGTGCCGCATATGTTAACGATGGTCTGACCACCCTTGTGTACAGCCAGTGGACCATACTAGGTCTTAGTCCCCACGTTTTTCATGACTGCCTTACGCAGTATTTTTCCAATGTGACCATTCCAGGTTAGCTTAGAGTCCAATACGACCCCAAGATATTTTACCTCCCTGGCGATTGGAACGCTCCTACCGTATAGAGTGAGAGTTCTGTGGCTTTCACACTTCCTCCTCCTCGTAAACGGCACGACGGTTGCTTTCTCGGGGCTCACCCCGAGCCCTTGATCAACCTTCCACCACTTTCAGTGCAGTCTGCATACGCTCCCACACTGCCTGTGTGACCTTTTCTCGGACTATGATGACAATGTCGTCCGCATAGCCCTGTACCTCATACCCCCCTCCCGAGAGCCTCCCCAGCAGGCCGTCCACGACTAGACACCAGAGCAAGGGAGACAGAACGCTCCCCTGCGGACACCCCATCGCGACCCCCGCCAGCAGAGTCCCTCCCGCGAGTGAGGTGAACACCACCCTGTCCCTGAGCATGGAACCGATCCACCTGCAGCAGGTCTCCTCTATTCCACGCTCCCGGGCAGCTGCCAGAACCGATCCGAAGAGACATGGCTTACTGCTTCCCACTGTGATGCTGAACTCTCCTTTATGAATTATAATATTTACTCTAGTGATAGTGACAGTATTCCGGGCAATATCAGGGCGCTGATAGCTGTGCATAAAGACCTTGATTCTACTAGGATTGCTCAATGAAGTTTATGTGAAGGTGAGGATAGGAAGGCAGAGCCTCATTTTTGGTGTTCGTTACATTCCACCTAATTCAGAAGTTGCTATATATGAACATCATTGTGATTCAGTCGATCGTGTTTTGTCTGATTATCCCAATTCTGAGGTGGTTGTCTGTGGGGACTACAACCTCCCGAACGTTACCTGGACAAGCAGTGCTGAGAGTGCTCCAGTTATTAGTGGTTACAGTCCATCAGCCTCACTTGTTTCTAACAGTTTTGGCTTTTGGGGCTTGTTCCAAAAAAAATTGTACTTAATAAATTGAATAGATCTTTAGATTTAGTTTTTTAGTAATATAGATAACATATGTGTTGATGCGTCTTTGGAACCGGTCTTTCCTGCTGCTGCACATCATTTGCCCCCTGGACATTTCTTTTTCACTTGAGACTCCCCCAACTGAACGCTATGAAGAGTATTTTTATGACTTTCGTAATGCTGATTATTGTGCCATGAGTTATTTTCTTTCCGTATTTGACTGGGAATATCTTGAGTCATTGGAGGTAAATGATGCTGTGAAATGCTTTTATGACGTTCTGTTTAATGTTGTGGATCGGTTTATTCCAGTTAAGAGATGTAAAAAATCATGTTTCCATCCTTGCTTTAGTGTCGAGCTTAGAGGCATGATAACTGAGAAGAAGAGGGTACACAGTCAATATAAGAAATATGGTAGAATAGATGATTATATTAGGTTTTCTGGTCTCCGAGAAGAATGTAGGAATCTTCGTGATACTTGTTACAGAAATTTTATTGCTTATACTGAGAATAATTTTGAAAACAATCCGGGTTCTTTCTGGTCTTATATTAACAAGTTGAGGATGGTTTATGATCTTCCTGAGGCTATGTATTATGATGATGTTAGGAGTGATTCTTTGCATGATTCGGTGGGTCTTTTTGCTAGTTTTTTTCTCATCTGTGTATGAGGGTCAAGCTGGTAGTGTCCGTCCCAATCCTCTTTTGCGTGAGTTGGTAAATATGATTGTGCCTAGTGTTGCTTCTGCTGATATCGTTGATCGTATCTGTAGTTTGAAACATAAATTTACTTACAGTCCAGATAGAATCCCCTCCCATCTGTTAAAATCTTGTGCCTTCACCTTGGCAATTCCACTCAGGATTCTCTTTAACAGGTCTTTGTTGTCTGGTGAGTTTCCACATGTTTGAAAACATTCTTATTTGATGCCCGTTCATAAGCAGGGACCAAAACGTTTGGTTACTAATTATAGAGCTGTTTGTATTCAGTCAGAGATACACAAACTTTTTAACTTTTTTGTCTCTAGACATATAACTTGGGAATGCAGACATGTTTTCGTCAAACAGCAGCATGGTTTTCTTAAAGGAAGATCTACAACAACCAACCTTCTTCTTTACCAGAATGTTTTGGTCTCAGCTTTGGAGGATAGGTTACAGGTTGATTCGGTGTATACAGATTTCTCCAAAGCCTTTGATAAGGTTAATCACGCCTTATTATTGTCAAAACTTGCATTGTTGGGTTTTAATGCCAATTTGTTGTCTTGGGTGTGCAGCTTCCTTACAGGTAGGTCCCAGAGTGTAAAGATCAGAAACTTCATTTCTGATAGTATTACTGTTTCTTCGGGAGTTCCTCAGGGTTCACATTGTGGACCAGTCCTCTTTAATCTTTTTATCAATGATGTCATACATTCACTTAAGCATAGTCAGATTTTGATGTTTGCTGATGATATCAAAATTTTCAAGATTGTTCGTTCCAGACAGGACGCTTTACTTTTACAGGAAGACTTAAATCGTGTTGCTCGGTGGTGTGGTGACAATCTTCAGACTCTGAATGTTGATAAGTGTTTCTGCATTACATTCACTAGAGCTCAGTTTCCCATTGACTTTGTGTACTTCATGGGCTCTAATGCTTTTCAGAGGAAGGAAATGATTAAAGACTTGGGCATTGTATTGGATAGGGAATTATCTTTTAAGGATCACATAGAATACATAGTATCTAAAGCATATAAAATGTTAGGATTTATTCATAGATCAACTCTGGATTTTTCATGCAATAGCTTGAGAAGGCTGTATTGTGGTCTGGTTCGCTCTTTGTTGGAATGCTCTTCTGTAGTCTGGAGTCCGAATTACAATATTTATATCAATCAGATTGAGGCCATACAAAATAGATTCTTAAGAATTTGTGCTTACAGAATGGGCTTGCAGAGAAATGATCTTAACTTTACTTATTTGCGACATCGGCTGCACTTGCAGTCACTCAGTGGTAGAAGGATTGTCAGTGATGTTTGTTTTCTGCATAAATTATTAGTGAATAAAATTGATAGTCCTTCTTTGCTTGAGTTAGTCTCTCTAAGGACTCCGGAGCGCACGAGAGCAAGGGAGGTTTTTGTGGTTCCCTTCCATCGAACCAATTATGGCTTTTTCAGTCCGATGTCGAGAGTGGCGAGAAGTGCAAATGAGTATTCGGAGCTCTTGGATATGTTTAATGATTCTGACCGTTCAATTAGCGGCATTTTGAGAGGTGTTATTGATTGAATTGTCATACATACGATGTGCAGGTTATGTTTAGCTTTTTTGTTATGTTCTCATATTGAGATAGGTTATTTAAGACTAATGTAGTTTTAGATGTTCTTATTATTATTGTAAATGGTTGATCCCTTGAATAAATAAATAAATAAAAGAAAATCTGTAAAATATTACAAAAACATGTAGCAAAAGTGAGTACAACTTGAGTATTTTCCTACAATAAGTTCCAAATAACTCCAAAAGTTTGATTCTGCCCTCATTTTTATGGTGATTTTTGTCATCTACACCATAAAACACTCCTATATACAAAATTTCATAAAAATCGAACAGATGTTCCTAAAGTAAACCTTTACCCCATTTTTACCTTTTGCTTCCTTGGCTTCGCTGAGTTATTTACATTTAAGTTTCTTGGTTAGGCTGGTGCGGTAAGTTAAAAATTATTTTTTTTTTTTCACAATTTCTCAATTTTTTCACTTGCTATGTTACATTTTCCTTTCCCTGTACGCCTATATTTTTTCCGACTGCTTGAGTCGCTGACTTATTTGCGCCTGCCTACAAATCAAAAGTAAGAGTAAGCAATATAACACATTACAACAAAAAGATAAGGAATGCTAGGAGGGAGTCCTGGAGGAGGTTCTGCGGGGACATCTGTAATTTGCCCAGCAGCGCCAGAATCCACAGAATTCTCTCACGCGACTGTGTCCAGGAACTGGGATCGATAAAACGACCAGATGGCTTCTTTACTGAATCACGGAAATAAACGTTAGAGCTCTTAGCACACACACACTTCCCAGATTGTCTGATCCTAAGCAATGAAGATGTCCTGCCAGCCGAGGGTCGATTTAAACGCCCTCAAAGGGAAGACTGGCGGGTTGCTCGGAGAATAGTTACAGCCTCGGCAGTGGAGTGTGCTGTGAAACATTTCCAGCCGTTCAAGGCGCCAGGGGAGGATGGGGTGGTACCGGTCCTACTACAAAATGGACTGTACATTCTCCTACCTTTCCTAATCAGGCTGTATAGAGCCAGTCTGGCTTAGAACTATATTCCATCCAGCTGAACGGTGATTAGGGGGGTTTACATTCCCAAATTGGGACGTAATGACCTCCTACCCACATCACTGAGACCTCTCAGTATCACATCATTCCTCCTGAAGGGATTGGAAAAGATACTGGACGGACACATTAGGGGAAACATCTTAGTCAACAACCCCCTTAATACCCACCAGTATGCCTACCAAACTGGCAAGTCTACTGAGTTAGCACTCAATAACCTCGTCGAGAAAATCACACACTTCCTGGATAACGGGGAGGTGGCGGTGGCTGCATTTCTCGACATTGAAGGAGCATTTAATAATGCATTACCTATCTCCCTCTACGAAGCCACTATCACTAGAGGGGTGGAACCTACCATTTGTGGCTGGATCGGAAGCATGCTCCACAATCGGACCGTTATTACCTCGTTGCAGGGGGAGGTGGTCAGCTTCAGGGCTGCGAGGGGGTGCCCTCATGGGGAGTTCCATCCCCCTGCTGTGGTCTCTCTTTGTGGACGATTTGCTGGCTATTCTAGGGATGTGGGAGGTTGAGATCCAGGCATATGCTGATGATCTTGTCATAATGGTTAGAGGCAAATGTGAGGAGGAACTAGCAAGTACTCTTCAAGAGTCACTAAATGTAGTGAATGATTGGTGTCGGAGGGAACAGATGTCTGTGAGCCCCCGCAAAAAGATCATTGTTCCATTTACCAGAAAAAGAAGTCTGGACAGATTAAAACCACCTATTCATATGGGGGAAACGATTCCATTTACAGAACAAGCAAAATATCTGGGTGTTACCCTAGATAAGAAGCTGAACTGGGACATACAGTTAGAGAATGTAATCCGCAGGGCTACACTGTCCCTGTGGACATGCCAGAGAATCTGTGGTAACAACTGGGGAACAAACCCCCAACATATGTACTGGCTCTATGTAGTGGTTATCAGACCAATGATAACATATGGAGCCATACTTTGGTGGCCTAAGGCACTTCGTGGTATCGTGAGGGCCAAACTGGCTCATCTACAGAGCCAAGCTTGTCTGATGATATGGGGAGCAATAAGCACTGCACCTGGTAGACTGAAGATCAACCCAGGCTTCAGGGGCCACTGCAAAATTCAGGAGATCGTGAAGGAACCCATGCTTGAAATGAGGTCAGACTTCGCGAGCCCGCGAATGTGCAGGGAAAACAACTTCACAGTGGAAATCCCTGATCGCGGGGCATGGCGGGAGGAGACACCGGGCATACCACGGGACGCGCTCGTCTGGTTCACGGACGGATCTGGCGGGGAGCGTGGGACGGGGGCAGGTGTTTACTCGGAAGGACCGAGGGTAAGTCACAGTATTTCCCTCGGAGCCCATGCAACGGTGTTTCAGGCCGAGATGTACGCCATCCTGCACTGTGTGCGGGAGAACAAGAGGAGGGGCTACACCAACAAGCGGATCCTCATAGCCACAGACAGCCAGGCAGCCCTTAAGGCACTAAGTAGCCCACGGGTAAATTCCTGGCTGGTGAGTGAGTGCCGAGACGAGACGAGCGACCTGGCTGGGCAGAATGAGGTGACCCTCATCTGGGTGCCGGGTCACTCGGGGGTCAAAGGCAATGAAGAAGCTGACAGTCTCGCAAAGAGGGGGTCAGCAGAACCATTTATGGGACCAGAACCGGCTCTGGGCGTGTCAAAGAGCACTGCCAGGGGAGCCATTAAGTCCTGGGTCAGAAACCAACACAAGGTGTACTGGGCGGACTGTCCAGGGCTCAGACATGGGAAGTCAATAATTGACGGACCCAGTTCAAAGAGAGCTGTGGAGCTGCTAAACCTTAGCAGAGGACAGCTCAGAAACACAACAGGTCTCTTGACGGGACACATGGCCGTCAAGAAACACCTACATAAAATGGGGCGGTTCGAAGGGGACCTCGCATGCAGACTCTGCGGCGAGGGGGAGGAATCAGCCCAGCACATCTTGTGCGAGTGTATAGCTCTGGACCGGAAAAGACAACTGATCTACGGTCACTCTAGACCGGAGACAGAGCAATATAAAACTTCACCCTACCAATCGCTGTGCAGACTAGTTCAAGGCACAGTGATTCTGGAATGGGTGGAGTAAGACTAGGGGTATGCACAATCAACCAAGGGTTGCGGTGCTATCGGGGCGGCAAGGCCGCGGACGAGCCCTGAGGGAACAAAAAAAAAAAAAAAAAAAAAAAAAAAAAGCACTGCACCATTAGCCGTTTTGGAGTTCCTCCTTAATATTCCACCTCTTCACATATGGTTGGAGAGGGTGGCGAGGTGGACAACCTACAGATTAAAACAAACGGCTGACAGCATGCCGAAGGAAATCAGTCTGGGAGGCTCCGGACTCTTCGATGACATTGAGGGTCATGGGATTCTGGGAATCGTCTCAGACTTGATGCCTACAAAGATCAGTACGGATCTGTCTTTCAAGACCGTCCTCCCGGAAAAGGGAGGACTGGGAGCGAAATCAAACAACCCTATTGAGAGCCGATCTCTGCTGGTATACTGACGGCTCCAAAACCAATATGGGAGTAGGAGCCGGCGCATATGGGGGCAACACCGATGCTAGACTATCAACTAGCCTCGGCAAGTACGCAACCATACACCAGGCAGAAGTGTATGCCATCGAGATGTGTGCAAGGGAAAGTATAGAAAACCAGTGCACACACAAATCGATAAAAATATATACAGATAGCTAAGCTGCAATAAAAGCTATTGGTTCCCACCGTTGCAATTCAAAAACGGTATGGAGTTGTAAATCTGCCCTTAACGAACTGGGCAGCTGTAATGAGGTGTCGCTGGTCTGGAGACCGGGTCACTCGGACCATGATGGCAATGTTGCGGCCGACGTGCTTGCCAGAAATGGTGTCCAAAGGTACTTTGTCGGACCAGAACCGGTGCTGGGGATAACATCATGCACAGCAAAACACATCTTAAAGACCTGGAGAGAAAGAAGGACAATCCAGTATTGGCAAAAT
This sequence comes from Tillus elongatus, assembly GCA_964006375.1. Lineage (NCBI taxonomy): Eukaryota > Metazoa > Arthropoda > Insecta > Coleoptera > Cleridae > Tillus > Tillus elongatus. The sequence continues at coordinate 2,228,876 of OZ023270.1, forward strand.
CTTCCAGGATTAGCTCACTCTAAGGCCTTCATAAATGGTCTGTCTGAGTCAAGGGCTAAGAAACTTCTAGAGTTAAACAGACAACAACTGAGTACTCTAGTCGGCCTGTATACAGGACACTGCTGCTTGCATCACCACATGCACTGAATTGAAATGGGGAAGCGTGTTTTCCGCCATGAGGCAATGACCTACTGTATTTTATAGTGCACATGTTGGGGGTAAATTGGAGAACATCAAAGTCAGGGAAATAGATATGGGCAGTTCAGTGAAATCCGGGAAAAGTCTGGGGGACTTTTTTTGGGAACCCTGTTAGATTTTCCAGAGGATCGCTTTAAAGGTCAGGTTCGAGCGATATTTATTTTTTATTCTGACAAATAATATTTGTTAGGTCGAATAAGGTTTTATATTGACAACATAAACGTTTGTTTCATGTACCTACCTGTTCAAAAAAACTTTAATTGTTTAAAAAAGTTTAATGGAAAATTTTATAAGTATAAATTAAACAGTATTCGATTTAGTGATATTGAAATAAAACTTCAATCTGAAATTAGAATGTATCAAATGACGGAAAATTGTGATGATAATGATATGACAACTACACAAAAACAGTAAAAACTAATTAATGAGGTGTTCAAAATGACCAACATTTTGCTCAGCATATAAGTTTAAGCGAGTTTCAAAAGAATAGTTAGCGTCTCGTAATACACTTAAATTATTATTATTAAATACACCACAGATTATTGCCTTAAAATCTTCTTTTGTCAGCGGTTGTGTCTGATAAACTAAATTTTTTACATAACTCCATAAAAAGAAGTCAATTTTTGTTAGATCGGTGACCTAGGCAGCCATGCATTCAAATTATATATATATATATATATATATATATATATATATATATATATATATATATATATATATATATATATATATATATATATATATATATATATATAACGAAACAGACCAATTTGCGTCCAGAGAATTTTTTTTAAGAAACTCTGAAACACGTCAATTTTAATAATGAGTGGGACATGTTTTGACATAAAACTCAACTATGTCACATCAACCGCTTACGGGTGGTGATAACAACCCTTATATTTTAAATAGGGAATATGGGTCGAGTGTTACATCATTTGAAAGCTCTTTCTTTTCTGAATTCAGCACGCTAATTTTTTTTTAAGTTTTATCAACTCGTTTAAAAATTATTCACAGTTGGAGTTGCAAGAACTTATTTCATTCATTGTGATAAGAAATTCACAAATTAGTCAATTTTTCGTAAAAAAAAAAAACAAAACCAAACGTTTAAAAATGTTTATTCAGTTAAGTAAGTGTTCAAATTTGTGACCCACCAGCTTCCACGCAAAAGTACAAAATTTTGTTCAAAACGAGCTCTGACATTCTGGAGCATTTGTGGAGTTATTACACGGCATTCTTCAACAATGCGTCGTCGTAATTATTCCAGAGACTGTTGCGTAAATTCTACTCTTTAAATGGCCCCATAGAAAGAAGTCTAAAGGAGTTAAATCCGGTGATCTAGGGGTCACTCAATAGAACCTCTACGCCCAATCAATTGTCCTGGAAACTCTCTGTTCAAAAACTCCCTAACGCGTGAAAAATGCGGATGAGCTCCATCTTGTTGAAACACTAATTGATTTTCTTGATAGCGATCATCATATATATGTATGTATGTATGTATGCATGTATCAAACAGATAACTTAAAAATTTATGAACCGATTTTGATGAAAGAAACTGCAAGAATCTATCTTTTATTAACAGTTTGGATGTGTTCGTTAGCCAGCTCTATCAGATCAGCTTTTCTTAAAAGGACAAAATGATTATTTCCGGGGAAAAGAATTGATTTTTCCGAGAAAAAAATTGTATAAAAAATTTGTAACGTTCTTTTGATGAAATTTGGTGGATATGTTGCCCTCGTGAATACCTACTACAAACCATAATTGAACTTTTTAGGCTTAGGTATAGAAAATTGAGTTATAAAAATTTGAAGCATTTGACGAAACGATAATGCACTTGCCTCGTCCAGAATATTTATTTTTTAAATGATATGTAGTTGTTCGTTGACCAATAACATTTATTTCTTGTATGCCACGACAGAAACTTTCCTATTTTAACATTTAATTTTTTTATTACAGCGAAGGTGGCTTCTTCAAATGTCATCTATATTTTCCTAAGGAGTATCCACTAAGGCCACCTAAAATGAAATTTGTCACAGAAATATGGCATCCTAATAGTAAGTATCTTAAAAATACAAAGTTTTGCTGTAACTATAACGTTCTTCCTAAATATTTTGTTATATATATATATATATATATATATATATATATATATATATATATATATATATATATATATATGGAGAGAGAGAGTTTGAGAGACAGGCAAGGCCAGACAGATATATCAGGGTTAGGCTGCTATTGCAAACAAATGCTCCAAATTGAACTTCAAACGAACAGGTTACAAAAATATATCACAATAAACAATCAGCGGGGTTGGTATATATGGGAAATCTCACCAGGCCCGGACACCGGAAGGATTGACAGATTGAGAGCTCTTTTTTGATTTGGTGGGTAGTGGTGCATGTCCGTTCTTAGTTGGTGGAGCGATTTGTCTGGTTAATTCCGATAACGAACAAAACTCTAGCCTGATAACTAGGCGTATTTCGACATCCCAAAGACCCGCGCCGGCGTGGTGTTCGCTTCTCGTCCGCTTTGTGGTTTTTACTGTTGGCGTACATTCAATTCTTAGAGGGACAGGCGGCTTCTAGCCGCTCGAGCAGTTCTCAAAGAATGCGCACCAGAACTTGCTCCTCTCCTGACTCATCTGTTTCAGACATTTTACAATAGAGGCATATTCCTAGTAGCTGGAAAACTGCTCGAGTACAGCCTGTCCTCAAGAAAGCATCCAAAGTGCTTTCTAGCAACTACAGGCCTATTTCTCTCCTTTCAGTGTCTCTAAAGTGATGGAAAAGTATATAAACACTGAATTACTGAAATTTCTTGAAAAACACAGTCTAATCCACGACAGGCAGTATGGATTCCGTCAGCGCAGATCAACTGCCGACCTCCTTTCCTTTGTCACCCATTCTTGGCACAAGTCTATGGAACTACATGGTGAATCCCAGAATGTCGCTCTGGACATATTCAAGGCATTAGACCAGGTCTGACACGCAGCGCTGCTTAATAAACTTCTGACCTATGGCCTACCACCTAAACTCTGTACCTGGACAGCAAATTTCCTCTCCAACCGGAGCATTTCTGTTGTCGTGGATGGCCATTCCTCTAAACTATATCCAATTAATGCAGGAGTTCTTCAGGGTTCAGCTTTAGCCCCTACTATGTTTCTTCTCCATGTCAATGACCTCCTCTCTAGCACATCCAACCCAGTTCACAGTTACGTGGACGATAGCACCCTCCACTCAAATATACAATATTCTAAGCCTGTCTCTTTAGCCCAATTAGATGAGGATCGCAGACTCATGAAGGGTTCTGTTTCCGTGGGTCTCCAAAAATATTAGATTGGGGAAGTAGAAATCTTGTACAATTCAACTCCACCAAATCTCAGTCTTGCTTTCTTTCTCATAAGAGATATACCAGCCCTAGACCCATCACAATAAACAACCAAGTTATTCAAAGTAATGAGTCCTTTTCACATGTTGGCATTTCTGTGGATCGAAATCTCAATTGGCACCAACATGTCACATCAATTGCAGAAGCGGCTGCTAAGAAATTAGGTTTCCTCTTCCGGGCTCGCAAATACTTCTCACCAGCTAATCTCTATACCTTATATACTTCACAAATAAGGCCTCGAATACTGCTCCCACATCTGGGGTGCCGCTGCCGCTTCTACACTCGCTATCCCGGACTCCATTCAGAAGAGAGCTATACGTCTCCACAGTGACCTTACCCTCACCCAAAGGCTGCCATCCCTTGCCCACCGACGTGCTGTTGATGACCTCTCTCTCTTTTATAGATATCTGCACGGGCCTGCTCAGAGTAGCTTTCTTCCATAGTTCCTCCACCTGCTGCCCCCAACAGATCTACCAGGGGAACTGAACGAATGCACCCTTTTACTGTCCAAGTCATCAGCCATAGAACATCTTGTTATGCCCACTCTTTTTTCCCGAGGATTTCCAAGTTGTGCAATTCCTTGCCGGCGCATCTTTTTCCTTCTCCAAACCTTCAAGTCCAGAATTAACAAGTTGCCTCTTTCCTTCTTGTCGACACCCACGGTACAATAGTATTTAGGCTGTAGGCCCTCGTGGTGTTCTGTTGAAATAAAAAAATTATAAAAAAAAGAGATTGAACAATGACAGGTCTGTGATGCCCTTAGATGTTATGGGCCGCAGGCGCGCTACAATGAAGGAATCAGCGTGTCCTCCCTGGTCCTGATCACGGTGAGTGGCAACTCACCGTGAAGCACCCTGTATATATAATGAAAATTCACTAATAGCGCCACTCTCGATCCTTGTAATATAACATTTGGTTCTCAAATACAATAAATGTTCTTTTTATTATTATTATTATTATTTAAATTTTTCTTAGTTTACATATCTTTTCGTTTTGCAGTTGACAAAAACGGTGATGTATGTATATCTATTCTTCATGAGCCTGGTGATGATAAGTTTGGTTACGAGAAGGCCTCAGAAAGGTGGTTACCAGTTCACACAGTAGAAACTATTTTAATATCTGTAATATCAATGTTAGCGGATCCAAATGACGAATCTCCAGCCAATGTTGATGCAGCTGTAAGTATTCAATTTATCTAAATAATATAATATTTATTTATTGATAGAGTAATTATACAATGTACCTATTTATAAGAATATTTATTTATGTGAATAACAACAAAGTAAAGGCAGGTATAATATCATGAGATGTACGACAGAGTCGCAATCTTGGTGCAGAACTAGGTATTATGTGATCATAACAGCTCCAAATAACACAAAATGTTATAAATAGCGTCTGTGTACAACCAACCGACAATTTTTTTTAATTGTTAGCACATGCCCATTTCTTCGCTAATACCAGGACAATGTACGAAGGCGAGTCAATAAGTCCGTAACTCTTTGAATGAAACAGGTTTTTTGACAAAAAAAATAATTCTATTTCTCAACATAGTCTCCTTTGAGCTCTATACACTTCGTCCGTTTCTCCAAACCCTTCCAAAAAAGAAGATATGTCGAGGTCCGCAAAATAGGTATTTGTTCGTGAGATGATTTCATCATTGGAGTCAAATCTCTTTCCGCCGAGCAATTTCTTTAAGTTTTGAGGCGAAATCCGGAGAATAGGGCGGATGAGCGACCAATTCGTAGCCCAATTTGTGCAATTTCGCCATGGAGACTACATATGTGTGCACCCTTGCATTGTCTTGGTGGAAAAGAACTTTTTCGTGGCCAAATGCGGTCGTTTTTTCCTTAAATCGTCATTGAATCGATCCAATAATTTGGTATAATATTCGCCATTGATTGCTCTTACCCTTTGAAGGTAATCAATGTGGATTATACCGTGTGCCTCCCAAAAAACGGTCTCCATGACTTTATTGGCTCATAAACCCACCTTGGCCTTCTTCGGCGCCGATTCGCACGGAGAAACCCACTGTCTTGAGTGCTGCTTGGTCTCTGGTGTGTTGTGGTGAATCCATGTTTCGTCCACGGTAACAGAACGGCGCAAAAACTCGTCTCTATTGCAGTGGAACAATGCCGAACACTTTCGAAGTTGTCACACGATTGCATTTGTTTTATGTTTCATAAATTAATATAAGACTAAATCGCTATAATATATTCTTATGAAATATCACTACCATAACGCGCTTGCTGCGTCCCGAACATTTTAATATATTAAATGTTGTGTTAAAATCTCTATTGTTTTGTTTTACAGAAGGAATGGAGGGAATCATATTCAGAATTCAAAAGGAAAGTGGCGAGGTGTGTTAGAAAGTCTCAGGAAGAATGTTAGTATAGTATATTTCGCTATTTACCAATTAAAATACAGGAAGAAACAACCACCGGAATAACATCAAAAAAACAACATTGAAAACTCGTCTACTAACTTCACGAGGTTTGATTCTTGACCTATTAAAATTCAACAGGCTTTTCTTCGTACGTTGTGATCATACTATTTTACTATAGTTTTTTTAATTTTAATATACATTCATCAGGTTTTTTTGTCCAGTCAAACGCACTGTATATGATGAAGCGGAAACGGTTTGGTTGAATTTTAAAATTTCCGGAATCAAATCTTTGAAAGTTTTTCTAATAAAAAAAACCAAGCAAACTCGTCGATCTCAGTTGAGTTCTTCTCGAGGCAATGTTCTATTTATAGTAAATAAAAATTTTTATTGAAAAAAGTTTTAAATTTTCTCCTTTTTTTAGTTAATATTAAAATAAAAGTCTGAATATATATATATATATATATATATATATATATATATATATATATATATATATATATATATATATATATATATATATATATATATATATGTTTGTTCAGCTCTTTTTGTAAGGTTTTTGTATGTATGTTGTTTTCAGTGATTGCTTGTAGTTCTACGAGTGATAGTTCTTAAATTATTAGGAATTGATATATTAGATCAGTAAAATTGTACATAGTGTGTAGTTTTAAATAGCATACTGTCTCATAAACTCAAAGTTTTCCATCATCATATTCTCTGGCTGTCTGTCTCCAAAGTAAAAAGAATTTGCATGCTAATGAAAAATAATAAGCGACAAGATTTATTAAAATCTTGTCGGTCCCACGTTGAGCGCCGGTTTGTGATCCGTATAGAAATTGGCGCCCAACGTGTATTAATATTTGAACATTTAACAATACAACTATTTATTTGCTAAGTAAGTACACTTGGAGAACGCCCAAATCACCACAACGCATATTTCAGATAACTTACGATCGTTTCGTTGACAATGTCAACATCTTCAGAGGAAGAAAACATAGTATTTATTTGGTATTTTCGTATTCGTTTAAAATAATTTCATATCGTGTTTCATTTTTACCTCATCAACCTTTTAAAAAATTGTATTTATGTATTATAACTGAATTTCAGTGATAACAATATGTGAGTTTAAAAGTGAAAGCAAAAAGATTAAGACTGGAATCCAAATAAAAACTCCACCAGACTTGGTGGGAGTATCTTGAGATCCCGAAATTTGCCTTGTGAATTTTCTTGAGGCATAACAAATTTTGCCTAGGAGCGCCATAATATAATGTAGATGTAGATTTACAAATTTGTTTTGCGGGGGAAGCCATTTAGCATCTAAGTAATTCCCTAAATTTAGAGGAATTCAACAAGCAGGCAGAAAATTATGATTCTCTGTGTATTCCCTGAATTTAGGGAGATTTATTTAGGAGAAATTTGGCATCGAGTTAATTATGAAATTGAAATTCGGGAATAAATAACGAGTATGAACCTAGTTGAAGATGTGTTTCTAATAACACTCTCCCTTTTTTCAGGATTCAAAATTTTCTTCCTTCAGCGAGCTATCCTGAAGTATTCGTATATTTTTTTAAATACCGGCACCACTATTACTATCGCTACTGGCTGTGACGTCTTTAGCCATTACCACAACTTTCCCAGTATAAAATTTTTTCAATTCGCCAGACAATGTCAAGTGGCTCTCCCACGGATCGCACCCGGTACCTCTCCCTTTGCAGGCTGCCATCTAGCAACCTGCAGAGCTAAATTGCAATTTTACTTCAAGTGAGGGAAATTGTTTAAATGGCTAATTGGCAACATTGTAATTTTTTACATGAATTAGAAAATAGCCTATTAAAATATAGTTTGAATCTATTTTATGATTAGCCAATGAATAAATACCAATATATAAGGCTATTTTTATTATGTAACATTCTTGGTATTTAGTTGTATGTCAGTTTTCTTACTTGAAACTTTACAGTGCTGCATAATTTTAAGTGTAATTATAATTTATCCTTAAATGTAGGTAATTTACAAAAAAAACTTATTTCGGAACAAAGTTCATTTTTAAATAGTTATATGTCAGTGTTTATACTTTAAACTTTACAATGTTGCATAATTCGATGTCCAATAATAATTTCTCCAACTTCTAGGGAATTTTTTAAAATAACTTGTTTTTGAATTACGTTCGTTTTTAATGTTAATTATCATTTTGAATGTTTTGATTGGGTTACGCTGTTTTTCTATTGCTTATTTTAAAAAAAACTTAAATCTTACAGTGTTGCACAATTAACATGTATACTTATAATTTCTCGTTAAATCTAGGGACGTTTTAAAGAATTGTGTTTGGATGTGGTTTCGTTTTTAATAACCACTTTTCAAAAATCTTCTCTTTAATGCTTTCTGTTAGAGACGACCAGAACTAAGTTTACAATTTTACTCAAAAATTGGGCGAATTTCACATCTAGATAAATATAAACATTGTAGCTTTTCACATCGAGCAAGAAGTAGTATATAAAACTATAGCTTTAATCTCATTTATGATAAAGCAATGACTAAAAGCCAGTATTAAAAAAGTGTTTATGTTTCTTCGCTTATTAATTCATTGGCTGTTGGTAGGGTGAAGTTTTATATTGCTCTGTCTCCGGTCTAGACTGACCGTAGATCAGTTGTCTTTTACGGTCCAGAGCTTTACACTCGCACAAGATGTCCTGGGCTGATTCCTCCCCCTCGCCGCAGAGTCTGCATGCGAGGTCCCCTTCGAACCGCCCCATTTTATGCAGGTGTTTCTTGATGGCCATGTGTCCCGCCCTGTGGTGTTTCTGAGCTGTCTAAGATTTAGCAGCTCCACAGCTCTCTGAACTTCTGTCAATTATTGACTTCCCATGTCTGAGCCCTGGACAGTCTAATACCCAGTACACCTTGTGTTGTTTTCTGACCCAGGACTTAATGCCTCCCCTGGCAGTGCTCTTTGTCACGCCCAGAGCCGGTTCTGGTCCCATAAATGGTTCTGCTGACCCTCTCTTCGCGAGACTGTCCGCTTCTTCATTGCCTTTGACCCCCGAGTGATCCGGCACCCAGATGAGGGTAACCTCATTCTGCCCAGCCAGGTCGCTCGTCTCGTCTCGGCACTCACTCACCAGCCAGGAATTTACCCGTGGGCTACTTAGTGCCTTAAGGGCTGCCTGTGGCTATGAGGATCCGCTTGTTGGTGTAGCCCCTCCTCCTGTTCTCCCGCACACAGTGCGTACATCTCGGCCTGAAACACTGTTGCATGGGCTCCGAGGGAAATACTATGACACCCTCGGTCCTTCCGAGTAAACACCTGCCCTCGTCCCACGCTCCCCGCCGGATCCATCCGTGAACCAGACGAACGCGTCCCGTGGTATGCCCGGCGTCTTCTCCCGCCATGCCTCGCGGTCGGGGATTTCCACTGTAAAGTTGTTTTCCCTGCACATTCGCGGAGTGAAACTTTTCGCTGATGTTTCTCCTGTTTAATGGCATAAAAAGCGAAACTGGTTACAGAAAAGAAAACAAGCATTTGTGAAGACAGAAAGGAAATCTAAGTTTAATTTAATATTATTGCCTTTATTTTTTACGTGTCAATTTTCATACCTTGTTGCATAATTAACATGTCTATTATTAATTTCTCCCTGAATCTAGGGAATTTCTTAAATGTAGGTTCTTTTCTTTTGATGTTAGTTGGCATCTTGTAAAATCATATTTTATATGATTTAATAGGATTATGATGTATTTCCTTTGTCAAAAATGACCTTGTTATTGTGGAACCAATTGATCATTCATTATTTTATTGGACTTAAGAATAAATTGTGAGCTTTAATTTAAAAAATAATGGGGGATTAATTTTCTTTATGTTATTGCATGGGCATTATTTTTCAGTTGTTAATTTTTGTTTCAGCAATTTCTTTAATTTCTAGAAAAGTTAATAGTCTAATTTGTTGTATTATATATTTTTAACAGCCCTACTTAATAAAACTGTTAACAAAAAAATGAAGTGAAAAAAAAAAGATTACAAGTAATCACTGAAAAGAAAGATGATTCGTTACTGAATAAAATATTATTTATTCGTCCTTCTTGTGTTCTATTTGCAAAGTTTATTTATGTTTTTGTTTATTTAACATTATTTAGAATGTGGATCATAAATGAAAACACATTAATGTTGTAAAGGAGGTTAAATAAATGATAATAATATTAATAATAATCGGCAAAAGGAAGGAAGCAAAGTGAGAGTGTGTTGCGTTTTGTTTTCTTGTGTATTTAACGGCTCCTTTGAGGTTATGTTGTCCTTGAATGTAACTTGACGCTGTGTCTCTTGAGAGGATTTGATATAACACAGTCGACAATTGTAACTGCTCTTAGACATAATGTAAATTTAAAACATTGTAATTCGATAGGTATCTTAATTTAAGTAAATTTTATTAATAAAATCATATTTTGTTTTTCTCTTACCTTTTCCACTTAATTTTCCACTTATGTTACACCGACACTCTCCAGGGAGTGATACGCACCCGGAGTCTGACGCCTCCACTGTGGCCTCAGAAACTGACAATTGGCCTCGCTTGGTTGTTACTCAGGAGCTGGTTCCAGATGATACCGCCCTGGATTGGGCCCTGGCGTGTGTCCAGACGTCCCGGGGGGCTCTGATCTCTGATGAGTGGTAAACACCCGGAGTTTGGAGCCCATACTCTGCTACGAAATGGACGGACGGCCTCGCGGGGGTGATGCTCGGGAGCGGGACTCTATGGGATGTTGCCTTGAGTCTTAACACTGTTAGGTGTCAGGTTTAGACGAGCCTGACGGGAGCTGAGATCTCTAGGGGTGGATTACAACTAGAAATTAGATGCTGCTCAAGAGTGGGACTTCATGATACCACCTCGAGGCAAACACTGACGGATGTCGGGTCCATACGAACTCAGAGAGAGGTTATCTCTCTTTGAGCTTCGAAACAGGCAAGCGACTTCACTCAGATGGCAGTACACCTGCCAAACAAACTCTCACCCTCAAGAAAAGAATGACTCCCTCAGTGAGCTGGAATTGATGGGTGAAATCTAAATAATTAGACGTGAGCCACAATAGACCTAGGGTCACTGTGGAGGGACTGGAATAGTCTACTCACAATAAAATCTAATCTACACCGACACTGCATTAAAAACCCTTTGTGAATGTAACAACTGGATCGGGATTGTATTTACCTACCATTGCCGAATACTTCATGTCTATTCGACATCTTTTAACAGGATATCCAGTAAGGTGGACCGAAATTGGCGAAAAAAATTTTTTATAATTAAGATGCCTTACTTTGGAAAAGTATACCCAGCATAGAAATTAAACTTTAAAAAATCAGGTCCGTACTCTCTCTGCACCTGGCCTCAAGGTCCCTAATAGTCAGATTTTTTCTTATAAAGGATGTTCAACAAGCTCTATGACAGGCTTTGCCAGATGATAGCTATCAAAATTCTAAACATTTTTTGATAATTAATATTGGTCCGATCCGTTTTTGTTTAAAAGTTACGAGCATTTAAAGAATCATAATTTTTCCAGTCAACCAGGAAGTGACACAAAATCATTTGAATGTGAAACAATGCACACCTATAAAATATAGATACACCTACTTCAATCAAAAGGAGGCTGATAAATAAAAATGACAGTTGTTATGACAATAAATATTGTTAGTGTCATTTTAATTGTACAATATTTGATACTTTGTGTAAAAGTTCTAAATAAACAATGCATTTATTCACAACTGAGGAATATGCAGATATTGTGTTTGTATATGGGTATTCCAATGGGAACGCCAGAGAAGCAGCTCGAGAATATCGACGCAGATATCCAAATAGACACCAACCTGCCGGCATCGTGTTTAGTGCATCATTTCGTAGACTTCGAGAAGCAGGTAACCCCGCTCCAAAGTAGGCTATTCGTCCTACTGAAGTAAATGTACAAATGAAGAAAATGTAATAGATTCTGCCCTCTATAACCCTTCAATTAGTGTTCGGCGTATATCTAGTAACGTTCATGTATCACCGAATTTTGCATGGCGTGTATTGAACAGAGAAATGTTACATCCGTTTCATCGTCAAAATGTACAGGCGTTGCATGCTGGAGATGCCCCACAGCGATTAGAATTTTGTCGCTGGTTACTTCAGCAACAAGCACAAAATGATAGATTCATTTCGCTCGTCATGTGGTCTGATGAAGCGTGCTTTACTAGGGACGGCATAATAATCATAATGAACATGTATGGGCACGGCAAAATCCACATGCAATTAGATCAAGACGATTTCAGCAACGATTCAATGTCAATGTTTGGGGTGGCATTTTCAACAATAATCTATTATCTGTGCATGTTCTAAATGATCGTTTAAATGCAGATCTTTATAGACATTTCTTAGAACACGACCTTTTAGAGTTCATTGATGACGTACAACTTAATATTATTCAGAATGTGTGGTATCAACACGACGGCGCACCACCACATAGGGGAAGACAAGTTGCTGCTTGGTTAAATCAACATTTCCCAAATAAATGGATAGGTCAAGGAGGTCCAATATCATGGCCAGCTTGTAGCCCCGATCTCAATCCTCTGGATTTTTATTTATGGGGATACATGAAGCAGCTGGTCTACCATGTTGAAATCACTACCCATCAGCAGTTACTTGAAAGAATTCAAGATGCAGCTAACCAAACAAGAAATGATCCAATCTCATCCTTCGAGTGACCGAATCTTTAGTTCGTCGATTTGAGGCTTGCATGCAAGCCGAGGGTGGACATTTCGAACAATTTTTATAGTCATAAGTTTTGTGATTTTCATTTAAGTTACATTTTTATTGTTAATTGTTAATAAAGATTCAATGCTTGTAAATTCTTAACAAAAGCGAATCGGACCCATGTTCATTAAGAAAAATTGTTTAGAATTATGAGAGCTATTATCTGGCGAAGTTTGTCATAGAGCTTGTAGAACACCCTGTATATAAAAAAACTCGCGAAGTAATTTTTCGATTTTTAATAGTGTTAGTAATATCTCCTAAAAATCGTAAGCAATTTGGAAACTATTTAGCACAGTCTCGTGAGTCAGCAATATGTATAATTGTATAGGCAATAAAAAACTAGGTATATTTTGATTTTGTTTTGCAGTCTTTCGCTAAATTTGATATTTTTGTATGGTAGAAAATACACAAAATTCCAAATTTACCCAGAACTCACCACGGGGAGGTATCTGCACCCAGAGTTCCAACCGTGGTATATCGTTCGGTCAACAATTCGATGGGCCGACAGATCGTAAAGTCGACACTACAATAGAGCGGCGATTCGACCAAGAATACCGCTTTGTTCAGTATTTGTCTGGCCGACTGGCTGATGCCTAATATTGATCTCTGCTTCATATTTAGTTGCAAAACATGACATATAAGCGGAATTGAAATAAAAATGCCAATTTATATGCGCGCTGGGCAATACGCACTATTTATATGTTTAAAATGGCTTACATAATAAAGTTATTTGTGTAAAAAAGTATGTTGAGTTATTAGATACAAATAAACATACTTATGGGTAATTGATTGTTATATATGTAAATATGTATGAAACTCAATCCTGACTCACCTTAATGAAAAGGTCATTTTCTAATTTAAAAAAAAATCGATTGATATAAGATTTAATTCCATATTTTAATTACAAAAATGCGATTTAAAGTGAAGCCACATATTATAAAGCATTTATTTTCAAAAAAGTTATCTTTGATGGCATCTACTTTTTCACGTTTTATAATGCATAGTTGCACAATTGCTTGAAAATTTATGGTTGCGAGGGCAGAAGGTTAAGTACGTCTTTTTTTATAAAAGTATATAGGCAATGAAGAAAAAATCATTGGAGATTGAATATGTGATCATGCCTTTAAAGTTATTTGTGTAAAAAAAGTTGAGTAGATATAAATAAATATACTTCTGGATAAATCGTTGTTTTTGAAGAAGATATAAATAGTTGTAAGCCTCAGTTACAATGTCCACACTCAAAGAAACTATGGAGAATGACAGGCAGTTATGTTATTGTCATAAAAAAATCGAATTATGTGTTTTATTCAATTTTTTCATTCAAAAAAATGCTTATTTGCTGCAAATATATTTTTCAAAGTTTATTATCGAGGGCGAAAGGTTTTAAAAATATTTCACTGCCATAATGTATATATATATATATATATATATATATATATATATATATATATATATATATATTTATATATATATATATCTATATATATATATATATATATATATATATATATATATATATATATATATATATATATATATATTTATATATATATATATATATATATATATATATATATATATATATAACAAAAATTTTAGATCATTTATATAAACACTCGCTTCCATAGCGCACCTTGTCACGTCCAGACTTTTTATTATGACTAGCAGAATATTCACCACATGATTGTACACTTATTTTCTTATGCTGGTTGCATTTTGGCGTATTCACTGTTTTTGGAATACCTTGTAATGAAGTCCGATTCATTACGGTTATTTGAATGGCGTATAATTCATTTAGGCGGTGTAAATAACGGATATTTTTAGAAAGACTTCAGAGTATGAAAAGTCGCCACAGGCGGAACGTGGAATTTGTAGGATGGAACGCATAGCGCCGGTCTGACAGGCGCGATGAGATTCATTCTAAGTGCGTCACGGAGCGCATGACAAGTAAGCGAACCGAGAAACGGAACGTCGAGGAGAGATGCCTTCAGCCCGTGGTCGCGACAAGAGGTTCCGGTGGTCGTACGTTAGTTTTAAAAGCATCAGTTAGGTGTAAAAACCGGGAAATTTATTTCGCTGTACTACATAGTGGAGAAAAGCAGCGTGTTATTTATTTAATAGTAAAGAACGAGAGTCTAGGAAGACTGTTCTGTTATCATAGTTTGCAAGGTTAGTTTTATTTCGGAAAACTTGAAGAAGTATAATTGCAAACTGGAATAAATGTTTGGGTGTTTTGTTAATGCTGTTCTACGTGTAACATTAATCGCGTGTTAGAATTTAAAGGTATACAGGGTGTACTGTATGTAGGAGTGACAAAGAGGGTCACGGGTTACCCATTTAAGGGAGGTCGAAGTCAGGTAAATAATTATACCGTATTATAGTGGAATTAGGGTGTGTTAGCGAATCATAGCGTGCTATACAGGGTGGACTACGTTTATTTTGAGGGACGTATGTCCCCGAAGTACGCATGGCTCTATTCTGAATGGTATCCGCTCGCTAGACAAGGTGTTTGATTAGCTAGAATGTCCAGCCTAGTTAAGTGACAAGCTGGTCACGTTTCTTACCCATATAAGGGAAACGGGAGCACGGACAGTGCTGATTAAAGGTGTAGTATTTAGTGTGTTCGGCATCCTGTGCTGTACTGGGTCGACTACGTTTGTTTCGAGGGACGTATGCCCTTGAAGTACGCATGGATCGTTCCAGAATGGTACGTAACCGTTGGATTGCACTGTTAGCTATAGGGGACAAGTTACCCGGTGTCGTTAGTTAGCAGGTTAGGGTATTATAAGCGTGGGAACCATTTGCTTACCCGCCTATCAGAGTAGGACTGTAAGGGAATTGCGGGAATAAAGCCAAGGGGAAGGTAGAACCACCGACTGAGGCGGAATTTATAGCGGGGCCATTTCCCATTTGATGCATGTGTAGGTCGCTTTTCGCTTGCCGTTGCTTTAACATGACCTGTTTGATTGCTGTGCTAATGCTAATATCACGCTTTATTTGTTATAAATAGCACGAATATTATTCTAGTCGAATATTATTGTATTTTTAAATATTAACGTATTTGTATCGTTTCCACTATGAAAGAATGTCTTATCAGAGATAACGTTATCTGACCTGAGATATGTTTTCTCTTTATTCGCATGAACTGAAGCGAATTTTTGGTTTTAATAATTTATGGATTTTTATTGTTGTCACTTTCATTTGTAGATATTTTAAATATTATTAGAAGCTTTTTATGAAATTAGTTGCGTTTCACTGCACTGTCTGTAGATAGTTGCACTAGTGTATGTATGTTTAAGCTAGAATCCTGTAACAGATTGTAACTAGCTGAGGTATATCGTAATTGATATTTACCTGTTCATAATATTTCTGCTTCCAACTTTGTAAGCTAGGAAAACAGCCATTATTCGGGAGTAAGTAATTAAAGCCTACTTAACTCCCGAGAATTCTACGGGATATAATAACTTTCGACCCCTGGCTATAGTTTTCTTCTCCACTCGAGCTACCCTAGGACAAGGCTGTTATGAAACAGTAACTTTGTGGTGTTCTACGAGGGCCTTAGCAGAAGTCGTCATGACCTCGTCCTATTTAATAGGGAATACAAATGGCGCCCTAGGATATATAACTTAGAAAATATAGGTCGCGGCCGAATGACGGATTGGCAACTTATCCCTCGGGCCTCTGCTTAGCCGGGGCATCACAACTTTAATTATTTATCAACTCAATGGGCAGTTTTCCCGACATATAACATTTCTCAATCTGCACATTTTTATCATATTCATTGATAACAAATTAAATTGTCCGGTTATTAATAATAAACTGACAGATAAATAAGGTTGGAACTGAAATGGTCTTAAAAACTTTTAAAATGTTTAATTACAATTTGGACATATATTTATTATTTTAGTTTCAGTATGTTTTATGAAAATTCGCTGCCATAACGCACTTGCTGCGGCGACATTTTTTGTTGTTATAGACAAACCTTATTAAGGCGAACTTTATTAATTTTTTCAAATATATCAGAATTAATGTGTGCTTTTGTAAAGGTGTGACTATATATGCTTCAAGATTCTCGCTTATTAACATTTGTAATATTTTTATAACTCTTTGCAACAAAACGGTTCCTGTATGTAGATTTTTTTTTACATTTATTTACTGTTTACTATTTTTTAAATAAAACACGCTACCACAAGTAACTTGCTGCATACAATCTTTTAACAAACATTTACTGTTTAACAACAGGATTTTTTTATGCAAATTTGTTACCATTACGCATTTGCTGCGCCCACACTTTTTTCTTATTGCGAAACAACAAATCTTATCAAGTGCCTTTTTCTCAAGTATCGGAATAAATGTGTGCTTTTCTGAAGGCTTCACTATATATGTATCAAGATTTTTTAAGATTCTAGCTGAGTGGGAAGGATTTAAGATTTGAAATTAATGAAAAACTTTTTTTAATACTTTTATTTACTACCTATTTGATTATCAATTTTTTTATTAAAACTCGCTACCACAACAAATTCCCTACCAAAACGTACTTGCTGCGTTAACACTATTTTGTTAATGCAAATGGAGAACTCTTTATTAATTATTATTTTTTCAAATATAATAAAAAATCTGTTAGTTTGGCAATTTAGGTTTGCTTAAAATGGTCTGATAAATTCAAAAGAAGGGTTCTTTTAACTTAATCATAGGTATACTATATCAACACGCAAAGGTGTTAAGCAAATTGCCTATTGCATAAACTTTCAGCACTTCCGTGATGAATTACAGTCGAACAATAAATTAGTGTACGTCCGCCTAAATGGATTGGTGTATGCAGGGGTTGCAACGATACGCACTCCAAGGAGGTGGCAGCACGTGCTTCGTGTCTTACAACTCACTTAGTGTGGGAAGGCTGGCTACCATAGCCGTATTACTTTATAGGTGTGTTTTCGCTGCAATTAGTATGTCGTACTCTAATTAGAGTTCTAATTGTGGTGAGAATACATCTAGCCTTACATACTTTGTCCCTATATTAGGGTAGAAACTGGTCAGGGCTGACAATTTACTAAATTGTTAGTTGGTTGTATACAGTCTCTATTGTTTTAACACTCTGTGTTATTTGGAGCTACCGTGACAACATACTACTTGGTTTCGCAACTAGGTGGCGGCACGTGCTTCGTGTCTTACATCTCAGTGCATTTGAAATAACTTTTCGAATGGCTTTTTTTCGAAGCTGTAGTTGCCGAGATATGATATGTCGCTTACCTAATGAATCATCCTGTATAACTCGGCTTCGATACACTTTTGAAATCTTTTTTTACCACCGTTACATATTATTTTGTATGAGGTGATATCAAAGCACGCTAGTTTTAATCGTAACCGCTAAAAAAGTGATCATCCCAAAATGACCATACCCCTTTGAAGACGATATCTCAATTCGTTCTAAAGTTATCGTAGCTACAATTATACAGACCGACAGACAAAAAACATTTTCGTTCCCAAATCATATTTTGTATGTGTTTTGGTAGCTTTTACCATAATAATGAGAGATATGATAATGAGGCTACCTATTTTTAGAACTGTCACGCGCATGGCGTCAGTGTGGTGAGTCCAATGCAACAATAATATGCTGTCGTATAGTGGAGTTAGACGTTTCATCACATCTTATAACCTCTTAACAAATTACATATTTTACTAATATTTAAGTGCATACAGTTGGCAGTAATTTAAGATCAGAATACTATACTGTGATTATGTGACATGATGATCAAATCAAGTTTATAAATGTTAACGCCCTCTAACTGTCTACGAATGTCTTCTCTACTTTTTAAGTTTGTGTATCCCCAATGTTAATTCAGCGGGCTCCCCTGAAATCTAATACTTGTCTTGTGCTTATATATGTAATATAAAAATGAAAAAGATTAAATTTATTGCTGTATCCTATATTATCTGAAAAAATACACTATAGGGGACGAAATGGAATGTAAAATGTAACTTCAACCGCATTAAATGGACGTAGTGAATTTTTTTGATTGCGAATGACTGTTTTAAGTGTGTAATTGGACTTCTATAACGTTACTCACCACGTGACGTTAATGGAGGGGGCGGGCATATGCGCAATATCATATCTCTTGTAAGTCATTATATCATGCCTTTTACGACGTTCAAGCAAAAAAAAATTGAAATTTTTGCCGCCGAAGCGATACCAAATACTATATAATGACAATACAGGACACTCATATGCTTTACCACTGGTGAAATTTGTGACAAGTACACTAGCGCCACCTCGCGTGAAGTACTGACAACTGTGCGAGTAATTTGAATTGTATATTTACCTGCATATTCTTAATTTAGACAATTGGTTTATTATAGATGAATATAAAAACTTGTACATGACAAAACAGTGAAAATTGTCTGATTATATAGTTATAAGTAGAATTTGTATCAACAAATTAGCTTGAAACCTAAATTAATTCAGCATGAATAATTCTACAAATTTCTCTTACTCATAGTCATAATATAAACTACTACCTTGAAACCGTCGTTAAACTACTATTTCAAGGGTAGGTATAAGAATATACTGAAAGCTGTTTCTGAGGATATTAAGTTACAATCTGTACTTACCTATAAATAATTGTTCTAGGTATAAATGGTAGCACAGTACTCAATTTACCATATCTCTACATGAAAACTGTCTTATTAATCTAATAATTTAAAATATGTAACTGATATACTTAGTACATAATTAAGAAATTGTGCAGATGAAAGGTGAGACTAACTCTTACTTCCGAAGTACTGGGAGCTGTATCCTCAGGGCTTTCAAAAATCAAATCAGCGTTAGATTCGAATCTACTTTTGCTAAATTTAACTAAAACTAAATTGTTGACCTTTGCAAAAACTAAGACAATGCTGCCGAATATTAATAAAATTAAATTTAAAAGTTACAATAACACAGGTCACTTTGATAGCATCGATAAGTGTGAAAGTATAAAATATCTAGGTGTTCATATCGATCAACTACTTAAGTGGGATATCGATATAAATTATGTTAACAATAGTATTCGTTAAACTATTCACAAATTCTCACAACTTAAACATATACTTGAATGGAAATGGAAAAAAATATTTTATCAGGCCACTGTAGAATCTATCTTAAATTATGGTATTGTTATTTGGGGCGCAGCACATAAAACTCATTTTACTAAGCTTTATTCCACACAAAAATGGATAATAAAAATTATGCTTGACAGACATCTTGTACCCTTCGGAGCTGGTCTATAAAGATAGTGAAATTCTCCAAATAAAAGAATTGTTTGCTTTGTCGGTACTTAAGTTTATGAATTCTAGGGATAGCTTTCAACAAAGACTGAACCATCATAAAATGATCCGTGGTATCTCTAGCGATCAGGTAATTGTCCCCTTTAGGTATTTTACACTTGGACAGCGTCGCGTTTCATTTGTAATCCCTAAATTAATAAACTGCCTTAGGTCGAAGTTTTGTATAACTGGGAAACATTATTCAAACAAATCGTTAAAAGGTTGGTTTATTAAAAATAGAGATGAATTCATGGAGCATTGTTTTATTTGGTTGTAAACTTGGGTGGATATTTTGATCAACTCTTAATAACAATTACTTATGTAATGCTTTTTGCAATATTGTAAACTTTGCTTTTTGTAAAGATACTTATAGGTGATATTTTTTGTAAATAAGTTTGTATATAGGAGAAAAACTACTCTAAGTTCATAGTGTGTATATAACTTTTATTATCCTAATTTAATTAACTCTACTTTTTTTTCTGTTTTTATGTTACTTTCATGCTTAAGTTAATAATTTTATTTTATTACTTATGTGCACACACAAACCTAATTTGGTTTATAGTGCATGAATAATTTATCTTTCCTGTAAAATGCTATTATTGTATTTTTTCTGTATTTTGTGTTTTTGGACAAAGAAATATTATTATTATTATTTCTACTTCTCTTTGAAAACTTGTCTTAGGAATATAATTAAAAGCCTTTACCAAGTAAAATAATTGTAAATGTGAAAAAATGTGACAATTTATGCAATACTGAAATAAAAAAGGACACAGAAGAGAATAGAAAAACAGTTTTCTTATACCATTTATTATTAATGCAGAACTTTTTATGCCTTCATATTTTTTATGCACTGGAGGACAAGTTATGATTGAAGCATTTCAACCGTCCGTTTACGAAGTGTATCTATAAATAGGTACATGATGGTAAATATTACATAATAAATTATCTTCTGCGAACTGTACATATTGGCATAAAAGTGATTCTCAATTTGTCTTCTGCTTCAAATCATATTCACGTTTCGCCATCCTTTGAAAACCTATGAAGTGTCTGATAGATTTAGCACCTTATGATTCGAACAATTATAGATTGCACACACACTACCACTAACATTCATTGTAAAAAACACACCTCAAACTTAATCATACACATTTAAACACCAGCAATTGTTAGTGTTAAACGTTCTCGAACGACGTAACATCAGAACTATCCGCTAGGGGCGCTGATATTTTTGTAACACGAAATCAGCCGGAGTGTCCTGTATTGCGATACTTTCACAAGTTGTCACGATGTGGAAGTAGGTATTTATTCAATGGTAACGATTTTTCAGATATTTAATGTTTGTTCTATTGGCAATGATCATTACTTTTATTTTGACGTACGTTACGTCAGTAGTCCAACATGGAAGACGTGTCAGTTGACAAGTAGTGGTAGTTAGTGTTGTTTGTGAAAATAATTAAAGTTTTAAAATATTACAATAATGAGTGACAATGTGACAACAAAATCCGGCCCGTCGGCCAACGAGCCGACAATGAAAGGGTGGTTATTCAAGTGGACTAATTATCTGAAAGGTTATCAAAGGAGGTGGTTCGTCTTACAAAATGGACAACTGTCATACTACAGGTAAACCGTCACTTTAGATTTATTATTGCTATTTTTAAATACACCTGCATAGTCACTAGTTATCAGTTCGATTTAAAGGCTCCTTCACATAGTGTTTTCATTTGCCTGATTTGCTTTTACTGATAATCATATTTCATCGCTTACGTTATAATAAAAATCCCGAATATCAACCTTACGGTGTAGGTTTTGGTGCCAAGTTTCTTTGGACTTGTTATTTTTCAATTTATAAATAAAATAATTTGTCCATATTGTAACGTGAAAGGTCGTTTATGTCTACAGAGTCATGTTAACATCATTTCTTATTTGACTAACCGTAATTAATGGTCTAATATTAGATTATAATTATGTGTTCGAAGTCCTACACATGAAAAAACAATTGTATTATTGAAGGATGATTCAAACCCCCTTTTATCAAATTTAATTATGTGATAATACAGACTACAAATAATGTAACTGTCAATATTTGTTGTCCTTTGTTATTTAAAACTCTGATGTATTGAATGTTAAACATATTAATAAATCCTTGTTTTTAAAGTTTCTCACATCAATTAACAATTAACTATAAAAAGGACGCAAACAAATTAGTTTTTACAATAGCTGTAAGCTAAAGAAATTACTGTCTGACTGACTTTTTTGTTGGCTCAATATATAAATATCCATGTAAATTTAGCCATTTTTCAAATAAAAAATTAAATTATTTACATGGTAGATGGATTTTCCATACATTTTTCAAACTGCCGCCTTTTTGGTGTTGTTTATGTACCAATACCTTGACATTTTAGCTGCAAATTATGGCAATCTGATTACCATAGACATACAACACAACACACATATACAGAGTGATGATAAAGTTTGGAACATAATTTATAAATGTGTTTAATTATTTTTTTAATTTTAACGCTCGGACAGGTTAATTTACTGAATTTTCATTAAGAAAATTCACTAATAGAGAGGTATCGATGGTGAGACTTTTGGAAAATTTCTTCAAATGAGCGAGAATTAGGGCCACTAGAACCCAAATCCAAGGTTAGTTAAAAATTTTATATATATATATATATATATATATATATATATATATATATATATATATATATATATATATATATATATATATATATATATATATATATATATATATAGGGTGGCGCATTGAAAACGAAACAGACCGATTTGTGTCCAGAGAAATTGTTTTTAAGAAACGCTGAAACACGTCAATTTTAATATTGAGGGAGACAAGTTTTGACATAAAACTCAACTTTGTCACATCAACCCCTTAAGGGTGGTGATAACAACCCTTATATTTTAAATAAAGAACATGGGTCGAGTGTTACATCATTTGAAAACTCTTTCTTTTCTGAATTCAGCACACAAATTTTTTTGTACGTTTTATCAACTCGTTTAAAAGTTATTCACAGTTGAAGATGCAAAAACGCATTTCACTCGTTCCGATAAGAAATGTGCTGATAGTCAATGTTTTGTTGGTTTGTAAACAAAACATTGACTATCAGAACATTTCTTATCGCAATGAGAGAAATGCGGTTTATTATTTCAGTTTATCGGTCGGTTTGATACCTGATAGTACTACCGAAAATTAATTTCACAATGGTGTATTCTGTAGAAGAAAGAGTTGAAATAATTACACTTTTTTTCAAAAACGATGACTATGCCAACCGTACCGCAAATTTGTTTAATGAACGACATCCGAACAGACATGTTAACAGAAAATACATTTTGGAGTTAGTTGCAAAGTTTCGACAAAGTGGTTCAGTAACCAACAAAAAACGGGATCCTGAACGTGAATTTTCGGTTAGAAATGAGACTACTGAGATTGAAGTTTTAGGACAAATTGCTGCAGACCCAACTTTGAGCACGAGAAAATTGGCCACTGTTTCAAACATCAAAAGAAGAACTATTCAGCGAATATCGAAGCATCATAAATTTCACCCGTATAAAATTCATCTTGTACAACAACTGAATGAAGGTGATTTTGATCGGCGGCTGAAGTTTTGTGAAGTTATTACTACACGAATAGCTGATAACGGGAACTTTCTGTTCAATATATGTTTTTCAGACGAGTGTACATTTTTATTAAACCCTACAGTCAGTCGTCATATTTGTCGTTATTGGGCAGATAATAATCCAAGAAATTTTCACGAAGTCCACACTCAAACTCCACAGAAATTGAATGTCTGGACTGGCATTTTTGGAGACCGTTTAATCAGACCAATTTTTCTTGATGGCAATTTGAGTGGCGACACGTATTTGGAGTTACTAGAAAATATCGTTTTCTCTCTACTAATTGACATTGTTGAAAAAGATGATCGCTATCAAAAAAATCAATTAGTGTTTCAACAAGATGGAGCTTCTCCGCATTTTTCATAACGTGTTAGGGAGTTTTTGAGCAGAGAGTTTCCAGGACAATGGATTGGGTGTAGAGGTGCTATTGAGTGCCCCCCTATATCACCGGATTTAACTCCTTTAGACTTCTTTCTATGGGGCCATTTAAAGTAGAATTTACGCAACAGAACCGGAGTCTCTGGAAGAATTACGACGATGCATTGTTAAAGAATGCCATCTAATAACTCCACAAATGCTCCAGAATGTCAAAGCTCGTTTTGAACAAAATTTGTACTTTTGTCTGGAAGATTGTGGTCAACAATTTGAACAGTTTCTTAACTGAATAAACAATTTTGAACGTTTGGTTTTGTTTTTTAGTTTTTTTACGAAAAATTGACTAATTAGTGCATTTCTTATCACAATGAATATAATACGCTCTTGCAACTCCAACTGTGAATAATTTTTAAACGAGTTGATAAAACTTCCAAAAAAATTAGTGTGCTGAATTTAGAAAAGAAAGAGCTTTCAAATGATGTAACACTCGACCCATGTTCCTTATTTAAAATATAAGGGTTGTTCACTAAGTGAGTAGCGAACGTGTCGCCACCTAGTTCGGAACCAAGTACTTGTTGTCACGCCCGCTCCAAATAATACAGAGTATTAAAAATAGAGACGGTATACAACTAACTAACAATTTAAAAAATTGTTAGTCCTGGCCCATTTCTACCCCAATATAGGGACAAAGTATGTAAGACTAGATGCATTCTCCCAACAATTAGAACCGTAGATCGGTTTCGCTCTCATTAGAGCTCTTCAGTACGGCATACTAATTGCAGCAAAAATGCATCAAAAATAACACGGCTATCGTATAGCCAGTCTCAAAACACTAAGTGAGTGGTGAACGTGTCGCCACCTAGTTCGGAACCAAGTACTTGTTGTCACGCCCGCTCCAAATAATACAGAGTATTAAAAATAGAGACGGTATACAACTAACTAACAATTTAAAAAATTGTTAGCCCTGGCCCATTTCTACCCCAATATAGGGACAATAGTTGTAAAAGCCATCTCTATCTCTTTAGTTTAATCTGACAACACTTTAAGTTTACTTTCGGAAATTTTTGTACATTTTCAAACAATAAAGTTATTTTGACGAAACATAGCATATTGCTTTTACTATATAGGTTATACTGGTCACTAAATTTGATGCCTGCTTTCTTTAAAAAAAAAAAAACACATATTTGCTATTAAAAACATTTTTATGAAAATTCACCACCATAACGCACTTGCTGCGTTTAGACTTTTTACAATAATCTATTAAACAGTACTTGATATCACTAACATTTCACAATAATTCGACAAAAAATGATTTATGCGAAAACTGACATATATTGTACACGAAAATTTGCTGATAAAATACCTAAAACTTAAATTACACAATCTGTAATTAAATTTGAAATAACATACGGGCTGCCCGATTTGAAAAACGAACTCAACAAGTTATTAATGCAATAAGGACTCTAACTTTTTGAGTTATCGTGTGGATACATACAATACATATACACACACATATATATATATATATATATATATATATATATATATATATATATATATATATATATATATATATATATATATATATATAATTATTAAGCAAGGTCTAGAGCTGGTCAGCTCTTTAATAGTTGGCTGGTGTGGTATATTTGCAATATGGTAGGTGGTAGTGGAATCTTCCTTTACGTTATAGTAAAGGATTTTTTTCACGCCCGAGGAGGTACCACCCCTTACATCAAGGGGCCGGTGAAGTCCCAACGGACGTTTCCGGTTCTGGTATATGAGTCGGTTTCCCTTATAAGCAAAAATGATTATGGCTCCTCCTTGTACAAACGATTCCGGAGGCAAAATACCCCTCCATTCGGATCTCCGGGAGAGGGGTGTACAGGGGGTGCCAGCATCGAGATTTACAATATCCTTCTCGAATATATGTGGCCTAAATTCTAACCTGAACTCCGTCCACCATTTTCTCCAGGCTAATAGGCCCCAATTTCTTTTCCTCACCGAAACTCAAATCAGTGCCAAAACAGCCACTAATCACCTTAATTTCCCGGGGTATGAGCTCCTTATTTCTTTTAGATTGCATGGAGGAGTGTGCGCGTACGTCTGTAACAATCTACCCTGCACCAGACTCCGCAATTTAGAAGCTGGAAGAAAAGACATACTATGGATAAAACTCTCTCTCAGGGCTGCAACTAAATTTATCTGTTGCATTTACCGGTCACCTTCTGACAACAACTTTGTCCAGCTCTTTGACTACCTTTCTGAAAAAACCGACCATCTGATTTCTGGATATCCTTCCTCCGAGGTCACTATTCTTGGTGACTTCAATGTTAATAATAAGGAATGGCTAGAATCTTCAAAAACCGATCCACAAGGAAGAGCAGCAGAGGCCTTTGCAGTCAGCAATTCTTTAGCCAATTTGGTTCAGAAATCTACTTACTTTCCTCGCATCCCAACACACAGCTCAAATCCTTTGGATCTCCTGCTTACTACAAATCCTGACTGCTATAAGATATCAGTCACCGCCCCCCTGGGTCGCTCAGACCACGCCATGGTCACTGCTTCCTGCGCAATGCAACCCGATGTCACACAGTCATCACACCCACGTATCGTTTGGCACTACAACTCCGCGAACTGGGACGAAATGCGAGATTACTTTTCCTCATTTCCATGGGCGTCTGTCTGCTTCTCTCATCCTGATCCCTCTGATATCTCACAAAACGTCACCGAAATTATCCAAGGTGGCATGGAATTATTTATTCCACGTACACAGAAAACCTCTGCAGCCACTCAAAAGCCCTGGTTCTCTAAATCCTGTGACAAGGCCAGACTTGAAAAGGTCAAAGCTCACAAAAAGCTTCTACACAATCCCAGTCAAGAAAACCGTCAAGCATTTAACGATGCAAGAAACCGCTATGTCTGCATTCTTTCTGAGGCAAAAAACTCGTTTAATAACCACATCAAAAACAAAGTCCTTTTAAGCTCCAGGGGCAGCAAACCCTTCTGGACTCTTGCTAAATCTATTGGGATTAATTTCTGCAAGAGCACGTTCCCACTTCTTGTCTCAGGGGATGAAATTGTTTCTACCGCCCTGGGCAAGGCTGAACTTTTTGCCTCGTTGTTCGCCGGCAATTCTACTCTCAATCCACCTCCAAATGTTCAACCACCAACAGTCCCGAATGTCGCGCATAAAATGACGGATATCATTTTCAAAACTAAAAAGATACGAAAGATGCTCTCTTCTCTTAATACCAGGAAAGCCTCTGGCCTTGACGAGATCACAGCAATTGTTCTCAAAAAATGCGCACCAGAACTTGCTCCTGTCCTGACTCGTCTGTTTCAGACATCTTACAATAGAGGCATATTCCCTAGTAACTGGAAAACAGCTAGAGTACAACCCGTCCCCAAGAAAGGATCCAAAGCGCTTCCTAGCAACTACAGGCCTATTTCTCTCCTTTCAGTCTCTAAAGTGATGGAAAAGTATATAAACACCGAATTACTAAAACTTCTTGAAAAACACAGTCTAATCCACGACAGGCAGTATGGATTCCGTCAGCGCAGATCAACTGCCGACCTTCTTTCCTTTGTTACCCATTCTTGGAACAAGTCTATAGAACTACACGGTGAATCCCAGATTGTCGCTCTAGACATATCTAAAGCATTCGACCAGGTCTGGCACGCAGCGCTGCTTAATAAACTACCGGCCTATGGCCTACTACCAAAATTCTGTACGTGGACAGCAAATTTCCTCTCCAACCGGAGCATTTCTGTTGTCGTGGATGGCCATTCCTCTAAACTGTATCCAATTAATGCAGGAGTTCCTCAAGGTTCAGCTTTAGCCCCTACTTTGTTTCTTCTCCACATTAATGACCTCCTCTCTAGCACATTCAACCCAGTTCACAGTTACGCGGACGACAGCACCCTCCACTCAAATATACAATACTCTAAGCCTGTCTCTTTAGCCCAATTAGATGAGGATCGCAGACTCATGGAGGGTTCTATCTCCGTGGATATCCAAAAAATATTAGACTGGGGAAGTAGAATTCTTGTACAATTCAACCCCACCAAATCACAGTCTTGCTTTCTATCTCATAAGAGATACACCAGCCCTAGACCCATCACAATAAACAACCAAGTTATTCAAAGTAATGAGTCCTTTTCACTTGTTGGCATTTCTGTGGATCGAAATCTTAATTGGCACCAACATGTCACATCAATTGTAGAAGGGGCTGCTAAGAAATTAGGTTTCCTCTTCCGGGCTCGCAAATACTTCACAAATAAGACCAAACCTCGAATACTGCTCCCACATCTAGGGTGCTGCTGCCGCTTCTACACTCGCTATCCTGGACTCCATTCAGAAGAGAGCTATACGTCTCATCGGTGACCCTACCCTCACCCAAAGGCTGTCATCCCTAGCCCACCAACGTGCCATTGGTGACCTCTCTTTCTTTTATAGATATCTGCACGGGCACTGCTCGGAAGAGCTTTCTTCCATAGTTCCTCCACCTGCTGCCCCCAACAGATCTACCAGGGGAACAGAGCGAATGCACCCTTTTACTGTCCAGGTCACCAGACATAGAACATCTTGTTATGCCCGCTCTTTTGTCCCAAGGACTTCCAAGTTGTGGAATTCATTGCCGGCACATGTTTTTCCTTCTCCCCGAACCTCCAAACCTTCAAGTCCAGAATTAATAAGCTGCCTCTTTCCTCCTTGTCAACACCCACGGTACTATAGTATTTAGGCTGTAAGCCCTCGTGGTGTGTTGTTGAAATTAAAAAAAAAATCATTTATTTATTTCTGACATATATTTTACAAGGTACAATACAAATAAGCTTAGGCTTGTGGCTGTATTAAATGTACAATTTTAAAGCATGGTATCTAAAATTTTTGCAAAGTCTCACCATCGATACCTCTCTATTAGCGAATTTTTAAAAATAAAATTAGTTTTTTTTTAATAAAGATTCGCTAATAAGAACAAAACAGAAATGTTACCACCTAAAAAAGTTAACAATACACGATGATCCCAGCCGGTCACCCATCCAAGCACTAGCCTTGTCCGAGGTTGCTTAACTTCGGTGATCGAACGACAATCGGTTTTGTCAACGTGGCATCGCCGTTCGCTTGACAGGTTTATTTATCCAAAGTTTATATATTTATTATTAATTTTTAAGTTTCGATTTTAAATAAAGAATTAAATTATTTTCAAATTTTGCAATATTTACACAATTTTTAACAGTCCTAATTGTATACGTACTGTTACTATGTGAAAGAATTAATTTATTAACATAACTTATTTTATCGGTTAGGATCTTGGACAACTAATATGATCAAGCAACTTTGATGTTTTCGGCAATGATTTAGTTCACAAGCTTTTTATGTAAACTATAATAATAATACTTTATTCGTTCCATAAATACCCTATTGGGTGTAGAACACATCATTTGTAAATATAAAATAGATATAAATCTAAATATAAACATATATACACACATATATAACAATATAACAAACAATAACAAATATCGTCAATGCAGTAGTATTAATTCGATAATATAAAAACTTACAGACTTAACAAAGCAGCCACACGCCCGCATATACACCCCACAAATATTGTATTAACCCCTTCAGAGAAAGCATGCAATGGTGAACGTTGCCATGCTAAAGTAACAGCTATTAATATTGATCTTGGAGTAGTGGCCATATGTCTCCGTCCCTGAAGAATTCATTGCAGGAATAGTAACGCTTTCTCAGTAGAATATCCTTTAGTTGTTTTTTCAGTGTTTTTACGTCCATATTTTTCCAACAGAGAGGTAGGTGATTGAATATTTTTATCATTCTGCATTTCTCTGCACTTTTGTTAATGGTGTTTTTGGAAGTAGGAGTTTCTGATTCAATCTGAACCTTGTATGATGTTCATGCTCAGGCAGGTATTTTGAGAAAAACGACATATTTTGCTTGACAAACAGGACGTATTCCAATATGTATACACAATGTAGGGGCAGTATCTTCTTCTCTATGAAATACTGCCTGCAGGATTCTCGAGGTTTCAGCCCATACATGGACCTGACACAAGACTTCTGCAGTATGAATATGCGGTCCACATCCACAAAGTTTCCCCAGAACACTATGCCATACTTAAGTATTGCATACACATACACATAATAAACCATAAGACATGTGCCCTCGTCCACACTTCTCTGCAGCACTCTAAACTAAAATTATTAATCGAAAAACAACCTATTATCTCATTAACCTAAAATAAAAACTGTATGAATCAATCTATGCGTGGCAGTTAACTACTCTGTATGTCAGGCATTGTACTTTAACCACTAAGTCGTCTCAACGCATGTCTTTGAGATTTTATTTTTAATCTGGAAAAACTCTATATATTGTGTACCAAATTACTTAAAATTCACAACATAGGTTTAGCTGCACTATTTCTAGCCTCATGTAAAGTCTCATTCCAGTTACTCTGATATTTACAATAATATAGCGTTTTCAAAATGTTTTCCCCGATCTTCCACCGGAAAAACTTGAGCATAAAGGCTGATTAACGAACTTGACCTTGGTTTTCGCCCAAACAAGATTTTTGCCAAGTTTGATTGAAGTCAGTTTAGTATTTTTTGAGTTTTCGCTCGGATACATACATCTATATATATATATATATATATATATATATATATATATATATATATATATATATATATATATATATATATATATATATATATAAACATTTTAACGGACCTTGCTTTTGGGTTCTAGGGACCCAAATTCGCGCTCATATGAAGAAATTTTTTCAAAAGCTTTTCATCGTGACCCCTCTCTTTTGGCGAATTTTTCTTCTTAATAAAAATTGGTCAAAAGAAAAATACTGTTAATGATCGCTAAATGTCCAGCCGATTCTACAATTGAAAACCTAAGTGCCATAAAGTTAGTTTTTCTGCCACCCAATACAACTAGTGCCCTACAACCTATGGGTCAAGGTAT
This sequence comes from Tillus elongatus, assembly GCA_964006375.1. Classification (NCBI taxonomy): domain Eukaryota; kingdom Metazoa; phylum Arthropoda; class Insecta; order Coleoptera; family Cleridae; genus Tillus; species Tillus elongatus. The sequence continues at coordinate 2,259,915 of OZ023270.1, forward strand.
CAACGCTTGTATGAAACAACATTATAAAACATGTTTTTATCTCGGATGATTTCTTGTTTGGATGATGCTAAGGATTTTAACTTTTCTTTATTGGATGGTATATTAACGGTAAATATAGCATGGAATCGTGTTTCATTGCTATAAACATACTGGATTTTATCCTCACTCAGAATTTGACGAAGATGATGAAATTCCTTTGGCCCAGTGGATATTAAACCATAAAAACTCAGAAGCTGCAGATGAAGAAAACTGCTTCAGTTTACGTGACTGGGCTATCAAAAATGATCTAGTAAACGGGCCTCTAACCTCTAACATACTTGATGGATTTCAAGAAGCGGATGATTGTTTGGTAACTTGCGAGTATCTGTCAGAAATTGAAATTGCAACAGCAGTGAGAGAAACGCAGTTTAATGACGAGCCGGAATCAGAAGAAGAGGAAGAGCCAGAAAGCACATTTTTTTAATATTTCAACAACACACCACGCGGGCTTGCAGCCTAAATACTATCGTACCGTGGGTGTCGACAAGAAGGAAAGAGGCAACTTGTTAATTCATGACTTGAAGGTTTGGAGGTTCGGAGGAGAAGGAAAAACATGTGCCGGCAAGGAATTCCACAAGATGGAAGTCCTCGGGACAAAAAAACGGGCATAACAAGATGTTCTATGTCTGGTGACCTGGACAGCAAAAGGTTGCATTCGCTCTGTTCCCCTGGTAGAGCTGTTGGGGGCAGCAGGTGGAGGAACTATGGAAGATATCTATAAAAGAGAGAGACAGATCACCAACAGCACGTCGGTGGGCAAGGGATGGCAGCCTTTGGGTGAGGGTAGGGTCACCGATGGGACATATAGCTCTCTTCTGAATGGAGTCCAGGATAGCGAGTATAGAAGCGGCAGCGGCACCCTAGGTGTGTGAGCAGTATTCGAGGTTTGGCCTTATTTGTGAAGTATATAACGTATAGAGATTAGCTGGTGAAAAGTATTTGCTAGTCTGGAAGAGGAAACCTAATTTCTAGCAGCCGCTTCTGCAATTGATGTGACATGTTGGTGCTAATTGAGATTTCGATCCACAGAAATGCCAACAAGTGAAAAGGCGTCATTACTTTGAATAACTTGGTTGTTCATTGTGATGGGTCTAGGGATGGTGTATCTCTTATGAGAAAGAAAGCAAGACTGTGATTTGGTGGGGTTGAATTGTACAAGATTTCTACATCCCCAGTCTAATATTCTCTGGAGATCCACGGACACAGAACCCTCCATGAGTCTGCGATCCTTATCTAGTTGGGCTAAAGAGACAGGCTTAGAATATTGTATATTTGTGTGGAGGGTGCTGTCGTCCGCGTAACTGTGAACTGGGTTGGATGTGCTAGAGAGGAGGTCATTGATGTGGAGAAGAAACAAAATAGGCATTTGTTTGTGAGATTATTTCATCATTGGAGTCATCTCTTTCCGCCGGGCCATTTATTTAAGTTTGGAAACATAAAATAGTCACTCGGGGTTAAATCCGGAGAATATGGCGGATGAGGGAGCAATTCGTAGCCCAATTTATGCAATTCGACATGGAGACTACACATGTGTGCACCCTTGCATTGTCTTGGTGGAAACTTTTTCCTTGGCCAAATGCGGTCGTTTTTTCTTCAAATCGTCATTGAATAGGACCAATAAAGTGGTATAATATTCGCCATTGATTGTTCTTCCCTTTTGAAGGTAATCAATGTGGATTATACCGCGTGCGTCCTAAAAACGGTCGCCATGAGTATATTGGCTGACAAACCCATCTTGGCCTTCCTCGGAGCTGATTCGCACGGAAAAATCCACTGTTTTGACTGCTGCTTGGTCTCTGGTGTGTTATGGTGAATCCATGTTTCGTTCACGGTTAAGAAACGGCGCAAAAACTCGTCCCTGTTGCGGTTGCACAACGCCAAACACTCCTTAGAAGTAGTCACACGATTGCGTTTGTAGTCGATTGTGAGCAAACGCGGCACCCATCTTGCGGATAGCTTTCTCATACCCAAGTGATCATGCAAAATTCAAACCACTGAGCCATGTGATATGCCTATGGCTTCCACAATCTCCCGCACTTTCAATCTCCGATCGGCCAACACCAGATCGTGAATTTTTTCAATTGTTTCGAGTGTAGCGACCTCAACTGGGCGTCCAGAACGTTCGGCGTCATTTGTGCTTGTACGGCCGCAACGAAATTAAGTAAACCACTTTTTTACCATGAAAATTGATGGTGCAGAATCCCCATAGTATTTATTCAGCTTAGCCTTGGTTTAAGTGATGGTTTTTTTCCCCAAAAAATAATGTTTGATGAGCACACGAAATTCACTTTTTTTTTCATTTTCGTTTTAACTCAAGAGGTTGTTTGCTTTCAATGGCTATCTAATACAAACTAAATGACGCAGCTTGTTCAAAATTTGACAGGAGCAGTGTTGCCTTTCCTGCGAAGAGGCGGAAAATTCAAAAAGTCACGGACTTATTGACCTCCCCTCGCCTTAAAAATAGGTATTTTGTGTATTACGTTCAATAAATACATACTATGTAGTTTAATGCTCGTTTAATGTTTACGACAGAGCCTCGGTGGTTCAGGGGCAAGAACGTGTGCCTTTGAACCGAAGGATACTGGGTTCGATCCCAGGATACTCCTTTCACCTTTTCAGTGCAAACTGTAACAATAACATCAAACGAGGTTCTCCCATTATATTTGAGCAAGTTGAATGTCTGCACGCTCCGCCCTTCCGAGGGGGCGTAAAGCCGCTGATCCCGTGTCCATGCGATGTTGGGCACGTTAAAGATCCCTACTCTCCTTACAGAAAGGCAGGGGTTCGGCAAAATTTCCAGGATAGTGAGGTGAAACTGCTCCCTGGCGTCGGTGATTGGCCATAATCGCGGAAATAGGCCGACGTTAAAGAAACAAATCACACACAGAATGTTTACAACGAGCCCACTCGTAACTGACCTTGTTTAAATAGCATATAGCGAGCGTTCGCATATAACGGCCATATTTTTGTGGCACCAGCACGCTCGTTATAGGCGGACCCGACTGTATTTGTTCGCATAGTACTATTTAAATGTTGCTCTTAGAATCTCGCCCTGTATTTTTATTTTCGCTGATTTGTTGCGTAGCTTGTCGCTTTTATTATCAACCCCTTTAATAAACGAAAGGTGGAAGTTTTCATTCATTCGCTACCCCCTTAAAACTCCCATAGCTTAGATCGTCTTTTTATTCCTTAATTATTTAATTTGTCTTTTAGTGAATTTTTTCCTATAGTTTAGTTTTTTTTCTATAGTTTAGTTGGTGTTTTTGTTTTCTTTTTAGTTCGCAGCATCTTAATCACATTCACCAATAGTTAAGAATTGTAGATAACCCTCACCACCTGAGTTGTGTTTTAGTGTGTTGTTTTTGTTTGGTTAATTCTAATTTGATAAGACAATCTGCCGCTCTGATAAGAGAATGTTGTTCTTGTTGTTGTGCAGGGCCGAGCATAATGGAGCAGTCGTTGTTTCAACATTGTCTATACGAAGACGTAGAAGGTTCAGACAAGGCGGGTGAGTAGTACCGTTTTGGGGCCCTGCACAACATCCACCCACCCCCATATCCCGTCTCTTTCCCCTCCCTACTTAACCCGTTTTTTGTTATGTCAGCAAGATGGAGCACCTCCTAGTTTGTTGTGATTGTGTCAACAAGATGGAGCACTGGGTTACGTTGCACGTGTCTACTTCACTAACTTGAGTTACAACGCGATCTTTTTTTTTTGACATTTAATCAAGAAAAAAGTCTAGACGCAGCATGTGGGTTCTGGTAGCCAATTTTCATTAAAACGTTTTTAATTTCAATTTTTCTTTAACTGAAAGACATCAACACTAAGTGAGTGAATGGTGAGCGTGTCGCCACCTAGTTGCGTAACCAAGTAGTATGTTGTCACGCCAGCTCCAAATAACGCAAAGTGTTAAAAAATCTCTGGACGCAGCGAGTGCGTTATGGTAGCGAATTTTCTTTAAAATATTTTTAATAGCAAATGTCTTTCTTTGATGAAAGCAGGCATCAAACTTGGTTGCCTATATAGTAGAAGCAATGTATCATATTTCATCTAAATAAATTTATTGTTTGAAAATATATAAACATTTTTCAAAAGTCTAGATGCGGCTAATGTGTTATGGAAGTGAATTTCCATAAAAATGTTTTTAATAGCAAATGCGAGCAGGCATCAATCTGATTATCGGTATAGCCTATGTAGTAGAAACAATGTACTATATTTTATCAAAATACTTATGGTTTGAAAATATACACAAATTTTCCGAAAATAAACTTAAATGTTGGTTTTCTAACCAACAAAGCTTACGTTAATAGCAAATTGAGTTATTGAAATTTGAAGGATTTAATGAAAATTCGGTAAATTTGCAGATTAGCTGCCGAACGCTTTTCAACGAATTGTTTTCAGAAACATTACTAGGACCCCACCTGGATGCACAAACCACAAGAAAAATTTCTTGTTCACACCCCCCCAATGAAGTTATGGGACTGGGAGTGAATAGGGGTGGTGTGCGGGGTAGGCAGGGTTTAGGAGGGATATGGCTTCAAGATGTGAAAAAGACAACTTTCAAGCCCGCTTTTTTCGAATTTTCTGCTCATATTTCCTTTTTCTACCTACCCCGCCCAGCACCCCTATACTCACTCCTGGTCCCGTAACTTCCTTGGGGGGTGTGAACAAGAAAATTTTCTTGGGGTTTGTGGATCCAGGGGGGTGTGCTAGGCAGGTTTCTGAAAACAGTTTTTTGAAAAACGTTCGCGGGCTAAACTGCAAATTTACTGAAAATTTGCTACCAAAACGCACTTACTGCGTCCAGATTTTTTTTTACAAACGCATCATATTTCGATAAAAAATGCAAAAATGCATTAACGAATTTATTCTACGAAAATTAGCTTAAAAAAAATTATACACCCCTATTTACTCCTGGTCCCGTAACTTCCTTGGGGGATGTGAACAAGAAATGTTTCTTGGGTTTTGTGGATCCAGGGGGGGGGTCAAGGCAGGTTTCTGAAAACAGTTTTTTGAAAAGCGTTCGGGAGCTAATCTGTAAATTTACCGAAAATTCGCTACCAAAACGCACTTACTGCGTCCAGATTTTTTTTCTTACAAACGCATCATATTTCGATAAAAAATGCAAAAATGCATTAACAAATTTATTCTACGAAAATTAGCTAAAAAATTATAGACTGTTAAACCATAAACTTCACTAAACCTGCAGCGAAAGCACCAACTTAACTAAACCGACAGCCAAAGCATCAGAGAAAGGGTCTATTTGAAATGAATATTCTGTAAATATTTTAGTAAAATGAAGGACAATGACGGTTGAATCTGAAACTTAAGGGTTTGCAGAACACTCTTCTTGTAACATTTTCTTTTCACAATCGGTATTTCTTTCACATTCTTTGCCTAAACATTGCCAATTTTGACGTCTAAAATTGCGAGTTTGACGTTTTGAGGAAAACTCCAAAATTTGTTGCTTTAACTGCCCATAACTTACTTGTCTTTAAAGCTAGGGACGATTTTGGTATAGAGTTCACTCTTTATAATACAAACACGCGTACCAAATTTGGTTGCCGTTACTTTGTTATTTACGGAGATATGAATATTTTTTTTAGGAAGAAAACAACATTTTCCGGGAAAACCTGGTCGGATTTTCCTGGCTAACGAACTTATCCAAGCCACTTGCAAAAGGAAGGTATTCACCAAATTTGATCAAGATCGGTCCATATTTTTTGAGTTATTGGTCGGCTATATATATATATATATATATATATATATATATATATATATATATATATATATATATATATATATATATATATATATATATATATATATATATATATATATATATATATATATATATATATATATATATATATATATATATATATATATATATATAAACAGAGATCTCCTCATTGCGAATTAAAAAAAAAATTGCTAAAAATAGAGATTGTATACAACTAACTAGCAATTTAATAAATTGTCAGCCCTGGCCCATTTCTACCCTAATATAGGGAACAAAGTATGTAAGATATGGATGTTAATTGCACTTGTTGATATTAAATCCATACGTAAACATTTAATATACTTTATTATTTCACCAACTGAATAAACTATATGATACATTTAACTATAAAACAATCACAGACAGTACATAACAGATAACTGACCGAGCGTGGAGAGACGTATCTTCACTGTGTCGGTTGGTAGCGAGGAGAGAGAGAGAGAGATCCCTGGTGTCTCTTATATAGTAGTTCTTGACAGCTTGCTGTCGAATAACGTAACGCAACGTTTAGCTGTCAAGAGAAACATAGGGTAATGTTGACTAAAACACTGCGGTCGGAACCACCGCCACATAAGACTAGATGCATTCTCACCACAATTAGAAACGTAGACCGGTTTCGCTCTAATTAGAGCTCTTCAGTACGGCATGCTAATTGCTGCGAATATACACCTATAAAGTAATACGGCTAAAGTAGCCAGCCTTTCAACACTAAGTGAGTGGTGAGTGTGTCGCCACCTAGTTGCGGAACCAAGTAGTGTGTTGTCACAGCAGCTCCAAATAATACAAAGTGTTAAAAAAATAGAGACTGTATACAACTAACTTAAAAAAAACTCTGGACGCAGCAAGTGCGTTATGCTAGTAAATTTTTATGAAATGCTTCAACTTTGAATAACTCAGTTTTCGATAAACTTAGAAAGTTTAATTTTGGTATATAGTAAGGTCTTACCTAGGCCAAGATATTCACCAAATTTCATTGAAATAACTTTGTAATTTCTGGAGAACAAATTTTTTTGAAAGAAAATTTAAAATTTGAATAACTCAATTTTCTATAATCTTAGAAAGTTGAATTTTGGTACGTAGTAAGTTCTCTCCCAAGGCAACATATATAGTAAATTTCATTAAAACAGCATTGTTATTTTCGGAGAAAAATTTTTTTGTTTAAATAAAACTTAAAATTTTCCCGGAAAATCCCGTTTGATTTTCCTGGATAACGAACTCATACAACATATACAAATTGAAACTGACCCTGGCTATGGGTTGTAGGGGTCCTAGTTCGCGCTCATTTGAAAAAAATTTTGCAAAGTCTCACCATCGATACCTCTCTATTAGTGATTTTTTTAAATAAAATTTCACTAATAATTTAATAAATTGTCAGCCCAGGCCCATTTCTACCCTAATATAGGGAACAAAGTATGTAAGGCTAGATGCATTCTCACAATAATTAGAACCGTAGACCGGTTTCGCTCTCATTAGAGCTCGTCAGTACAGCATACTAATTACAGCGGAAATACACCTATAAAGTAATACGGCTAAAGTAGCCAGCCTTTCAACACTAAGTGAGTGGTGAGTGTGTCGCCACCTAGTTGCGGAATCAAGTAGTATGTTGTCACGCCAGCTCCAAATAACACAAAGTGTTAAAAAATAGAGACTGTATACAACCAACTAACAATTTAGTAAATTGTCAGTCCTGGCCCATTTCTTTAGCCTTATTACTTTATAGGTGTATTTTCGCTGTAATTAGTATGCTGTACTGACGAGCTCTAATGAGAGCGAAATCGGTCTACGGTTCTAATTGTTGTGAGAATGCATCTAGCCTTACATACTTTGTTCCCTTATTAGGGTAGAAATTATTGGATCAGCTAAAATTTACGCATTTTTTGCTAATTTAACCAACTCTGTATCTCTTACCGTTACCGAGATGCCAATAGTGAACAATTAATTAATTGTAACCCTATATATATATATATATATATATATATATATATATATATATATATATATATATATATATATATATATATATATATATATATATAACATATAAAAATGGAAACTCTCCCCGAGTATGGGTTCTAGGGGTCATAGTTCGCGCTCATTTGAAGAAATTTTTTTGCAGAATTCTCAAGTCGGGATCTCCTCATTAATGAATTTTTAAAAGAAAATTCCAAGACAGGCTTTGTTTTCAAGGGGTACAAACTTACTCCATCATGTATCCCCCTTGAAAACAAAATAGACGTGCCTCGGCTTTTTTTTTTCCTTTTTTTCTTAATTCCGAGATTTTCCAGGTGGGAAGTTTTACTTGGTACATCCTGTATATTTAATACAAAAAAGTTGTTTAAGTCCATAAAGTTATGTAAACAAAACACTGATTTTGACTTAGTTTTCTTTTTATTTCAGGGATCTAAAATCACGGTTTGTATTAGAGCTTCTATGTTTAAAACAATTTGTGAAGGATTTAGAAAAAAACAGCTTCTGGTCTTATTGATTTTTTTTGTGAATTTTCATTAAGAAAAATTTGTTAATAGAGAGGTCACGATGAAAAGCTTTTGAAAACATTTCTCCAGACGAGCGCGAATTTGGGTCCCTAGAACCCAAAACCAAGGTCCGTTAAAATTTTTATAGGTTTATATATATATATATATATATATATATATATATATATATATATATATATATATATATATATATATATATATATATATATATATAGAGGTGGTGCATTGAAGACGAAACAGACCGATTTGCGGCCAGAATTTTTTTTTAAGAAACGCTGAAACACGTCAGTTTTAATATTGAGGGGGACATCTTTTGACATAAAACTCAACTTTGTCACATCAACCCCTTAAGGGTGGTGATAACAACCCTTATATTTTAAATAGGGAACATGGGTCGAGTGTTACATCATTTGAAAGGTCTTTCTTTTCCGAATTCAGCCCACAAATTTTTTTGGAAGTTTTATCGACTCGTTTGAAAATTATTCACAGTTGAAGATGCAAGGGCGCATTTCACTCATTCCGATAAGAAATGTGCTGATAGTCAATGTTTTGTTGGTTTGTAAACAAAAAATCAGAACATTTCTTATCGTAATGAGAGAAATGCGGTTTATTATTTCAGTTTATCGGTCAGTTTGATACTTGATAGTACTACCGAAAATTAATTTCACAATGGTGTATTCTGTAGAAGAAAGAGTTGAAATAATTACTCTTTTCGCAAATTTGTTTAATGAACGACATCCGAACAGACATGTTAACAGAAAATACATTTTGGAGTTAGTTGCAAAGTTTCGACAAAGTCGTTCAGTAGCCAACAAAAAACGGGATCCTGAGCGTGAATTTCCGGTTAGAATTCAGACTACTGAGATTGAAGTTTTAGGACAAATTGCTGCAGATCCAACTTTGAGCACGAGAAAATTGGCCACTGTTTCAAACATCAAAAGAAGAACTATTCAGCGAATATTAAAGCATCATAAATTTCACCCGTATAAAATTAATCTTGTACAACAACTGAATGAAGATGATTTTGATCGGCGGCTGGAGTTTTGTGAAGTTACGACTGCACGAATAGTTGATAACGGGAACTTTCTGTTCAATATCTGTTTTTCAGACGAGTGTACGTTTTTATTAAACTCTACAATCAATCGTCATAATTGTCGTTATTGGGCAGATAATAATCCAAGAAATTTTCACGAAGTCCACACTCAAACTCCACAGAAATTGGTTGTTTGGACTGGCATTTTTCGAGATCGTTTAATCGGAACAATTTTTCTTGATGGCAATTTGAGTGGCGAAACGTATTTGGAGTTACTAGAAGATATCGTTTACCCTCTACTAATTGACATTGTTGAAAATAATGATTGCTATCAAGAAAATCAATTAGTGTTTCAACAAGATGGAGCTCCTCCGCATTTTTTACAACGTGTTAAAGAGTTTTTGAACAGAGAGTTTCCAGGACAATGGATTGGGCGTAGAAGTGCTATTGAATGGCCCCCTAGATCACCGGATTTAACTCCTTTAGACTTCTTTCTATGGGGCCATTTAAAGAGTACAATTTACGCAGCAGAACCGGAGTCTCTCTAAGAATTACGACGACGCATTGTAGAAGAATGCCGTCTAATAACTCCACAAATGCCCTAGAATGTCATAGCTCGTTTTGAACAAAATTTGTACTTTTGTATGGAAGCTGGTGGTCAACAATTTGAACACTTATTTAACTGAATAAACAGTTTTGAACGTTTGGTTTTGTTTTTTAGTTTTTTTTTTAACGAAAAATTGACTAATTAGTGCATTTCTTATCACAATGAATGAAATACGTTCTTGCAACTCCAACTGTGAATAATTTTTAAAAGAGTTGATAAAACTTCCAAAAAAATTTGTGTGCTGAATTCGGAAAAGAAAGAGCTTTCAAATAATGTAACACTCGACCCATCTTCCCTATTTAAAATATAAGGGTTGTTATCACCACCCTTAAGGGGTTGATGTGACAAAGTTGAGTTTTATGCCAAAACATGTCCCCCTCACTATTAAAGTTGACCTGTTTCAGCGTTTCTTTAAAAAAAATTATCTGGACGCAAATCGGTCTGTTTCGTTTTCAATGCACCACCCTGTATATATATATATGTATGTATCCGAGCTATAACTCAGAAAATACTGAACTGATTTCAATCAATCTTGACAAAAAGCTTGTTTGCGCGAAAACCGAGGACGAGTTCGTTAATCAGCCTTTATGCTTAAGTTTTTCCGGTGAAAAATTGGGGAAAACTTTTTGAACACGCTATATTTTTGTAAATATCTGAGTAACTGGAATGAGACTTTACATGTGGCTAGAAATAGTGCAAATAAACCTATGTTGTGAATTTTAAGTAATTTGGTACACAATATTTAGAGTTTCTGCCAAATTAAAAATTAAATCCCAAAGATATGCGTTGAGACGACTTAATGGTTAAAGTCCAATGCCTGACAGACAGAGTAGGTAAATGCCACGCGTAGATTAATTCATACAACAGGTATAAATCATAAATCAACGGTAACCAAATTAAATTGACACCAGACATAAAACATACTACCGGAACCAAAAATCGTGAAATCTCGGCCGCAATTATGGAGAATGACAGACGACATGAAATTAAAAATTTGCCAAATGATTGTTATTCAACTAGGGATTCAATCAATTATTAAAAGACTATATTCGTAGCTTTATGAACGGCCTCAAATACAGTTTTAGCGCGGCATAGGTATATAGGAGAAATGTAAACAAAATCAAGCCAAGTCTCTATAAAAATTATTCTAAAATAGTTTCTTTTGTCTTTAAACTTAAACATAAGACGTCATATAAGACTGAAACAGTCGTGGGATGTGTTACAATGGTAATTGTACTAATTCTGTAATTAATTGTTACGTATACTTTAAATGTAATATCCCGGGCATGAAGCCGATCTAATGTATCGTGTAAACAAAACGTTGGTTGACGTATGCCTAGATGGCAGAGAGGCGTCGCGCTTGCCTCATAAGCGATCGAATCTAGCTCGATGAATGTATGTTTTTTATGTTTTATTTTGGCATTTGGAGAAACAATATTGCACAGATTTCATACGTTTTGAACAAGATCACATTTTTGTTTAAAACGTCTGAATAAGTTCGTCACCTTTGAGTCTGAAATTATAATTTTGTTATTGTTGATATTGAAAAAATTGGTTTGATTAGGTTGGCTAAAACTAAATCATCCTGGCGATTAATAAGGAAAAATAACTGCTACGTTCATAATTTGGCAGATACTTTCCTTTTCTAAATATGAATTAAGTTTTCTTCTGAAAATCTTTTGTATAACTTTAATGAAATTTGTAATAGAAGTTTCTTTTAAAGAGACTTATACTATCTACAGATATAGCAAAATTTAGTTCTTGAGCTTCATGGAAAATTTAGTTTTTGGCTTTTTTGTTAAAAGGAATTAGAACGGAAGATTTTTTTCATAATAGAAAGCTATCGATGGTAACACTCAATGCAATTGAAATTTCAAATCAACTTTTAACTGTATAAAAGACGCCCTCGTGGCGCAGGTTGCTAGGTGCCAGCCTGCTAAGCTAGAGGTCCCGGGTTCGATTCCTGCGCGAGCCAAGTTGACTTTGTCTGGAAAATTTGTAAAATATTGAATGATGGGAAATGAATGTGCTAATGGCCTGAGATGCCGCAGCCAATAATATTAAATAAAAATAAAAAAACTGTCTAAAAGATAGCGGTCTCGCCATAGAGTAAAATGTGACTCAATTGAATGAAGTAAAATGACGTCATATATACTCTACGAACTTCTATGGTTAATAGAAATGTACAACACGCAACAAGTTCCCGTAAAATACTTATAATCAATAGATTTGTGAGTTTCTCCAGTGTTTTAGATACTTAACTGTTCAGCTTTTTTTTTGCTCTATTCGTCACTGTTTAGTATTTTATTTGAAGATAATGTCACTTCTGTTATTCCAGGAATCAAGCAGAGATGGCGCATACCTGCAGAGGTAGCATATCGTTACACGGGGCCCTCATTTACACCGTTGATGCCTGCACTTTCGTCATATCCAATGGGGGGACGCAGACTTTCCACATCCGAGCAGCTTCTGAAGTCGAACGACAATCCTGGGTGACAGCCTTGGAGCTAGCCAAAGCTAAAGCCATGTGAGTATTTTTGATGAAAATTCTAAATCAAAATGTTCCTTTGATTGATGCTCTTTATGTAATTCACAGACTGGTTCATTGATTTTATTGTGTATTAAACGTATTAAATATTTTTTTCCACAGTCGCAACATGGAATCAGAGGAAGACGAGGAAGAAACTGACGATGGTTCTGGCAGTCCCGAGGAATGGTCGAGCATGGTGCGTAAATTAGAAGCGCAGCTGAACGATCTCAATACATGCAGTGACCTTATCAACAAACACTGGAAGGCGTTGGTGAAACCATTAAGCGAAATGGAAATGAACGCTGATCCGGAAGCTATGCAAGCCAAACTCAAAGAGATATGTGAAAGGGCCACGTTGTATAGAATATCCACCAATGCCATGATCAATGTATGTATTAGCAAATTTTCGTAGAAAACATTAGCTAATGGGGAGATCCCGACTTTTGAAACATTTTTTCAAATGAGCGCCAACTAAGACCCCTAGAACCCATATCAGTTTTAAATTTCTATGTTTACATTAATCCAAACCTCATGATACCATCGCGGCGCTTCACCGATATTTTCTCGTGCCGCGGAGGGTGCTCCTAGCCCCGACAGAGGCTTGAAGCCCACTAAAACTAAATTTTTTCTCTATCCGCTGGTGAACACTACTCCCTATTCTTAGTCATTATTGTCTTCCAATTAAAATTCGTATTTTCAGATCCTACCATTGTTCTAACTAATCAGAGACTGCCTTGAAGACATGTATATCCACCGTAAAACACATCAAACCCTGAGTTTGCAGTTTTTCTGTTGAAAGTAAACTGACCTCTTTAGAGGCTGCGACACTCGAAACCTGCAAATCTAGCATTCCTCTTTACAATGTCTCGGAACTGACCGTTTTCACAGAACTTTCTGCTGGCTTAAGTATTCTGTTACCAACTAGCTCAACAGCTGTATTTTGCAACTTTGTGGTCAATTGTTTATAATTTCAACGTAACCACAGCCTACGTAATTATGCATTTTATGATTAAATAAAATGATCGCATAAAACATATGTTTTATGGCATAATTTAATGTTAAAATACCAGATATTACTAATCTATATGAGCTACAGAAGAATAGGCAATTAAAGACTTTAAATCTCTTTGATTTATACAAATTAAATAAATGAAAAAACTTATATGGCAACTTTTAATGAAGCTTTTTGAGATCCTACCCAGTAATTCATTTACTTCTGCCCAAATGTTTATGCATGGAGATATTTCACAAAAAGTTATATACGTAAGCAGGCATCTTGCTTACAGTATGTATGTATGATGTATGTATGTATGTATGTATGTATGTATGTATGTATGTATGTATGTATGTATGTATGTATGTATGTATGTATGTATGTATGTATGTATGTATGTATGTATGTATGTATGTATGTATGTATGTATGTATGTATGTATGTATGTATGTATGTATGTATGTATGTATGTATGTATGTATGTATGTATGTATGTATGTATGTATGTATGTATGTATGTATGTATGTATGTATGTATGTATGTATGTATGTATGTATGTATGTATGTATGTATGTATGTATGTATGTATGTATGTATGTATGTATGTATGTATGTATGTATGTATGTATGTATGTATGTATGTATGTATATAAAAATGTGAATGAACCAAACTGACTCACTCGCGATCATTTGAAGAAACGTGTAAACGGATTCTGTAACAAATGGATAGATAAATAAAGTTGTTTGTTTTCAGGCTTGCACTGAATATTTAAAGACTGCTCAGAGTCACGGTCACAAATGGGTCCGTCTCTTGGAGCACGAAAGAGACCAGAGACAGAAATTGCAAGACATGGTGGAAACTTTGGCTCAGCAACACTCGAAACTCGAACAAGCTGCCACAGCTCATACACACCGACCCACAAGTAAGTTGTTTTTTTTTTCTTTCATGGAGAATGTTTTATTTTTACCTGGATTTTTTTTCTTTGTAAAAAAAAAATGTCTCTTAAACCACTGTCCATTTTTTAAACATGATCCTGCTCAAAGGACCATGTTTAAGGCACTTAGGGTGGTTTGAAAGCTATTTTGTTATAAAAAAAAATAAGTCTTCATTATGGTAGCGAATTTTCATACAATTTTTTGAACACAGAAAAATTGTTGGGAAAAAATAGCCTGCCTGCCCCGGCCTGATATAACCTCCTAAAGATCAAAAACAAAGTCCTCTTAAGCTCCAACGGCGGCAAACCCTTCTGGACTCTTGCTAAATCTATTGGGAATAATTTCTGCAAGAGCACGTTCCCACCTCTTGTCTCAGGGGATGAAATTGTTTCTACCGCCCTGGGCAAAGCTGAACTTTTTGCCTCGTTGTTCACCGGCAATTCTTCTCTCAACCAACCACCAAATGTTCAACCACCAACAGTCCCCAATGTCGCGCAGAAAAGGACGGATATCATTCTCAAAACTAAAAAGGTATGAAAGATGCTCTGTACTCTTAATACCAGGAAAGCGTCTGGCCTTGACGAGATCCCATCAATTGTTCTCAAAAAATGTGCACCAGAACTTGCTCCTGTCCTGACTCGTCTGTTTCAGATATCTTGCAATAGAGTCATATTCCCTAGTAACTGGAAAACTGCTCGAGTATAACCCGTCCCCAAGAAAGGATCCATAGCTCTTCCTAGCAACTACAGGCCTATTTCTCTCCTTTCAGTTGTCTCTAAAGTGATGGAAAAGTATATAAACACTGAATTACTAAAATTTCTTGAAAAACACAGTCTAATCCATGACAGGCAGTATGGATTCTGTCAGCGCAGATCAACTGCCGACCTCCTTTCCTTTGTCACCCATTCTTGGAACAAATCTGAAACGGTGAATCCCAGATTGTTGCTCTAGACATATCCAATGCATTCGACCAAGTCTGGCAGGCAGCGCTGCTTAATAAACTTCTGGCCTATGGCCTACCACCGAGGCTTTTGGGAGTCTTCCATCAGAATTATTCGGTTCGAGGACTCTGCAGAGGAATCAGGTAAGTACCGTCCAATTGAAGACCGTCACGGCCTTCATTTCGAGGTCGAGGCGGTTTGGCGACGGAACCGAGGAAGAGTAGAGCACAAAGGCCCATTGTGGCCTACTTGCTTGGCATTAGCCTCCCCACCACTGCTGCTGATACTACTACTATAGCCTACCACCAAAACTCTGTATCTGAAAAGCAAATTTCCCCTTCAACCAGAGCATTTCTGTTGTCGTGGATGGCCATTCCGCTAAACTGTATCCAATTAATGCAGGAGTTCCTCAAGGTTCAGATTTAGCCCCTACTTTGTTTTTTCTCCACATCAATGACCTCCTCTCTAGCACATCCAACCCAGTTCACAGTTACACGGACGACAGCACCCTCCACTCAAATATACAATATTCTAAGCCTGTATATTTAGCCCAATTAGATGAGGATCGCAGACTCATGGAGCGTTCAATCTCTGTGGATCTCCAAAAAATATTAGACTGTGGTAATTCAACTCCACCAAATCTTCATCTTGCTTTCTATCTCATAAGAGATACACCAACCCTAGATCCATCATAATGAACAACCAAGTTATTCAAAGTAATGAGTCATTTTCACTTGTTGGCATTTCTGTGGATCGAAATCTCAATTGGCACCAACATGTCACATTAATTGCAGAAGCGGCTGCTAAGAAATTAGGTTTCCTCTTCCAGGCTCGCAAATACTTTTCACCAGCTAATCTCTATACCTTATATATTTCACAAATAAGGCCAAACCTCGAATACTACTCCCACATCTGGGGTGCCGCTTCCGCTTCTACACTCGCTATTCTGGACTCCATTCAGAAGAGAGCTATATGTCTCATCGGTGACCCTACCCTCATCCAAAGTCTGCCATCCCTTGCCCACCGACGTGCTGTTGGTGATCTGTCTCTCTCTTTTATAGATATCTGCACGGGCAGTGCTCAGAGGAGCTTTCTTCCATAGTTCCTCCACCTGCTGCCCCCAACAGATCTACCAGGGGAACAGAGCGAATGCACCCTTTTACTGTCCAGGTCACCAGACATAGAACATCTTGTTATGCCCTCTCTTTTGTCCCGAGGACTTCCAAGTTGTGGAGGAATTCCTTGCTGGCACATGTTTTTCCTTCTCCTTCAAACCTTCAAGTCCAAAATTAACAAGTTGCCTCTTTCCTCCTTGTCGACACATGGTACAATTGTATTTAGGCTGTGAGTCCTCGTGGTGTGTTGTTGAAATAAATAAAAATTCCATAGTTAAAAAGTGTTCCTAGTAAAATTTTTTGATTAACGGTATCAAAGGCTTTCGCCAAATCTAAAAATATTATTGCTATAAGTTTACTTTTGTCTAGATTTTCATATATGCTACTTACAATATAACTTAATGTGTCCGTTGCTCCCTTGTTCCTAATGGAACCGAATTGTTTTGTAGTCAATATTTTACTTTTGCTAATGAAGTTAAATATTCTGTCGTAAATTACTTTTTCAAGTATTTTTGCTAAATTTGAAACAAGTGATATTGGTCTATAATTAGCAGGCTCTCCTTTGTTACCAGAATAATCACCACATTGACAAAGAAAATTTGACACTTGTCAAAAACGTTAGACATCAAACTATGCTTGATTCATTAGAAAGTATTTTTATTTTAAAGTCTATTAAGAACAAAACTTCATTGAATCGTGCGGCACCTTTAATTTCTAGCCCTTTATTTTCAATTTGCATTTAACCTCTCAAACACTCTTAATTTGTCTGGTAGCATAATAAATTAATGTCAATAACTCGGCCGGTTTATACATATACTTATCTCTACGTTTGTCTCGACTTAAAGATCGGTTCGTTTTGTTTGTATCTATGAAGTCAATATAAATACTTTCACGTAGAATTAAAATCAATATAAATATACTTTTTATGTAGTATTTTAGTTGCATTATTTAGCCTTTGTTAGAGTTAACATGGTAGACAGACATCTTGGTTTAGTTTTCTATTTAAAAGATGAGTTGAGTTGATGATGTTTATCTCACCAGATGTCTTTGTCGGCATGATCCAATATCCACATAGTAAATTTCTAGATTGAAAGGGAACGTGCAGATTCCTTAAATAACTCGGTTCCTTTAAACCTATATTAGATAAGGGCTCATAAATTTGTCGACCAGAAGATTAAAGCAGGTCTTCGACCTCGTAGTTTCACTACACAATAAACAAACGATCGTTCTTGGACGACAACTTTACTTCGGACTAGTTCCTTTACCTTGACACGATATAAATACACGGTGGCTAGTGGTTTAGTTTAGAATTCTCTTCCTGTGAAGATGTTGACATTGTCAACGAAACGATCGTAAGGTCTCTGAAATAAGTGTTGTGGTGATTTGGGTGTCTCCAAGTGTACTTACCAGATTTGTGTATAGGAACAACTTCAGCTACTTTTAGGGCATCAGGCCATATCGATTTTTCAATGCAGAGGTTGAAGATATGTGCTAAAGGGTCTGCAATAAAGACAGATAGTATTTTGAGTGTCTGAATTTATTTTCTCTATTCCACAATATTTAGATTTCATATTTTCTATAATTTTTTGCACTTCATAAGTATCTGTAGGTCTTGGGAATATATACGAAACTAATTATTTACTTATTTTTCGTGATTTGAAATGTTCGCAACCATAACACACTTGCTGCATCCAGACTTTTTTTTTATTTCAAAGAGTTTAAAGGTGATGCGGGAAAATATTTGAATTTTTTTACAGTACTGAATTACTTCAGGTAGAAATGAAAATATAAAATTAAACCCCGTATACATGCCTGGAATAGGGTTGTTTTTATTTTATTTTATTTTTGCTTTTAAATTGCTGATATGCGTCATTTTGTCATGCCCAAGGGCGTAGATAAGGGAGTGGTAATGAGGGTAATTACCCCCCCTAAGACCGAGAGAGAAAAATTACTAGGTCGGATTTTTTTTTAAATGAGAAAATCTCGTTTTAAGTAAAACTCTCGAAAATTTTTTGTGAATATGGTTCTTGGACCTGCATTTTCGCAAATTTTTTTAAACTTTTAAAAGGAATTAATTGGATACAGTTTAGGGGAATGGCCATCCACGACAACACAAATTCTCTGGTTGGAGAGAAAATGTGCTGTCCACGTACAGAGTTTTGGTGGTAGGCCATAGGCCGGTAGCTTATTAAGCAGTGCTGCACCTGGTCGAGTGCTTTGGATATCTCTAGAGCGACAATCTGGGATTCACCGTGTTGTTCCATAGACTTGTTCTAAGAATGGGTGACAAAGGAAAGGAGGTCGGCAGTTGATCTGCGCTGACTGAATCCATACTGCCTGTCGTGGATTAGACTGTGTTTTTCAAGAAATTTTAGTAATTCAGTGTTTCTATACTTTTCCATCACTTTAGAGACGACTGAAAGGAAAGAAATAGGCCTGTAGATGCTAGGAAGCGCTTTGGATCTTTTCTTGGGGACGGGTTGTACTCGAGCAGTTTTCTAGTTAGTAGGGAATATGCCTCTATTGTAAGATGTCTGAAACAGACGAGTCAGGACAGGAGCAAGTTCTGGTGCGCATTTTTTGAGAAGAATTGCTGGGATCTCGTCAAGGCCAGAGGCTTTCCTGGTATTAAGCAGGTGGTAGTGGAATTTTCCTTTATGTAATAGTAAAGGATTTTTTCACGCCCGAGGAGGTACCACCCCATACATCAAGGGGCCGGTGAAGTCCCAACGGACGTTTCCGGTTCTGGTGTGTGAGTCGGTTTCCCTTATAAACAAAAATGATGATGGCTCCTTGTATAAAATATTCCGGAGGCAAAATACCCCTCCATTCGGATCTCCGGGAGAGGGGTGTACAGGGGGCGCCAACATCAAGATTTAACATATCCTTTTCGAATATATGTGGCCTAAATTCTAACCTGAACTCCGTCCACCATTTCCTCCAGGCTAACAGGCCCCAACTCCTCTTCCTCACCGAAACCCAAATCAGTGCCAAAACAGCCACTAATCACCTTAATTTCCCGGGGTATGAGCTCCTTACTGCCTTTAGATTGCATGGAGGCGTGTGCGCATACGTCCGTAGCAATCTACCCTGCACCAGACTTCCCAATTTAGAAGCTGGAAGAAAAGACATACTATGGATAAAACTCTCTCTCAGGGCTGCAACTAAATTCATCTGTTGCATTTACCGGTCACCTTCTGACAACAACTTTGTCCAGCTCTTTGACTACCTTTCTGAAAAAACCGACTATCTGATTTCTGAATATCCTTCCTCCGAGGTCACTATTCTTGGCGACTTCAATGTCCATAATAAGGAATGGCTAGGATCTTCAAAAACCGATCCACAAGGGAGAGCAGCGGAGGCCTTTGCAGTCAGCAATTCTTTGGCCAATATGGTTTAGCAACCTACTTACTTTCCTCGTATCCCAACACACAGCTCAAATCCCTTGGATCTTCTTCTTACTACAAATCCTGAATGCTATAAGATATCAGTCACCGCCCCCCTTGGTCGCTCAGACCACGGCATGGTCACTGCTTCCTGTGCAATGCAACCCGAGGTCACACAGTCATCACACCCACGTATCGTTTGGCACTACAACTCCGCAAACTGGGACGAAATGCGGGATTACTTTTCCTCATTTCCATGGGCGTCTGTCTGCTTCTCTCATCCTGACCCCTCTGATATCTCACAAAACGTCATCGAAATTATCCAAGCTGGCATGGAATTATTTATTCCACGTACACAGAAAACCTCTTCAGCCACTCAAAAGCCCTGGTTCTCTAAATCCTGTGACAAGGCCAGACTTGAAAAGGTCAAAGCTCACAAAACGCTTCTACACAATCCCAGTCAAGAAAATCGTCAAGCATTCAACCACGCAAGAAACCGCTATGTCCGCATTCTTTCTGAGGCAAAAAACTCGTTTAATAACCACATCAAAAACAAAGTCCTCTCAAGCTCCAACGGCGGCAAACCCTTCTGGACTCTTGCTAAGTCTATTGGAAATAATTTCTGCAAGAGCACGTTCCCACCTCTTGTCTCAGGGGATGAAATTGTTTCTACCGCCCTGGGCAAGGCTGAACTTTTTGCTTCGTTGTTCGCCGGAAATTCTACTCTCAACCCACCTCCAAATGTTCAACCACCAACAGTCCCCAATGTCGCGCATAAAATGACTAATATCATTTTCAAAACTAAAAAGGTACGAAAGATGCTCTCTTCTCTTAATACCAGGAAAGCCTCTGGCCTTGACGAGATCCCAGCAATTGTTCTCAAAAAATGCGCACCAGAACTTGCTCCTGTCCTGACTCGTCTGTTTCAGATATCTTACAATAAAGGCATATTCCCTAGTAATTGGAAAACTGCTCGAGTACAACCCATCCCCAAGAAAGGATCCAAAGCGCTCCCTAGCAACTACAGGCCTATTTCTCTCCTTTCAGTCATCTCTAAAGTGATGGAAAAGTATATAAACACCGAACTACTAAAATTCCTTGAAAAACACAGTCTAATCCACGACAGGCAGTATGGATTCCGTCAGCGCAGATCGACTGCCGACCTCCTTTCCTTTGTCACCCATTCTTGGAACAAGTCTATGGAACAACACGGTGAATCCCAGATTGTTGCTCTAGACATATCCAAAGCATTCGACCAGGTCTGGCACGCAGCGCTGCTTAATAAACTTCCGGCCTATGGCCTACCACCAAAACTTTGTACCTGGACAGCAAATTTCCTCTCCAACAGGAGCATATCTGTTGTTGTGGATGGCCATTCCTCTAAACTGTATCCAATTAATGCAGGAGTTCCTCAAGGTTCAGCTTTAGCCCCTACTTTGTTTCTTCTCCACATCAATGACCTCCTCTCTAGCACATCCAACCCAGTTCACAGTTACGCGGACGACAGCACCCTCCACTCAAATATACAATATTCTAAGCCTGTCTCTTTAGCCCAATTAGATGAGGATCGCAGACTCATGGAGGGTTCTGTCTCCGTGGACCTCCAAAAAATATTAGACTGGGGAAGTAGAAATCTTGTACAATTCAACCCCACCAAAACTAAGTCTTGCTTTCTTTCTCACAAGAGATACAGCAGCCCTAGACCCATCACAATGAACAACCAAGTTATTCAAAGTAATGAGTCATTTTCTCTTGTTGGCATTTCTGTGGATCGAAATCTTAATTGGCACCAACATGTTACATCAATTGCAGAAGCGGCTGCTAAGAAATTGGGTTTCCTCTTCCGGGCTCGCAAATACTTTTCACCAACTAATCTCTATACCTTATACACTTCACAAATAAGGCCAAACCTCGAATACTGCTCCCACATCTGGGGTGCAGCTGCCGCTTCTACACTCGCTATCCTGGACTCCATTCAAAAGAGAGCTATACGTCTCATCGGTGACCCTACCCTCACCCAAAGGCTTCCATCCCTTGCCCACCGACGTGCCGTTGGTGACCTCTCTCTCTTTTATAGATATCTGCATGGGCACTGCTCAGAGGAGCTTTCCTCCATAATTCCCCCACCTGCTGCCCCCAGCAGATCTACCAGGGGAACAGAGCGAATGCACCCTTTTAATGTCCAGGTCACCAGACATAGAACATCTTGTTATGCCCGCTCTTTTGTCCCGAGGACTTCCAAGTTGTGGAATTCCTTGCCGGCACATGTTTTTCCTTCTCCTCCGAACCTCAAACCTTCAAGTCCAGAATTAACAAGTTGCCTCTTTCCTCCTTGTCAACACCAACGGTACGATAGTATTTAGGCTGTAAGCCCTCGTGGTGTGTTGTTGACATAAAAAAAAAGTATTAAGAGAAGTGAGCATCTTTCGTATCTTTTTAATTTTGAAAATGATATTCGTCATTTTATGCGCGACATTGGGGACTGTTGGTGGTTGAACATTTCGAGGTGGGTTGAGAATTTTTTTTTAATAAGAAAATCTCGTTTTAAGTAAAACTCTTGAAAATTTTTTGTGAATATGGTTCTTGGACCTGCATTTTCGCAAATTTTTTAAACTTTTAAAAGGAAATATGCTGAGAAATCAGTTCGTTTTTTTTTAGATCTGCTAAAAGAAAGAAGTATGAGCGCAGATAGATGCTTCACGAGATTGTATGAAGAAATTGACAAACTGCGCAATGAGTTAAATATTTCCAAAGGTTTCCTCGTATAAACAGTATAGACAGAGACGTCTTACTAAGGTTTCAACCATACTAACGTTCAAATGGAAACCCCCCAGAGATATTATGACACTGGCATTTTCGTTTCTCTATTAAAGATCTCAAGTTTCGCTTTAGTACTAAAAAATGTTTTGCCTAAAAATGAAAATATCATTCTTGCAGTTATAATAGAAAAAATGACAACATTTCATCTTCAGAAGCAAATGTATCAAAATATTTGCTGGAATAGGAAAATGATAATAAGAGTCCAGATTTTTACGAGTAACGTTGGATTCGGATTTAGGTACAGCTGAATTTTTGTGTTAGAAAATAGAACAACAGGTCTCCAGGTGCTTGTTGAAGTTGTTGAAACTCTTAAAATATCCGATAAAGAAGTATTTCGTGATATAGGTACATCTCGCACTGAGATTTTTTGCAGGTTTGTCTGCCAGTGTGGAATCTGCAGAAAAGTATTTTTCCGTGTTAAGAACGTTTAAAATTTGATTCAGCTTAAGAATAGGACAACAGAGGTTAGGTAAACTAGCCTTCATGCATGAGGATCAGAGCATTCCCACAAATTACGAAAAGGTTTTGGAGCGATTTACGAAACAAACAAAAGTCTGGACGCAGCAAGTGCGTTATGGTAGTGAATTTTCATAGAAATGATCTGGCACAAAATATTTTATTATAACTTTTTTTTCTTGTAACATAGAAATCTAAGTTTTGGTGTATAGTTTACTTTTATATCGTAAACCTACCTACCAAATTTGGTTATCATAGATGTTATATTTTTTTAAGATAAAAAAATTTTTCAAATGAAAACTCAAAATTTTCCCGGAAAACCTCGTCCAATTTTTCTAAATAACGAACTTGTCAAAGCCATTTACAAAAGGAAGGTACATGCTAAATTTTATTAAAATTGGCTTATTACTTTTTGAGATATGAATTTTTTTCAAATGAAAACTCAAAATTTTCCCGGAAAACCTCGTCCGATTTTCCTGACTAACAAACATGTCAAAGCCATTTACAAAAGGAAGGTATGTGCCAAATTTTATTAAAATCGGCTTATTACTTTTTGAGATATGAATTTTTTTTGAATGAAAACTCAAAATTTTCCCGGAAAACCTCGTCCGATTTTCCTGACTAACGAACTTATCCAAGCTATTAACACAAGAAAGGTACATGCCAAATTTTATCAAAATCGGCCCATTATTTTTTGAGTTATCGCTGTGATACATATATGTATATATATTATATATATATATATATATATATATATATATATATATATATATATATATATATATATATATATATATATATATATATATATATATATATATATATATATATATATATATATATATATATATATACAGGGTCGCTGATAAGTCTGGAAACGGTCGATTATCCGGGAAAATATACAAGGTGTCGAAAAAAGTTTTATACAAAAGTTTTTGGGTTCTTCAATGTCTACTAGGCGGTGATAATTTCATTTATACAGGGTTGGTCATACAGGCATGGCACACCAATATTAATTTTTTTTTAATGGAACACCCTATATATTATTCGATATTTCAATCCTTCTCTTAATTTTGAGCAACATTTATGAGAAGCATAATGTACCTAAACTCAATCGTTTCCGGGTAAAAAAATAAATAAAAATAAACGCTATTGTTTTTAAAATCTTGGATGAAGAACAAAAATAAATGAAAAGTAGAATATCTCTCGAAAACAATCTGTGAGTGTGAAAAGAACCGGTTGCGATGTTTTTAACATTGTTTGAAATCCTATTTTATAAGATGTTCAAAGTGTTCTCCATTGACCTCCTGACAATAATGAATTCGCTTAACAAAACATTGCACTGCATTTACAAGAGCGTTTTGAGGAATGTTATTAATTTCATGCACAATCCTTGCTTGCAACTCTTCAATATTCTGCGGTCTATTTTGGTAAATTAAATTTTTTACATGACCCCACAAAAAAAAGTCAAGCGGCGTCATGTCGGGAGACCTAGCTGGCCATTCAATAGTTCCCCTGCGCCCTATCCATCTGCCAGGAAAGGTTTGATTCAGATATTCCCGTACCTCAATTCCAAAATGAGGGGGTGCCCCATCCTGCTGAAACCATATTTCTTCCGCTGGTAGATTTGGGTCGTTATTGTTCGGAAATAATCGACTAACGTCTGGAACAATTGATTCTTGCAAAAGTGTCAAATATCGAGCAGAGTTCAAATTACCGTGTATAAAATAAGGTCCTATGATATGTCCACCAATAATAGCACACCAAACATTTACTTTTTGCGGTCTTTGGGTGTGAATTTGTTCCATCCAATGTGGGTTTTCGTCTGACCAGTACCTACAGTTGTGTCGGTTGACTTGTCCATTCAAACAAAATGTAGATTCGTCGGAAAACAAAATGTGGTTGGCAAAGTTAAAATTTTGGCGTAACTTCTCCATAATAAGTTCACAGAACTCGATTCTGTGATCAAAATCGTCTTCACTCAGTTCTTGCAATAAATGAATTTTATATGGACGGAACTTTTCCCGCTTCGTAATCTTTTGAATTGAATATCGACTCATATTGTGATTTAAAGCCAATTGCTGTGCCGAAGTTTTCGGATTTTCCACCACATCCAATATTACATTCAAAGAATTTTCTTCATTTGTAACGGTTACTGGCCTTCCAGTTCTAGGTTTATCCTTGATACCGCCAGTTTCGTGAAAACGATGCAAAGTTTTCGAAACTGTGGATTTGGAGATCGATTCCCGCTCAGGATGCAACTCATTGAACATAATCACCACTTGAGCAAAACTTCGTGTTCTATCACCGTACCCTATCATCATTAAAATTTCGATACGTTCGGTTTCACTTAAACTTGCCATTTTGCACAAAAACTGTTGACACTAAATTACTAATGTTTCAAAACTGTTGACACTGAATGAATGTTTGACATTCGTTGTCCTGGAAACATTTTAAAACAAAAGAATAATACTGCGTTTCTTATGGGCATCTTATCTTATCTTGGGATTCCAAACAATGTTAAAAACATCGCAACCGGTTCTTTTCACACTCACAGATTGTTTTCAAGAGATATTCTACTTTTCATTTATTTTTGTTCTTCATCCAATAGATTTTAAAAACAGTAGCGATTTTAAAAACAGTAGCGTTTATTTTTATTTATTTTTTTACCCGGAAACGATTGAGTTTAGGTACATTATGCTTCTCATAAATGTTGCTCAAAATTAAGAGAAGGATTGAAATATCGAATAATATATAGGGTGTTCCATTAAAAAAAAATTAATATTGGTGTGCCACGCCTGTATGACCAACCCTGTATAAATAAAATTATCACCGCCTAGTAGACATTGAAGAACCCAAAAACTTTTGTATAAAACTTTTTTCGACACCTTGTATATTTTCCCGGATAATCGACCGTTTCCAGACTTATCAGCGACCCTATATATATATATATATATATATATATATATATATATATATATATATATATATATATATATATATATATATATATATATATATATATATATATATATATATATATATATATATATATATATATATATATATATATATATATATATATATATATATATATATATATATATATATATATATATATATATATATATATATATATATATATATATATATATATATATATATATATATATATATATATATATATATATATATATATATATATATATATATATATATATATATATATATATATATATATATATATATATATATATATATATATATATATATATATATATATATATATATATATATATATATATATATATATATATATATATATATATATATATATATATATATATATATATATATATATATATATATATATATATATATATATATATATATATATATATATATATATATATATATATATATATATATAAACATATAAAAATTGAAACTGACCCCGGATATGGGTTCTAGGGGTCCTAGTTCGCGCTCATTTGTAAAAATTTTTTCAAAAGTCGGGATCTCCCCATTAGTGAATTTTTTCTACGAAAATTCACTAAAAAGAGAGAACCCTGGCATTACTCTGATTTCGAGTTTGATTTTTTAATTGTTTTTGTGGATATTCGTAGAAATATTTCACACTATAACTCAAAAAAGCAATGATATTTAATAAAATTTGGCAGGTACCTTCCTTTTGTAAGTGGGTTGGATAAGTTTGTGGTCCAGAAAAATTGGATCAGGTTTTCCATTTTGGGTTTTCATTTGAACATTTTTTTATTTCCGAAAATAGACCTATGGTAACCAAATTTGTAATGTAGGTTTATGTTATAAACATTAAATTATATAAAAAACAGATCTATATGTTACAAAAAAAGTTATAAGCATTTAATAAAAAATGTTTGGGGCAGATCATTTCCATGAAAATTCACTACCATAACACACTTGGTGCGTCCAGACTTTTGTTTTCCAATGTGGGAAATATTTAATTTTGTTTTTTATTAATATTTTTGCAATTTTGTGTTCAATTATTTTAATTCAATACATTGTTTAGCCTTTGTGTTTGTAATTTTATTTACTTTTGTGTTTTGGAATACCCTCCCCAAGAAAAAAACCTATCTACACCTTTGGTCATGCTTAGTTTCAAGCCCTCTTACTTAGAAATCATGTTTTTATAGTGGGATCATAGAGAAAGTACTAGATTGCTGTATGATAATAATAATAATAATAATAATAATAATAATAATAATAATAATAATAATAATAATAATAATAATAATAATAATAATAATAATAATAATTTATTAACGGTCTGAGCCAATTTACAGATTAATTTACAACCAAAAATCAAATTACCTATAAACAAGCTAATAATATAAACCTAAAAAATATTTTCTAACACACTTTTAAATTCAGCAAGGCTTACAAAAAAAATATCAGTTTTTTCACAATATTTGTTAGCATTTCTACAGATTCTTGGAACTGCAGAATGAAAAGTATAATTAACACGATAGAAACTCTCATTAAATAGACCATGGTGTCTTAAGGTTCTGGATGGAACACTAAGCTTAATCATAGCTAGTAAGTCAGGAGAATCTACAACACCATTCAGCAATTTATATAAAAAGCAAAGGTCAAAATTAACCCTTCGTTGTTCGAGAGTAATCAAATTTAATTGAGTATAAAGTTGTGAGTAGTCAATTTGGTCAGTTACGATACCCATCTTATATGCCACAAACCTAAGAAATCTTTTTTGGACTCTTTCAAGTAGATCTTTATGTATCTGATAGAATGGTGACTAAACAATGCTGCTGTATTCAAGCACAGATCTGACATATGCACAGTACACAGATTTTAAACAGTTTACATCGGAGAAGTCTGCCAATGTTCTTTTCAAAAATCCCAGCATTTTCAAGGATTTATTTGTAATTAATTCAATATGCTTACCAAATGTCAAATCACTACTAAAGTACACTCCCAGATCTCTTATTTGATCAACCTTTTTTAAGACAGTATCTTCCATTTTATAATCAAAATTTGAAATATTTTTCGATCTAGAAAATTGTATATAGCAGCATTTACTCTTATTTAACAACATATTATTATTCCTACACCACTGGATCAAATTATCTATATCTGCCTGTAATTTCAAATTATCTTCAGGAGTTTTAATCTCAACAAACATCTTCAGATCATCTGCATATAAAAGTGTATCTGCATATTCAAAGCAGCGAGTCACATCATCAACAAATATGTTAAAGAGCAATGGTGAGAGATGCCCGCCCTGTGGCACACCCGAAGTCACATCGATCTCTTTAGATAGATAATTTTTTATTTTAACTATTTGTTTTCTATTAGACAAGAAGTCCCCAAACCAAGCCAACAAATTTCCAAAAATTCCAAATTTTTGCAGCTTTATCAATAAGATTCGGTGATATATCTTATCAAAAGCCTTTGAAAAATCGGTATATATCACATCGAGTTGACCTCTCTCCTCAAGGACCCGAGACAGGTAATGTTCATATATTAGTAAGTTTGTAACAGTGGATCTACCTTTAACGAAACCGTGTTGCTTTAAAGTTAACTGTCTTTCAACAAACGGTCTTAGTTTATTCATTACAATATTTTCAAATATCTTAGGAATTAAACTATTCTTTATTATAGATCTGTAGTTTTTTATATCAGATATGTCACCCTCTTTATGGAGTGGATCCAAGAACGATATCTTCCAAGCATTTGGGAAAACACCCAACTGTAGTGACAAATTATTAAAGATCTTAGCAAGAATATCCGATAAGATACATTTACATTGCTTTAAAAAGCTTACAGGAATCAAATCTGGACCAGCACCTAAGTTATTATCGAGCTGCGCAATGGCATCAAACACTTCCATTATTTCTATCCTCATTACACCCATGATCGCATTATGAGAGAACTCTTCACTACAATCTACAGAAACACTTTTGTTATAATTGTTATAAACTGACCCAAAAAAATCTGAGAATGAGTCAACAATTTTATCTACATCATCTATCTGTGTGGCCATTATATTTCATTACTTTAGGAATACCGAATTTGTTTTGCTTTGATCTAACATATCTCCAAAAACTCTTACTATCTACGTTTATGGCTGTTTGAATATTATTTATATAGTCATTATAACAAATCTTAGAAACATTTTTACACTGTTCTCTTAATCTACTAAAAATACTATAATGATATTGAGAGTTGCTAATTTTATAATTTTTGTGTGCTATTTTTTTGTCAATAACAAGTTGTCTCAAGTCTGCGGAATACCAGTGTGGAAACTTTCTATTTCTAGTTCTACATTTGGGAACAAACAAATCAATGGTTACAAAGAGAACATCATAAAAACGATCCATCATTACATTGAGGTTTTCAGAATCTAACAAACTATCCCAATTAACATTAGATAAATAATAATTGATGCCAATGAAATCTGCCCTATCAAAATTATAATATAAATAGTCATAGTCTATCAAATCAAGATTTTTTCTACAGACATCTAGGTTTATCTCTAGCGCAGGATGATACTTGTCCAATTTCAGAAATGGTTCAGCAACTGATACATTGAACCTCACCATATTAGAAAAAACTAAGTCCAAATAGTCTCCAAAAATATTACTAATAGAGTTAATCTGATACAGTCCCCAGTAAGCAGCTATGTCCGATAGAATCTTACATTTCTGAGACACATGCCCAACTGCCATTGATCCATATTCATCGTTTAACCAATTTACTCCAGGAAGATTGAAGTCTCCAGCCATTAAAACATAGCCATAATTAACTAAACTCAGAACATCTTCCACACTAGAGACATATTTTTCGTATATTTCAACCGATGAATCAGGAGGAATATAAACAAGACTTATCAAAATCCTTAATGAATCCCATGAAATCAAAACCATTTTGTGTTCGATAGTTTCTTCATTAAGAGACAGTTCTACAGATGGAATTGATGATTTCACAGCTATTAAAACACCCCCTAGATATCTATGTACACTAGTATTTTTACTTCTATCACATCTATACACTAAAAAATCGTCTAATCCTAATTCACTATCAAAAAATTTTTCATTAAGTCCAGGCTCTGTAAAGAGAATCAGATCATACTCCGATTTCTCCATAGCCAGTATGATCTATGATATACGTTTGAAACGTTTTAATATAAATAAATAAAAATAATAATGTCCGAACACCACGATTGTGTTGTAGCAAAATTCTAATTGAAATTATATTCATTCAATTTTCTATTAACCTAGAAATTTCAAATTTATGATAATAATTTTCAGGATACATTTTCCAGAAAGGGAAATTTGTTTATTTGATATTTAATCAAACAACTAATTTGCCTAGTTTTAACAATTTTTTTAAATTTATTTGTAAATATCTAGCCACACAGCGTTATTTTGTACAACATGAAGAATAATAATAATAATTACCTCCATTGACTAACGAAATATTACTATTATTTAAAATGTTGGCGGCCCTTTTGTGGCGTCAACGTCAAAAAATGACAGTTGACAGGTGTCAGTTTGGGTATTGTAATGGAGACCCATCAGCTGTGATATTATTTGAAAGGATATTAATTTGATTAATCGGATAATTTTTATTATAATCAACTTTATCTGTAAATAGGAAATGACAACGGCTTTAATTGAAAACTCGAATCGTTTGAAACGTACGTGTTTTGCATTAAATGAGAATTTATACGCACTTAAATAACCTATGTTATTCAACCATAATCATACAATTAAGACCCATCCAGAATTGATCACTTAAACAATGACTCATTGTCACATTTATTGATATTTTCCATAGAAATAAACCGTCAGCACAAAAAAAATAATAGCTGAGAACATTTGAAATTCAAACTTTGCGCTTAACCTCACTTATAATGGATTTGTCAAAATTAACAGTGACTTTTGCAAAAGATCCACAATTTTTCCATTATATTTATGTGGAGGAGGTTTAGTTTGCGTTTTTTCAGGCATATAAAATTGGGTAACGACAAGAGTTGTAAAAATAATGGTACTAACAGAAATGTTTTCATTTTATTAAGCCGTTACTTTTAGGTTTGATTGTAGATATTTGTTGCATCTTTGTGTTTCTATTTTAGTAAGTGCCAGTGAAGGAGAAGAAGAGGATGAGAATGAGTTTTATGATGCGATAGCTGACGGTGGTGGTACACCGAATGCAGTTTCTGAAGGTCATTTTACTCTTAATATACCTACCGGAACAGGTCATCGTAGAAACAGCTCAGATAGTTCAAGCGAAACAGACGAAACACAAGAAACAAAACAGGTGAGTTTTTTTTACAAAATCACTGGCATTTATATTGATTGCGTGGTTTTCAATTTTCACTAAGAAACAGTGTAAAAGTTTTGTTGGTTTCATTAAAAATATATATACTTGAGTGATAGTTAAACAGGTAAATCTTATCACACATGCCAATGCCATTATAATATAATAAAACGTTTGGGACGCAGCAAGTGCGTTATGGTAGTTAATTTTCTTTAAAATTTATTTATTTATTGAATACATGCCCAACAGGATAATCCCATTAATAGTGCACCAAACAAAAATAACAATATGTAACAATATGAACAAAAAATACTTCTAAAACAAAACTAAAATAATGTGCAAAACATCACAAGGCAGCAATTCCACAAAACAGTACATATAATGGTCCTAATAACTGACAAAGTAAGATATAGCCACCCTACGAATAACCGCAGCCTTATCCGAATAGAAGTTGCACAAGTTTGCAATGTTATTAAAGTCAGAGCTCATTGTATGAACAGGTGATTTCATATACGAGTTAGTCCTTGGTATTGGAGGCTTAAACACTCTCATTACTCTAGATGCAGCCCGTGGAACTGAGAAATTTAATTGCATCAATAAGTCTGGACAATCAACTTTACCATGAAACAAGTTATACAGAAACATCACAGATGCAACTCTTCTACACGAATACAAACTGGGTATGCCAGCTTGCATCAGCAATTGGCCATGATCGCATCCCCTCTGTGGGTAGGTACCAGATGCCATATATACAAGGTGTTTTAAAAACATACGCTGAACATCTTCCAGAGCACCAATATGAACACTATAAAAGGGATCAAAAACCAAGCTACAATATTCAAGCCTCGATCGAATGTAGGCAAAATAGAGAATTTTCAAGCTGTCCAAATTGGAGAATTATCTGCTATTCCTCATAATGAAACCCATCAACTTCAAACAGGATGCTGTGATTGTTTGAATATGTCCAGTGAAACTTAAATGTTCATCATATAAAATACCAAGATCCTTGTGCGTTTCAGTCCTGGCCAATGGTATACCACCCACTTTGTAGGGAAAAGCTATACGGCTGGTTTTTCTAGTGTATGTCATCACTTTGCACTTCGACACATTTAATTCAAGTCTGTTCTCAACACACCACAGCTGCAAGTTGTCAAGGTCCACCTGGAGTCTTGAACTGTCACCAGGATCATGAACACTGGAGTATAATTTGAGATCATCAGCAAATAATAGATGATTACCAGAAATTACAGAGCTTATGTCGTTGATAAATAACAAAAAAAGGAGCGGGCCAAGATTGGAACCCTGTGGAACACCGGAGCCAGCAGTGAAGGGTTCAGACTTAAATCCATTATAAAAAACATATTGCACACGGTTAGTCAAGTAGGATCAAAAGAATTCTATCAGCTGTCCATCAAGGCCCGCCAAATGCAGCTTGTTGCTCTAGACATATCCAAAGCATTCGAACAGGTCTGGCATGCAGCGCTGCTTAATAAACTACCGGCCTATGGCCTACCACCAAAACTTTGTACCTGGACAGCAAATTTCCTCTCCAACAGGAGCATATCTGTTGTTGTGGATGGCCATTCCTCTAAACTGTATCCAATTAATGCAGGAGTTCCTCAAGGTTCAGCTTTAGCCCCTACTTTGTTTCTTCTCCATATCAATGACCTCCTCTCTAGCACATCCAACCCAGTTCACAGCTACGCGGACGACAGCACCCTCCATTCAAATATACAATATTCTAAGCCTGTCTCTTTATTCCAATTAGATGAGGATCGCAGACTCATGGAGGGTTCTGTCTCCGTGGATCTCCAAGAAATATTAGACTGGGGAAGTAGAAATCTTGTACAATTCAACCCCACCAAAACTAAGTCTTGCTTTCTTTCTCACAAGAGTTACACCAGCCCTAGACCCATCACAATGAACCACCAAGTTATTCAAAGTAATGAGTCCTTTTCTCTTGTTGGCATTTCTGTGGATCGAAATCTTAATTGGCACCAACATGTCACATCAATTGCAGAAGCGGCTGCTAAGAATTTAGGTTTCCTCTTCCAGGCTCGCAAATACTTTTCACCAGCTAATCTATACCTTATATACTTCACAAATAAGGCCAAACCTCGAATACTGCTCCCACATCTGGGGTGCCGCTGCCGCTTCTACACTCGCTATCCTGGACCCCATTCAAAAGAGAGCTATACGTCTCATCGGTGACCCTACCCTCACCCAAAGGCTGCCATCCCTTGCCCACCGACGTGCCATTGGTGACCTCTCTCTCTCTTTTATAGATATCTACTTGGGCACTGCTCAGAGGAGCTTTCCTCCATAGTTCCCCCACCTGCTGCCCCCAACAGATCTACCAGGGGAACAGAGCGAATACACCCTTTTACTGTCCAGGTCACCAGACATAGAACATCTTGTTATGCCCGCTCTTTTGTCCCGAGGACTTCCAAGTTGTGGAATTCCTTGCCGGCACATGTTTTTCCCTCTCCTCCGAACCTCCAAACCTTCAAGTCCAGAATTAACAAGTTGCCTCTTTCCTCCTTGTTGACACCCACGGTACGTTAGTATTTAGGCTGTAAGCCTTCGTGGTGTGTTGTTGAAATTTAAAAGAAAGAGCTTACATGTGTCACAATTAAAGGTCTTACCAGTAATACCACATCTTGAGCAGTCACTCATGATTTATGGACAGCTGTAGATAAACAGTATAAAATGAAATATAAATAAATTGATAAAGTTAAAAGCTTTTTCCCATCAACACAATACCAGGAGATAAGATAACCACAGTGCAAAAAGATAACTGTTCATTTGCAGAATACACTCCAACAAAGAAAATTCAAATGTAACTTCCACTACAATGTTCAAATTCTGTAACCAACACTACCACCAGTGCACACAAACAAATGCTGCAGTTTGTCATAAATCTTAACAAATTTGGATGTAAAAAAAACTTGTGATAAGAACCATAAAAGTACAAGCAGGCCTTTCTGATGTTCACACTTTGCAGGCTAATCTAGTAGGCCGAAACGTCGAGTTTTAATAAATTCTTGACGTGGTTCAACCTGAGAACCAAGTATGTTATAATTTTTGTTATACTTTATGTCCCATCCCGTAATTGGCTTTTCTGTAGGATACTTATAAATATTCCTGCAGTATGGGATGTTACTGTTAGTACCATCTAACACAGTTTAACAAGATGTGATATTTTCACTTGAACCCGTTCAATATTTTGCAGGTAGTGGTAGTAACAGGTAAATCATCTACTGTACACCGAAATTCCGAGTCCGTAGTTCATACGTTAGGTGTAGCTGCTACTGCAGAGGGCGACAGTGTTAGTGACGAAGGGACCACGGCCGAACAACAGCAGCGGGTTGTGAAGCGACAACGGCGCACCCGTGTGCCCGACAAGCCTAACTATCCTCTCAACCTCTGGTCTATCATGAAGAACTGCATCGGCAAGGACCTCTCTAAGATACCCATGCCCGTCAACTTCAGCGAGCCCCTCTCCATGTTGCAGCGTCTCACAGAAGATTATGAGTATGCTGATATACTCGATACAGCAGCACGGTAAGTAGATTACTTGAATAACACGTTTGTTAGGTAAAAGTATAGTTGAGTTAAACTGTTGGTTTTTGTCTGATGCATCGTTAACTTAGTTTGTCAGTCTATCACAGGTTTACACTGATCAACACCATTGTTGAAGATTAGATATTATGTTTTATTTTACCTTTGTCGGTTGTTACCTTTTAATAGTCCCCTGTGGATCCGGGCACTAAAAGAATAGGCCCAAGCTAACTCCCGCATGTCGTAAGAGGCGACTAATTGGAGTCAAACACCGGCAGGGGTCTTGTCCAGGTCGGGTTGGAGGGAGGCGGATATCTCTGGGGAGTGATTACGAGGCCTTCACTCTGGGCTTAGAAATGGACAATTTACCTCACATGGTTCTTACTCGGGAGCGGGGTTCCAGATGATAACGCTTTGGGTTGAGTGCTGACGGGTGTCGTGTGTCCAGACTACACGGAGGGGGTTGAGATCTCTGATGAGTGGTATACACCCGGAGTTTAAGACCCCCCCACTGTGTGCTTCGAAACGGACGGACGGCTTCGCTTGGGCGATGCTAGGGAGCAGGACTCTATGGCATGTCGCCTTAAGTCTAGCACTGGTGGATGTCGAGTCTAGACGAACCCGGGGGAGAGCTGAGATCTTTAGGGGTGGATTACAACTAGAGATTGAGGCCTCTTCTGTGAGCCTCGGAACGGGCAAATGATCTCACTTGGATGCGGCACTTGATGATACTGCCTCGAGTCAAACACTGACGGTTGTCTGGTTCAGACGAACTCGGAGAGAGGTTATCTCTCTTTGAGCTTTGAAACGAGCAAGCGACTTTGCTCAGATGGCAGTATATCTGTCAAACAAAGTCTCACCTCACAGATATCGTCTCCTGCAGGAAGCTCGATTTGTTGGGTGAAATTTAAGCAAACGCTGGCTGGTATCGGGTCTGGACGAACCCGGGGCGGTTGAGATCTCTAGGGGTGGATTACACCTGGAGACTTAGGCCTACGCTGTGAGCTTCGGTAAGCTTCGATACAGGCTAACGACCCCGCTTGGATGCTGCTCGAGGGCGGGACTTCATGATACCGACTCGAGTCAATGAAACACTGGCGAGGGTCTGGTGCAGGTGGGCCTGGATGGAGGCGGACATCTCTGGGGTGTGATATGCACCCGGGTTTTGACGCCTCCACTGTGGGCTTTTTCTTTCCTCAGGACTCGTCCGCGCCCTTGCCGTCCTGATAGCACTGCCACTGTGGGCTTAGAAATAGACATTTGGCCTCGCTTGGTTGTTACTCAGGAGCAGGGTTCCAGGTAATACCGACCTGGTGGAGGCTTTGATCCCTGAGGAGTGGTATACACCCGGAGTTTGGGGCCCCCACTGTGATGCTCGGAGCGGGACTTTATGGGATGTTGCCTTGAGTCTAACGCTGTTGGTTGTCGTGTTTAGACGAGCCGGGGGGGTGCTGCTGGAATCTCTAGGGGTGGAGGATTACAACTAGAGAATGGATGCTGCTCGAGAGCGGGACTTCATGATGCCGCCTTGAGGCAAACACTGACTGATGTCGGGTCCAGGCCAACTCGGTGTGAGGTTATCTCTCTTCGAGCTTCGAAATGAATGAGCGACTTCACACAGATGGCAGAGCGACTTCACTCAGATGGCAGTACACCTGCCAAACAAACTTTCATCCTCTAGAAAAGATCGACTCCCTCAGGGAGCAGGGTGGTGGTCCACCAGCCTCATAATTCGTGTGGTGTCGAAGATACAAGTAAAAATCAAGACTCAGTTATAGTTATTTATTGATAAAATCTGAATTTACATAATGAAAATATTGTATATGAAAAAATGGTATTTATTTATAAAATATGAATTTACATAAGGCAAAATATTTGTTAAGAATTTATACTCAAACGAATTGTAAATCTTTAGCGCATAGCGCCTTCTCTTGCTGCATGTTTTCGAGCTCAGCTCGGTTCTGTATACTCAGTTCAGCTCGAGACGTTTCTAAGCAACGCTAATGTCAGAACTGTTTGTACAATACTGTCATATAAAAATAAAGTTGTGCGTTTGTTACTTACCTGAAGATTATCAATTTGTCTCCAGTACCCATTAAATTTAACAATATTGTATATGAAAAAATGGTATTTATTTATCAAATTTGAATTTACATAATGCAAAATATTGTAGGTATATAAAAAAAACGGTTACTTGCAACAGTTATTAATGACATTTAAAGTGAAAAGAATAAAAGCAGATGAACCAGGTATTTAACTTTAACTACTTAGGTGTTGTTTCATGGGGCTCAACAGAGACTCAGAGTCGTTTAGCTTCTTAGGGCCAGCAGGGCCTCTCAGAATACATATATTGGAGTCATTTAAGGCTGCCCAGACCATTACTACAGTTGAGCAGGACTCTGTTGAGTTGACCGCAGCGGGCTCTCCAAGTTACTGATGGGCTTTTCTGCTGTTCTTGTCATCTGGATGGTGCAGAGGGGGTGTCTTGAACTGGCGTGGCATGACGGCCCCTAAAAGGGTAGAGAATGAAGCCCCCTAACGAG
The DNA here is from genome assembly GCA_964006375.1 of Tillus elongatus. Classification (NCBI taxonomy): domain Eukaryota; kingdom Metazoa; phylum Arthropoda; class Insecta; order Coleoptera; family Cleridae; genus Tillus; species Tillus elongatus. The sequence goes on from OZ023270.1 coordinate 2,297,473, forward strand.
GCAGCTAAATAAAATCGATGTCACCTTAGTGCATTGTCGAATTCAGGATTATACATATACGGCAGCTCCTGACGTGTTCACAGTAAATACAAGGTTCATCTGCAGTTTAGTTTAATAAAAATACAACTTCTATTTTTTAATGATAAGGTACGTGAATATCGTTGCAAGTTATCACAAAACAGAGAAACATCAATCAAAGCAATTCACAAACAGTTATAGTGCAATCACGCTTGCATTTTATTCAAGGTTACATTATCAACTCACCCCATTTATGGCATGCTGATTTTCCTGACCTAGCTCATGATGGAATTTAACATTTTTAAATGATCAAGCAGAGAAAGAAGCTGCCGAAGGAGGCAGCCTGGTTATATAGAGCTCTTATCTCGTTAATGACATTTAGAGCAATGTCATCGTCAACGGCCTTCGACTAACAATACAGTGCAACCTTAGACTAAGCAGAGAAAGAAGCTGCCGAATGAGGCGGTGTGGTTATATAGGGCTTTTATCTTGTTAATGACATTTAGAGGAATGTCATCGTCTATGGCCGTCGGTTAGGTTAGGTTAGGTTTGATTGTGAGTGAGCCATACCGGTCCCTCCACGACGACCATAAGGTCTATTGTGGCTCACGCCTAATAGTCTATATTTCGCCCAACAAAGCCAGCCTCCTGCAGAGGTCGATAATCTTTGTGGTCGAAAGTTGATCCAGATCCTCCGGAGCAAGCTTTATCTTACCAAAGAGCAGGTATCTAGTCCTGTCCACTGCCGGACCGGAACACAGTACGTGCTCTGCTGTCTCGTCACACAGCCGCCACTCTGTCTCCTGACCGACTCCAATACGGTGCAATACGGGACCCGACTTGCGTTAGTACCTGACTCAAGGCGGTTGAATATGGCACCCCCGTGTTGAGCGGACGACTAGGCTGTCTCCTTGCAGATCCAGGCAGTCGTTGTTTTTTCCTTCGCTCCTTCGAGTGGCACACAAGAGATTTTAGGAGCTCCCGCCCCTCATCGGAGGACAGATTTGGAGGATAGGGAGGGGATGACCCTGGACCCCCTCCATCAGTTTGGCGGTAAGAGAGAGGACAACCCCCATTTCTACCTTTATGTGTTCTCCAGTTGCCTGGAGATCTTGAGTATTATTACCCATCTCGTTTGGGTCTGTATCTATCGTGTTCATATTCTGATCCCACGAGCAGCTGGCGAAAATTGTGGTTAACCTCCATGGAAGAGCCCCGCATCCCATGGAGAGGCATTTATACACAGAGAGGTCGCCTGGTTTCCCTGAGGAAGATTACGTTAGGGGCAGAATTACCAACTTGCCAATACCCGGCCAAAAGCATCATCGCTTCGGCACCAACCCTCCAACAACCTTGCGATGTGGGTTTTTTATAGAGGTCTCTCCTCGCAATGCCGGCCAGTTAAGGCAAGCATTCCCAGCTCTCCCAAGATAAGCCTTGGTAGGGTTACAGTATTGCCCTCCTCCTTTCTCAGCCGGGCTTGGGACCGTCCATGGCGGAGTCGACTAACAATACAGTGTAACCCTAAGGAAAAGAAGGAAGGAATTAATTGGATAGAGTGGTAATACATTATTGACTACGGTCTTCGACTATCAATACACTATAACCTTAGACTGAGGAAAAGGACAAAATTCATTTAATGAGGTAGTAATGTTATTATTATGACAATCATAATAAAGCTGAGAGTCACACGACGTGTAATATGATACATCCCTCTAGGGTCAATTCACTATACTTATTGTCCTATGGCCTTTACCTCGGTATAAACCTATTTATCTCAAATATGTGGCCTAAAAGGGGGTGTAAACGTCTTAAATATATATATAAATAAATTGTTATTATTTCCATTCTAGCTGCAAAGACCCATGCGAACAGCTTGCCCATGTAGCCGCCTTCACCATATCCTCCTATTCGACAACAAGCAATCGTACAGGTAAACCATTTAACCCGTTGTTGGGTGAGACTTTTGAATGTGACCGTACAGATGATCTGGGCTGGAGAGCGTTCAGCGAGCAAGTGTCCCACCATCCTCCCATGGTGGCACAGATCTGTGAGGGTAAAGGCTGGACGTGCTGGCAGGAGTTCACCATGACCAGCAAATTTAGAGGAAAATATCTACAGGTATGTTGATACATTACTTATCATATTTTGTAAAAAAAAAAAGGTGTGCCGCAAGAATGTGTACTTGGGCCATTACTATATATGATTTACGTAAATGATTTTCCAAATTTTATAAAAGAAAAAGCGGTCATGTATGCAGACGGCAGAATGCTAATATTCAGGCAGGCCCAACATAATGAGCTTCGCGGATAACTAAAAGTTGGTTTTAAGAAATCATTTTTGGTTGTTTTCTTTGCAAAAACTAGTTCGATTAGGTTGACTAAAACAAAACCATCCAAGCAATTTAAAAGAAATACCTGCCATATTTATGATTTGGCAGGTACATTCCCTTTGTAAATAATTAATTTTTTTCTAGAAAACTTTTGTGACTAATGCATATATCTCTACCAAATTATAATTTTCTAGCTTCACATAAAATAGAAACTTCTTCAAATAATCACTAACTGGGACCTCTAAAACCAGTCTCCAAGGTCCATTTAAATTTAAGGAATTAGTTTTAATAATATGCCTTATTAATAGTGTACAATTCTTATGAAAGTTAACTACTATAATGCACTTGCTGCGTCCCGAATGCTTTATTTTATATGTTTATTTTTATATGCATGTTTTTAAGTTAAAGTATGTATTTTTTTAATTGTAGATTATTCCATTGGGTACTGCGCATTTAGAATTTCGTGATAGTGGTAACAGGTATTCCTGGAGGAAAGTTACCACAACTGTACATAATATTATTGTAGGAAAACTTTGGGTGGATCAACATGGTAAGTACTGCATGATTAGTCCTGAGGAATTTGTTTCAGTCTAAATATTACTAATAAGAAAATAATATTAGAGGGTGTGTAACGCTTCGAAATTTTGAACCGAAGATGTGTGAAATTTAAGCTATTAGATGTGGGCTACAATAGACCTAAGGACACAGTGAAAGGACCGGAATAGCCCACTCACATCGAATCAAATCAAAATGTGGTGATGTATTTAAAGTTGAAACGAAAAAAAAAACTAATCCCCACGTTGTAGAAACAGTATAACATAAAATATAACTTTCAACAATATACCTTGCTACGCTAATTTAAAAAAAAAATTTTTTTTTTTTTTTAATGAAAATAAGGGAACTGATTTTTATTATCGGTATCCGTTTAAAATAGATATCTACAAGAAAGGAAAGTAAAACTGTCAGAGATGCCACTATAATTTAATTTAATTTGGAAAAACTATAGAAAAACCTACTAATACTAAGGTGTGAACCCTTGCTCCAATTTATTAGTTGTCTAATTGAAAATCCTTTAATAAAAACAAGCTTTATAAAAGTGTAAGATTAACAATAATAATTATGCGACAGGCTGTTTGCAAACGTATGTCGTTACATTATAAATACAAAGATACGTTATTATTATATTAAGAAATTGAACATCCAAAAGTATTTTATTTAATTTTCACAAGAACAAAAAAAAATAGAATCGTAAATAAGATCACTTATTTTGGCAAGTCCTTAAACCACAAATTTGTAGGTAACTCTTCGAAGATCGCTCTCTCTCTCTCTTTATCTTCTGGTATGTATAATAATAATATCAGAAAAGTATTACCTTAGGTTATTGGTTTTAAACTCTGGGTCAAACTTTGACTGCTATATTGTTTCGTAACACCAAACCAAATAAGTCTTCACTCCGACAAAGCTTAGTTTACCAAATAAATTCAGAAAATTGACGTATGCCGGAAAAGGCTGTATTCAACTTTTCTAGACTAACTTTCAAAATTATTACGCATTTTCTCTGTCCTTTCTATGTATATACTTCCGTGTCTAAATATCTTCTGGGTAATTGCCAATTGAGTATGACAAGTGATATTATCCAACGTAACGGCTGCGATTTATACAAAACAACAGTTTTTTAAAACTAACAAGATGTGAGTCTTTTCCTTCTAGATTCTGACTGCTAATTTCACTTTGGTGTTTTTGATTATCAAAAATTTTTCGCCCAGAAGAGAACAACAATTTTCCATTAATGCACAAGTTCACTCTTCCGAGAACGATATCAATCTCCCACCTCGTTCCGATAAATACCGAAATATCGGCCTGAAGTAGATATCAGGGAAAGAGAGATAGATCGATACCATTGACAGCGGCGTCGATTGGGGAAATTGAGTATTTTAATTAAAATGACGATCTTCACCCGGAATATGAAACCAACTATGGAGATGATCAATTGAAACGGGGATTTATAAAAATACCACGTTGCAACCTGTATTTTATTATGCCCTAAGTATTTGTTAAAGAATTAACAATTAGTTCGGCTACTCAGTCAGGACACAAATATGATATAAATTAATGCAAGGCATGGGCTTCAGCACTTTCAGTCAGTGGGTTTTAAGATGCACAAATAAAAGTCAGGAGTTATAAGTAAAATCAGTTTATTAAAAGAATATTGAAATTATATAATGCAGCTCGAAATAATTAAGGAAATTTAATTAAAGGAAAAATATGAATTGAAATTTAATTAAAGGAAAAATATGAATTGATTACTTTAATTACTTAAAACACTACTTTAAAAAGAGAATTAGAGATAAATGATGTACTTAACTCCAGGATTGCTACCTCCAGAGTGGTGATCACATTTGTCTAGCCTTGGATGTTGGAGTTGCCTCAGAGACTTCGTGGGGAAACGGCTCCGTTCAGCAATGTGTCATTTATCAAGATGCTACTCCTAGGGCTCTGCTCCAACGGTTCCATTCAGGGTTTCTCCCCAACGGTGTGTCATTTAGGAAGGTGTTGTTGAGGGCTGCTTGAGAGCTCTGTTTATCCAGGTGTTGTTGAGGGCTCTATTCATCCAGGTGCTGTTGAAGCTTGCTCCCTGACGGCTCTATTGATCTAGGTGTTGTTGAAGGCTGCTTCCTAACGGTTCCATATATCTAGGCGTTGTTGAAGGCTGCTCCCTGACGGCTCTATTTATCTAGGTGTGGTTGAGGCTTGCTCCCTGACGGGGTGCTATAAAATTCCGTGTGTATGAGTATTGTTTCAGGGCTTAATGGTTTACATGAGGCGGCTGGTAGCAGGTTGTGTTTACTTACAAAATTTATCTGCGTTAATAATCAGAAATAAACTAACGTAAATGAAACAAAATCTTAAATGATCTCTTTTAAAATGCAATTAAAACAGCATAATAGTAATTAATTACTGAACTAACGCTACCACAAGCCACCGTTTAACAGTATACAGTTTATAACAAAGAAAGCAGATATCGAAAGTGGATTTAGTACACATACACTAACAAGCAATCTCATATTATTATTAACCAAAGAAATGTACGAGTAATTGGAAATAAGCCGGTATCTAAGTATAAAACTTAGCCATTTAGGCATGCTGTTTCCCCGTCTGAAAATTTAGCTGTAGGACAACATTTCCGGTTAACTTGAAACAGAAGAGAGCGTGGCACGCATTGCAAGCGTTTATAAAGACTTTCTTATTTCGACATGTCATGGAACTATCGCGTCTGCAGGCGTATTCCATTGAGTTGTGATGTGGTAGAGTAACCGACCGCCGAGTTTGACGTCACTAGAGGGACTTAGACTCTGACCTCACTAAAGGGGTTTATTCAGAAGCTTATTGTATAAAAATGAAAGGCGTTAACGCGTGTGACATGTCATGTTTATGTTAAATACACGCGACATGTTACAAAGTACAGTGTTGATTTTGTCTACTTTTAGCAGTTGATATTTGTAATTTTGTTGTGTTTTTATAGTGTCCTCTTTTATACTACAGGGCTTTCATTAATTCCCCAGTCCCATGTGACCGCTTAAGTTAGGTAACCCGGCATACACGGTTGTACAACCTGAATGAATGAGATCTCTAAGTTGCCAGTGTTGTCTCATATTTCCTTTGGGGTTTTATAAAAAATATAAAAATTATAATAAGGTGAAACAGTAAATGTCTTAAATGTATTTATTATTTAGTATTTTTAACAGCAAGTCTGTTCATGTATGGTTTACTGTTATTGATTCTTAAAAAAAAAATTAAAAACAATAACATATTACTTTTATTTTGTATAAATATCAAAATAAAACCAACAAAACTAGCATTACAAAAAACATTTTACCTAGTGTTCAGTAAATAAAACAAGTTTTTAAAAAATTTTGCATTTCTTATAAAAAGGGTTCAAAATGACCACCCTCGTTTTGTAAACATAAATTTACCCTGCGTTTCATGCACTCAAAAACATTTTCCAATTCATTTGGAAACTTTATAGGGATGCATATGCAAGACCTTGGTTAGTGCTTTGTGACAAGAGCCAATCGACAGACCTATAACAAAAATTACAATAATTAGAAAAACAATTATAGCATAAAATAACTTAATAACACCCGTAACTGATGGAATACTTTTGTGAAACGTAGTTAAGTACAGAAGCTAAAACGAATTAGATTATAAAATTTTACATACATTTTTATTAAATTTAAAATTTTTAATGTACGCAAAAAATTTAGGCCCGATTATTTAAACTTCTAATTTACGGTTTTAGGAATGTGTATTGTGTAACAAGTATGTACCTGTTTGGGCAGATAACCGACAAGCAGATTTGGTAGGGCTTCGTTCCATGCAATGTCGAATATCGTCCATAACATTATCTGTTAGAATAGTTGGCCTGCCTATAGATTTGCCTTTGCAAATACAGACAGTGGTTTTCCTCATATCGTTCAATAAGGACCAATCTGTGGTTTTTAAAAATATCGTATTGAATGTTATCCTCGGGAAAAGCTTCAGAATATTGCTCGATGCATGATTGTATCGAATAAGACCAACTTCCATTTGGATTTCATGTACCACTGCGAAAATGAGCCATTAAAATAAAGGCATCCTGCTCCGGTGTACAATCAAGTCTAAAAAAAATGGAACAAATAAATGAACATAACCTTAACATACCTACACTTTTAACTTATGTAAAAACGCAATGAAAATGCTAAGTTTTGATAAAAACTGTTTATTTTTATTCTCCAAGAGATAGAAAATTATATGAAGAAGGTAAACACTGGTCAAACTTGGAAAATGCACGACATACATACAAAATAGCTGGTCAAAGGAGAATTGAGCGCCAATGGACTGAACTGTCAATCGTCAATTGATTTAGTAACTTTAGGGTCCCTAGCCTAGTGGTTTTTTTTTTTTTGGTTACTTTTTTACTGCCAACTCATAAAATCATATTCCACTAAGAGAGAGACAGAATCCGGTCACGTGAGACTCGGGAAGTAATGAAAGCCCTGTATTTTATTTGTAGAATTTTATGTTTTATTTAGAGCCTCGTTGGTTCAGTGATAAGGACGTGTACCCCTGAACTGTGGGGTGCCGGGTTCGATTCCCAGGGTGTCCCTTTCACTTTTTCAGTACATACTGTAATATTAACATCCACCGAGGTTGTGGCACTGTATTTGAGCAAGTTGAATGTCTGCACATTCCACTCTTCAGAGAGGGCGTAAAGCCGCCTGTCCTGTGCGCGTATGATGTTGGGCACGTTAAAGATCCCTACCCTCCTTACAGAAAGGCAGGGGTTCAGCAAATTTCCAGAATAGTGAGGTGAAACTGCTTCCTGGCGTCTGTTATTGGCCATAGTCGCGGAAATAGACAGACGTTTAAGAAAGAGAAATGTTTTATTTGTTGTTGACATATCCAGTAGTACTATGTGAAACTGGAACCTATGATGAGCACTGATAAGTACACTTGGAAAACCCAAATCACCAGAACACATATTTCAAAGACCTTACGATCATTTCACTGACCACATCAGTGTCATCAAATGATGAAAAAATTCTTTCATCCTCTGATGATGCTGACATGGTCACTGTAACGATCGTATGGTCTTTGAAATGTGTTGTGATGATTTGGGTTTTCCAAGTGTACTTATCCAGTAGTGTCTTCTATGAATGGATTAATAAATAATATTACTTTTCATTTTATATGTATAATCTTAAGTTCATATTTTGATGTAATCTATTTCAGGTGATATGGAAATTCTGGGTAAAGGAGCGGCTGCCGGTATCAAGTGTCATTTGAAGTACATACCATACTCTTATTTCACCAGAGACTCACAAAGGAGAGTCAAGGGTGCTGTCATGGATGCGATGGGTAACGTTAAATGGATCGTTAACGGTAGGTATCCAATTCAAATAGTGATTTTTTAACGTATCATTTTTTTGGGTGGCTCATCAGATACAGGCTTAAATGAGGTCTAACGGGGCGAGTTTACGAGCCATTTATTTTACTTTAGAAGTATTATGAACATAAACTGTACTTTTTTTTTTTCAACAACACACCACAATGGCTTACAGCTTAAATACTATCGTACTGTGGGTGTCGACAAGGAGGAAACAGGCAACTGGTTAATTCTGGACTTGAAGGTTTGGAGGTCCGGAGGAGAAGAAAAAACATGTGCCGACAAGGAATTCCACAACTTGGAAGTCCTCGGGACAAAAGAGCGAGCATAACAAGATGTTCTATGTCTGGTGACCTGGACAATAAAAGGGTGCATTCGCTCTGTTCCCCTGGTAGATCTGTTGGGGGCAGCAGGTGGAGGAACTATGGAAGAAAGCTCCTGTGAGCAGTGCCCGTGCAGATATCTATAAAAGAGAGAGAAGTCACCAACGGTACATGGGTGGGCAAGGGATGGCAGCTTTTGGGTGAGGGTAGGGTCACCGATGAGATGTATAGCTCTTTTTTGAATGAAGTCCAGGATAGCGAGTAGAAGCCGCAGCGGCACCCCAGATGTGGGAGCAGTATTCGAGGTTTGGCCTTATTTGTGAAGTATATAAGGTATGGAGATTAGCTGGTGAAAGGTATTTGCGAGCCCGGAAAAGGATTTCGATCCACAAAAATGCCAACAAGTGAAAAGGACTCATTACTTTGAATAACTTGGTTGTTCATTGTGATGGTTCTAGGGTTGGTGTATCTCTTATGAGATAGAAAGCAAGACTGAGATTTGGTGGAGTTGAATTGTACAAGATTTCTACTTCCCCAGTCTAATATTTTTTGGAAATCCACAGAGACACAACCCTCCAGGAGTCTGCGATCCTCATCTAATTGGGCTTAACAAACAGGCTTAGAATATTGTATATTTGAATGGAGGGTGCTGTCGTCCGCGTAACTGTGAACTGGGTTGGATGTGCTAGAGAGGAGGTCATTGATGTGGAGAAGAAACAAAGTAGGGGCTAAAGCTGACCCTTGAGGGACTAAAGCTGAACCTTGGAGGACTCTTGCATTAACTGGATACATTTTAGAGGAATGGCCATCCACGACAACAGAAATGCTCCGGTTGGAGAGGAAATTTGCTGTCCAGGTACAGAGTTTTGGTGGTAGACCATAGACAGGAAGTTTATTAAGCAGCGCTGCGTGCCAGACCTGGTCGAATGCTTTAGATATGTCTAGAGCGACAATCTGGGATTCACCTTGTAGTTCCATAGACTTGCTCCAAGAATGGGTGACAAAGGAAAGGAGGTCGGCAGTTGATCTGTGCTGACGGAATCCATACTGCTTGTCGTGGATTTGACTGTTTTTCAAGAAATTTTAGTAATTCTGTGTTTATATACTTTTTCACTTTAGAGACGACTGAAATGAGATAAATAGGCCTGTAGTTGCTAGGAAGCGCTTTGGATCCTTTCTTGGGGTCGTGTTGTACTCGATCAGTTTTCCAGTTACTATGGAATATGCCTCTGTTGTAAGATGTCTGAAACAGACGAGTCAGGACAGGAGCAAGTTCTGGTGCGCATTTTTTGAGAACAATTTCTGGGATCTCGTCAAGGCCAAAAGCTTTCCTGGTATTAAGAGAAAAGAGCATATTTCATACCTTTTTAGTTTTGGGCGTAACGTGAGCAAAACGGGGTACGTAGAGAACAAATCTCACACACCAATTCTGCACCTTCTGGATACAGTACTTGTTCAAACGCGTCAGGCAAGGACCATACACACAATCACCATATGTGAACAGTGACAGGATTAGTGAGTTCACCAAAAGTTTACATGCATCCTGGGGAAGGAAATCACGGTACTGACACAGGTGTCACAGTCTATAGAACGCAGAGCGGCAGAGATAGTCCACATGACTGGAGAACTGCAGGTTACCATCCAGTATCAATCCCAAATTTCTGGGATTATCCGAATGGGACCAGGCATCAGACCCAAGCAACACAGACAGTCGAGGACTTGGACCTGTCGAACATTATAGGAGGTGCCAAGAATGAGAAAATGGCACTTCTCAGGATTGAAGCTAAGGTTGTTGATCCATGCCCACGCCTGAACTCTCTGCAGGTCTCCACTTAACCGCCCAATCTGTTCATGAGCATTAGATACACTAAGAGGAATATATAATTGCATATCGTCTGCAAAACAGTGAAGAGTCCACAGTAGAAGAATGCTATTCACATCAACAGTAAACAAGTTGAACAGAATTGGACCAAGTATTGATCCCTGAGGCACCCCCACCAAGTGCTAAGAGCAAGCTCCATCATCAAGTCTCACCATCTGCGATCGACCACTAAGGTAGCTGACAAACCATTGTAAAAGGCGACCAGAACCTCCATAACTCAACAATTTAGCAAGTAAAAGAGAATGACCAACAGAATCAAAGGCCTTCGTCATATCCAGCATAACCAGAGCAGTAACACAGCCCTGATTCTGATGAGTGAGAATATCATTAACTACAGAAAGTAGGACAGTTGATGAGCTATGACCGCGTTGAGAAGGTATAATGCTTTCAGCAAATTCCGACAACTGTTGGTTAATGACACCTTCAGCAATTTTAGAAGGCACAAGTTTATATTACGAAAGTCACTTGGTGACTTTGGAGAGCTATTATTCGGGATCGGTAAGTGTCAGGGAATTTTTATCCTTGTCAGGGAAAATTCATTTGTTTGCTTTTTGTGCAATTCTGAACCATTTGTTTAATGATTTCTTTTTTCACAAAACCACATATATTTTTTTAAAATTTTGCGTTCATTGGTCGCTTTGTATTTGAAATGAAGAAGTGTGTTTTCCACCATGACGCGAACACCTACTGTATTCTGTAGTAGTGTGTTACACATGTTGGGGGTAAATTGTAGAAGATCAAAGTCAGAGAAATAGATTTTGGCATGTCAGGGAAACGTCAGGGAATTTGATATGCTGTTTTTAGTGGGAACCCTGTCTGCTAGACTTCACCATATCCTGATGGAGGTTGCGGTGTTCCAATAATAATTGTAACGATTAGTTAACAAAGGCAACCTTTCTTTATATTTACAGGGACATGGGACAATGAGGTGGAAGTTGCTCCGGTGACTGGTGACACAGGCAGCACTAACAATCCAGTATATCAAACTGGCCCACCTACAGTGGCGTGGACACGTCGCACGCCTCCCTCCGACTCTGACAAGTACTACAGCTTCACCCTGTTGGCAGCTCAGCTGAACGAACCAGAGGATGGAGTGGCTCCCACAGATTCCAGACACAGACCCGACCAGAGGTTGATGGAGAACGGGAGATGGGACGAGGCAAACGATGAAAAGGTGAGGCTCGAGGAGAAACAAAGAGCCGCCAGGAGACTGAGGGAGAAGGAGGCAGAGGAAGCCGCAGCCAAAGGTAAGCAGTTAGTTTTATAACCCATCGAACACCAGTTTTATTTTAATCGATGTATCGACCTATATCACTAATTATGATTTATTCAAAAATATTAGCAAGGGTCTTGAAGTCTAGAATAGTTGATTGTGTGACGAAAACGTTTAAATTTGATGAGCATCAGTTTGGATTTCATAAAAGTAGTAATACAGGATGGCTCAAATTCGAGCCTCATCATTGATATCTCAGAAACTGTAAGAGATACAATGTCAGTTAAATTATGGCAAAGTTGCGTAATTTGATGCTCAGCAAAATGCAGTTTAGAAAATTAGTAAATCTCAAATACTTCCGGTGATAATCGGAAAAAACCGAAAACTCTAAAAATCTGTTTTATTTTTTTTCTGGCGTTATTTAAAAAGATATAACAAAATGAATCACACGTCATCAAGGTCACTTTTCCTCTCCTACAAGATGGCATTTTCAAATTCGAAATCCGATGTTTCGTCTTTCAGAAACCATCATCAACTCCATTTTTTCAAATACGGCCCTAGATTTTTAATTTTATATTTTGTTACCTTTCGACTACTTGAAAACAATGCCTCATCACAACTTTTGAATTTCAAACGTTTTGATAACAAAAAATGACATTTTCAGTATTTCTTGAAAATATTTAATGCTTACTTAACTTTTAAAATGGACAAATTAAAAAACCTAAAGTAAATGCTCAAAAAAGCCCCCTTGGACTTCTATGCATTTTCGCATACGTCTTCGCAGATTGTTCTTAACAGCCCGGTGGATTATTCTTCCTCTTGCTCGTAGAGTTGTGAATTCTAACACTAGCTTTTGGCGCAAAATGTTTATATCATTCGGAAAAGTATCCTTGAATAAGCGATTTTTCAAGAATCCCCATAAAAAATAATACAGCGGGGACAAATCAGGACTTCTGGCAGGCCAGCGCACCACTCCTTAGTTTCCAATCCATTGATTGGGAAATTTTTCATTAAGAAACTCGGTTACTGCCCTTCCATTATGGGGTGGTGCACCATCCTGTTGCCACCACAGCTGCCGCAGCATATTCAACAGTTCATCTTCAAGCGCATCGAATATATAATTATGGATTAAATTAAGATACTGTTCAGTATTTAAGTTTCCATCATAAATAATTGGTCCTAAGATTTTGGTTCGATACATTACAACCCAAACATTGAATGGTTGCTCATTGTTTCTGTTAAAAAGACTGCTTGGGGAAAATTACATCCATCTGTCTAGATGATTTTATTTAAGAAATCATCATCTTGTTGCATTTTTCCATCAAGCCAATTGCAGAGTTCAAGCCTTCTGTCCCTGTCTCCTGGTCTTAGTTCTTGACAAACATGAAGTTTATAGGGATGATACCTATGTTTTTTGAAAACCCTCTGAATTCGGCTTCTAGTCATATTCAGTTCTGAAGCAAGTTACCGAGTTGAACCACGAGGATTTGCCTTAACCTTTAACAAAACCTTTTGGTGAAATATCTTTGACATGTCACTGCAAAATATTACAGTAATAAAAGATTGCATAGCATCATTTTATAACGATACTTACAGCATTTAAAACAGCTTCTTCATCTTCAGCTTCCATTCGTTGGCCGTACGAATTTATAGGTTTAACAAAACTACCAAAAAGACCTTAATTTCTGTCCAAATTGTTAAAATATGAATAATGGGGTTGTGGACGCTCGGGGTATTGCTCTAAATACCGTTCACGTGAAATGTGTGAGTTTCTGTTATTACTATAATAAATCCAAAACATATCACATTTCTCGAAATTGAAAAACACCATTTTTGCTCTCTTGATGTTTATTTTGAAAGTTAAATTGTCAAAAGTTCTATTTGTCATATTATGACAAGCGAGGACTTGATATTTCTGAATATCAAAGCCGCCAAGATGAACGAACAGACATGTCATTGCATTGCATTGGATTGAATTAAAATATTTGACTCATAATCATAAATTCGGGTTTATCTTTAACTACCTAATCAAATTGTATTATTGAGAAATATTTTGTTTCAAAAGCAGAGTCGTATTAAATATTTTCAAGCAAGATGGAAAATGTCATTCTTTGTTATCAAAACGTTTAGAAATTCAAAAGTTGTGACGAGGCATTGTTTTGAGGTAGTCCAAAAGTAACAAAATATGAAATAAAAAATCCAGGGCCGTATTTGAAAAAATGGAGTTGATGGTGGTTTCTGAAAGACGAAACATCGGATTTCAAATTTGGTAATGCCATCTTGTAGGAGACGAAAAGTGATCTTGATGAAGTGTGATTCATTTTGTTATATCTTTTCAAATAACGCCAGAAAAAAATAAAACAGATTTTATGAGTTTTGGTTTTTCCGATTATCACCGGAAATATTCGCAATTTTCTAATTTTCTCAACTGCATTTTGCTGAGCATAAAATTACGCAACTTTGCTATAATTTAACAGACGTTGTATCTCTTACAGTTTCCGAGATACCAATGATGAGGCTCGAATTTGAGCCATCCTGTACACAAATGGCAGCTGTTGAAATCATAGAGTTTATTACCAGAATAAATATGTGAATGTATAAATTGTAATTGTGAGGCAAATTATTTCTCTCTTTTTTGTTACATAATGTTGGAGAAACATATTTGGTACGCCTGTGTCTCTTTTTACTTTTATTCGGTTGCACTGTCCTTTAAGCTTCTACCTGGAGTTAGTTATCTCTGGATTTCACAATCCTTTTCAATTTGCTGGTAGTCTGTATGTCATTCCCTTTACCCGTGAATAATGCCATACAAAGAATACTTATATACCGTTAGGTCCTTTCCTGTAAATATCTTTAGCTGTCTTTGACGTGTTCTTAAAATGAACCCAGTGGATTTCTTTACTAGGAATAATGCTTCTACCTAGTTGCCCATCCTGCATTACTGACATTATGTTATGTCAACGACGTCAACCAGCGTTACGTGAAATCTCGATTAAAAAAAGCCTTTCGCAAAGCACAGTTCAGTTCTACGATAGATCTCATCTTCGCTTCTTGGGACCCCGAGTTCCTAATCTTATACTTAAACACTGCTCGTGTGCTTAAGTCAGTGCAGTTCTACGATCGATTTCCTCTTCTTAGCTTCTTGGGACTCGGAGTTCCTAATCGTCCACTTAAACACCGCTCATGTGTTTGAGCCAGTTCAGTTCTACAATGCAGTTCCACTACGAATCTTATCTTCTAAGCTCCTTGCGACTTCTAAGATCCCAATGTTCTACTTAAACACCGCTCGTGTGATTTAGCCAGTTCAGTTCAAGTTCCAATCTTCCTACAGAAATTCCGTTCGTACAGTATTACAGTGAAAGTCAGTGTTTTCTTCTAAATTAGAAAGTATACGCGCAGTTACATAAATGCAATAACAAGTAGCTAATAAGATTGTGAAATCTCCTGAGTAACCCATTCATTCAAGTGTAAAGCTGCAAATTGTAAATAAATGTTAAGTTCAAAGTGTACATAGTAAACAATACAACATATATAAATATAAAAAGTGTATTATTGAAATCTTCTGGAATCCAGTGCACCTAGAGTTATAAATACAGTCCACATCTTCAACATATTCTTCTTCCAACGCTAATTAGCAAAGCCGCTAGTTAATGAGGGTGGGATCAATCCACCTACAAAACATTGGGGAAAGAAAACAAGCTCTTTCTTCCCCACTATCATATTAGCTTCAGCAAATAAACCTCCACAACTGTAAAATTTTAATATTTTTGAGGAAGCAACTCCCACTCGGAGATTCCTGAAACTCGAGATTAAAAATTAGGCACATAATGCGTTTCTGATGTAGGAGAACCCTAACTGCATCCGTCGCCTGACCCCACGACACAATGTTATAATTTATAGCTGAGTGGCCAAGAGCATAGTACACAGTCAACAGGCCATCTAAATTAAGGTAGGACTTTAAAGCCTTTAAAATGTTGAACATCTATTCAGCCTTGAGCAAACTGCATCAAGATTACTGGACCAGGAGAAAGCCCTGACAATTATTGTCTGCAGAAATGATGTGGAGACAACAGAAATTAAAGAGCTGCGATTGAAGTCAACACGCGAAGTCCACTTAGTTTGAAAATGCAGCAATTTCGTTTCTTCATAGTTGGTAATCATACTGCGATTTTGTCACGTGTTCTCCCTGTCTTTAAGGCGGGGGATAGTGGTGATCCATCAAACTATCTTCCAATAGCCGTACTATGTGTCTTCTGTAGGATTTTCGAGGCCTGCCTTTTTCAGCGAATACTGTTTCACATCAAAAACAGACTCTCTATTTCTCAGCATGGCTTCATTCCAGGGAGATCGACTGTAACGAATTTAGTTGATGTTACACAGTTCATTGCGTATGCTCTCGACCGCTCTTCACAGGTTGATGCTGTGTGCACTGATCTATCTAAGGCCTTCGATTGTCTAGATCATTCTGTTCTGATTGACAGGATGAGGGCTATCGGATTCTCCGAGGGCTTGCTTGGCCTGTTCAGATCTTTCCTGGATGGAAGGAGGCAATTTGTTGAGGTTGACACCTATCACATAACTTCGGGAGTGCCGCAAGGCTCCATATTCGGTCCATTACTGTTTAATATATTTATTGACCCAGTTAAACATGTTTTGCATGTTACTTTTTTAATATATGCAGATGATATTAAGATTTTCGCAAATATTTCGAGTGTTGATGACTGTTTGCAGCTCCAGAACTGTCTTCAGATCCTTGATGAATGGTGTTGTCGGAGTGGTCTTTTTATGAATGTTTCCAAGTGCTGTGTGGTGTCCTTTACTCGAAATAAACAGGCAATTACTTTCGAGTACAATATAAGAGAACTTCCACTTGATCGCTCCGGGACAGTCAGGGACCTTTGAATTTTTTTTGATGGTACTCTATCTTTTAAACTACACCATGAGCAGACTGTCAGTTCTGCCTACAAAACTCTTGGGTTTCTGATAAGAAACAGCAAAAATTTCCCACAGACTGACACCCTCCTCCTGCTCTTTCGTTGTTTGGTTAGGTCCCGACTTGAATATGGCTCAGTTGTGTGGGCTCCTACTTATAAGATTCATGTGGCAAGCCTAGAATCAGTGTAAAGGCAATTTCTCAAATTTCTTAGCTTTCGTGAGGATGGTCGATATCCGTCTACTGGTTTTCCTCAGGAGATTTACTTCTTCGCTTTCGTCTGCAGAGTCTGTCGATGCACAGGCAGTGCAGTTTCGTTACATTTTATACAAACTGGTGAATTCTGTATTTGACTGCCCTAGTCTGCTTCAGCAACTTAATTTTAATGTGCCTCGTATTGCAGCACGTTTTCCAGGCACATTCTATCTCCCGACTGCTCGTACACGATTGCTGCGAGCGTCTTCAATTTACCAGATGTGCAATGATTACTCTGTACTGCAGGACAGCCTAGATATCTTCTCATGTAACATAGAGATAAAAATGTTTTTCAAACCGATCTAATTTGTAACTCTCTTTTGTGTAGTTTGTATAATTGTTTGTTATTATGTTTTGTGTATCGGCCCATCCTTAGTTTGGCTTTAAGCTGTTGGATGGTGTATGAATAAATAAATAAATACTGTTTTTTGTACACCAACTGCTGAATTCCTGTAAAAGCTATTAATTTTGTTATAGATAGATTGAAGATCTGAGCCTGCCACTAAAATTGACGTATCATCAGAGTACATGAATACCAGTCCATTCGATATATATTTTGACAAGTCATTAATATAAAGCAGGAACAGCAGCGGGCCCATAATGCATCCTTGTGAGGTGCCAGTGTTTATGACTTTTGGGTCTGATAAGGCATTGCCCATCCTGACAACAAGTTTTCTGTTAGACAGAAATAACAGAATCCAGTTGTTCTAATTCCCATATAATGCAGTTTATCACAAACAAAGCTAGAATGTATTGTGTCAAACGCACCGGATAGATTAAAAAATAACCCCATGGTGTATTCCTTCAAATCCATCTTTTCCAGTGTCGCCTGCACAAAATTAATCACAACTGATACCGCGGAGAGCCTCTTACGGTAACCGTACTGTCTGTTCGAGATTATGGAACTACACGGTGAATCCCAGATTGTCGCTCTAGACATATCCAAAGCATTCGACCAGGTCTTGCACGCAGCGCTGCTTAATAAACTTCCGGCCTATGGCCTACCACCAAAACTTTGTACCTGTACTGCAAATTTCCTCTCCAACCGGAGCATTTCTGTTGTCGTGGATGGCCATTCCTCTAAACTGTATCCCATTAATATTAATGCAGGAGTTCCTCAAGGTTCAGCTTTAGCCCCGACTTTGTTTCTTCTCCACATCAATGGCCTCTCTAGCACATCCAACCCAGTTCACAGCTACACGGACGATAGCACCCTCCACTCAAATATACAATATTCTAAACCTGTCTCTTTAGCCCAATTAGATGAGGATCGCAGACTCATGGAAGGTTCTGTCTTTGTGGATCTCCAAAAAATATTAGACTGGAGAAGTAGAAATCTTGTACAATTCAACTCCACCAAATCTCAGTCTTGCTTTCTATCTCATAAAAGATACACCAGCCCTAGACACATCACAATGAACAACCAAGTTATTCAAAGTAATGAGTCCTTTTCACTTGTTGGCATTTCTGTGGATCGATATCTCAATTCGCACCAACATGTTACATCAATTGCAGAAGCGGCTGCTAAGAAATTAGGTTTCCTGCTCCCACATCTGGGGTGTCGCTGCCGCTTCTACACTCGCTATCCTGGACTCCATTTAGAAGAGAGCTATATGACTCATCGGTGACCCTACCCTCACCCAAAGGCTGCCGTTACTTGTCCACCGACGTGCCATTGGTAACTTCTCTCTCTTTTATAGATATCTGCACGGGCACTGCTCAGAGGAGCTTTCTTCCATAGTTCCTCCACCTGCTGCTCCAAACAGATCTACCAGGGGAACTGAACGAATGCCCCCTTTAACTGTCCAAGTCATCAGCCATAGAACATCTTGTTACGCCAGCTCTTTTGTCCCGAGGACTTCCAAGTTGTGGAATTCCTTTCCGGCACATGTTTTTCCTTTTCATCCGAACCTCCAAACCTTCAAGTCTAGAATTAACAAGTTGCCTCTTTCCTGCTTGTCGACACCCACGGTACGATAGTATTTAGGCTGTAAGCTCTCGTGGTGTGTTGTTGAAAATTGCTCACGCTTTCAAAAATATGAGCCAACCCAAAAGTCGATCGTAACAGTATTTGCTGATAGTTTAAATGTCTCTCTTTCTTCTTTAATTAAATATCGTTCTTTATTTTCAGGTCAGCCTTATCCGCCATACGAACCAGTATGGTTTGCACAAAAACGTGATGAAGAATCAGGCACCGTAACCCATGTATATAAGGGCACCTACTGGGGCTGTAAGTCGAAGCAAGACTGGTCCTTGTGTCCTGACATCTTCTAATATATATATATATATATACAATATAGTGAATTTATTACCCGTTATCATGATTACTATTATTATTTTATGCTGTTCTGTTTCCCGGACAACCTATATACATATAAGTATATACCGACATATTATATAGTTGTTTACAACAACAACAAAGAGTTTACAAGGATTTCTCGCAATAGTAGGACAGACATTGAGGTTATGGTAATAATTAATAATACTGCTAAGTCATTTTTTTAAAATTAATTTCTAAGGCCATGTGTTTAATATTTTGTAAAACCTAATAAGAAAACACAACACAACAATCATAAAATAGATGTGTAAATAAAATAAAAGATATTATTTAGTGCGATTTGTTTTATGGATCTTAAGTTTTTTTAAATAGCAGGAATAGATTGCCGTTTTAACAGTCACTTTTTCTACTACCATTAGACAGTCAGTTGTTTTTTTTTTTGCTACCATTTCTAGAAGGCTTTGACAAAAATTGTTAAATTTTCAGTGTTTGTAAGGTTACTTTAAAAATGGCATGCTTGAGTTTCTACATTTTCCCAAATAATGTGCACTAAAATATTTTTCTAATTACTGCTCTCAAGTTGTAGATTATGAGATTTTTTCAGAAATGTTTTTAGAGAATTGCAGCAACTAACCAGTCATTTTTTGTTGGATGTGACCGAATGTTTTAGTAACATTAATTAACATGTTCAGTTCTACCGTCAAAATTTTGAGCTTTCCTTAACAACCGCAGCCGATTTCATATAATATAGGTTTTATATTAGCGCTACAACACAGTATACCTATCATAAGGTTATATTTAGGTATACAACATTTAGAAAAAGACACATCCAGTTTACTAGTCATCAGTTCACAGTGAACATTTTGATACTCAGGTAGGGTAAGGGGGACAGCGATTGACACCTTAGTCAGGTTACACAGCGACTTGTAAAAATCAGGTAATGTGAAATACCCCCTAAAATGTCAGGGAAATTTGTGATTTAACTCAAATGTCATGGAAATCATTCAGTAGATCTGGAAATTATATATTTGTAATATTTCGTCACTAGTAGATGCATTTTTATTTTTATTTCTATATATTACATGAATTTTCTCACGTAAATAGTTTTCTCATACCTAGGAAAATATATCTGATAACAATGTGGCTTACCTTCGGTACAAATATCAATTAAATCCGCCAATAAAAACATTGTATGCCACATCATGTGCTGATATAAATAACGCCTTCTTCATCTCTCTCAAACATGTCTTATATGTACATTCCACTCGGAATGTTCTTCCTTGAATGCATAAAATTAGAGGTGTGCGAAGCTTCGAAATTACGAACCGAACCCGAACTCGAACCGAACCTTCGGTTCGAAAATATGTTCGCACTAGCGATGTTGAATTTGTTCGAAGTTCGAAATATGTAATTTTCTAGAATAGTTCGAAGTTCGTTGCTCAAAAATACTTCGGAATTTAACTTTACAGGCATTGAATGCTGCCAAAGACAGCGTAGTTGCGGCCCCGTTAACTCGGTAGCGGCGCTTTAAACTAGTTATCGGTCTCATTGAGTGGATAGTATAATTTTAGAAGACTTCACTCGTGCATATTTTTGACAGTTGGTGGGCACATTGAGACATGACGGAGCCATTTAGCAATAACATAATTATTTTTCTTATATATCCTAGCCTCCCAACACATTTTTCAGTAACAGCATTATGATGACGGTGTTCGAAAGCGATCGGTAACGTAAATTTTCAGAATCTATGAGGATAATTGCTGATTGACTTTGGAAAACACTGGTTTTAACATGATTTATTTAATCATGAGCCAAAACAGTTAAATATTCACAATCAGGAGACAGTTCCAATTTTAAGTGGTTATTTTATACCTATCATGCTCACTTTGACCCATCTCAATCTGTTTGCTAAAACTGCCCGGCTAATGCCAAACAACAACATATTTATAATTCAGCTTATATATAAATCTATAAATCGAAAATAGTTTAAAATATTTGTTGATTTTGTATTTTCGATTTAACGTTGACCCATTTCCACAACAATCAGCACCAGAAGGCATTTTCACCCAATCAACCTGCAAATTTGTCGAACTCTTCCTTTTTGTAAAAAGAATTGGAATCTTTCACATATCAAATATTGTATGTTACAATATTCCTAAATTTTGTATTTAAGGAAATGATATATGAACACTGAGGAATTTTGGATAGTTCGATGTTCGATTTTAAATTTCTAAGAAGTTCGAAGTTCGACTGTGAACCTTAGACATACTATTTCAGAGGTTCGAAGTTCGAGGCAACATATTTGCTTGGGTTCGTTCATAGTTCGGTTCGAACAAAACATGGGTTCGCACACCTCTACATAAAATGCAAAATGCGTTTTAGGTATTGGCCGGGTAGAGCTGTGCTGTGAATGTGTTTATTCTATTTTAACCTTTATGATCATGTTGAAAGTTCTACGCCACCTAGGAAATTCTGGTTTGTTCCATCACTCTGGAAAAATCTTTCTGGAGGCTAAGTTCGTCGGCCAGTTATGAAAGTCAAGTTTTTCCATGAAAAAATTGCAAATTTACTTCTCGAAAATGCTATACATTATAAACTTAACGGAGTTAAGCCTACTTATGTTTTTGATTATGTAAGTTTTTGTTCGTGATTTTTATTTATTTTGTTCATAAAAAAAATGTACTCGAGTGGCCTGGAAATGTCAGGGAATTAGATTTTTGTTTTCTGCTGGGTACCCTATTAGTAGACCTACAATTTAAATTAATAGATACTTTAATAACATGCAAGCTGTTTACGTTATTGCTTAAATAATATTAGAATATAAATTATGCAAACTAAATATGAAATTCAATCTTAAATTATAAATAGAACTTGAATCAAATAAGAACCTAAAAACTGATAGTCATTGTCACAGTTTCACAGTAATTGACATACACCTTACAATGATTGACATACTTCTCTCTCACTTATTCTCAAAGGTAGTGACATAAATTGTAACCGTCCTTAAACAAAAACTACTGGAGACGAGGTATATTGTGATTGACCTCAAGTGGATTTGAATCTGCTTGATAGTGAGGTCACTTTTGACTATTAGCGCTACCCTAAAAGCATCTATCCATCAGATTATTATTATTATTGAGACTAGAAACACTTTGGGAGGTTGGCAGATGTTGATATATAAATATCAAATAAACAGCAAGAGTTTCAAGAAGAAGAAATTATTTCATATAGCATATGACAAAATAATGAAATAAAATGGTTCAAATTTACAAAAATATTAACATTACACATTTGAGGTATATTAAGGATCCACATTATCTAAATTGCTTGACGTTTATCAATTAGTTCGGTTAATTTTTAATGAAATAACTGTCCTTTTGAGTGAGGCTGCATTTAAGAAAAATATTACTAGGTTAAATTTTTACTTTAATGATTGTCAATGAAAAATATTAAGGTTAAATATTTTACAAACAAAATCTGCTAATTACAATTTCAAGTACTATGTATTTAAATTCACAATATTGACAAAATTCTAAAGAATAAACAGGGCCCTTTTACAGACACCTCACTGACACTATTGAAGTTCAAATTTGATCATGTTACTTTGAAAATTCAAATTGTAAAGGTTCAAATAATGAACTGCTGCATGAAAGGTTTTGGTTGATCCACACAAATAAAGCTTAATCGGCCCACCAAGTCCTGACACCTGTTGAATCTTTGAAGATGCTGTACAAGTAGAGTCAACCATCAGAGCCTAACACAAGCTTACCAATTCCAATCGAGAGGGGAGGTTGGAGAGAATAAGTGATAGTTTCCCTAAACGTTTATTGGGCAGGTGGTTCTCGTTGCTCCAATACTGGGGGAGACAATTTGACCCCTAACATCAAATTGTAAAGGTTCAAATAATGAACTGCTGCATGAAAGGTTTTGATTGATCCACACAAATAAAGCTTAATCGACTCACCAAGTCCTGACACCTGGAGTTACCTGTTGAACCTTTGAATATGCTCTCCAAGTAGAGTCAACCATCAGAGCCTAACACAGGCTTGCGAATTCCAATCGAGAGGGGAGGTTGGAGAGAATAAGTGGTACTTTCCCTAAACATTTATTGGGCAGGTGGATCTTGTTGCTCCGAAACTGGGGGAGACAATTTGACCCCTAACATCAAATTGTAAAGGTTCAAATAATGAACTGCTGCATGAAAGGTTTTGATTGATCCACACAAATAAAGCTTAATCGACCCACCAAGTCCTGACACCTGGAGTTACCTGTTGAACCTTTGAATATGCTCTCCAAGTAGAGTCAACCATCAGAGCCTAACACAGGCTTGCGAATTCCAATCGAGAGGGGAGGTTGGAGATAATAAGTGGTACTTTCCCTAAACGTTTATTGGGCAGGTGGATCTTGTTGCTCCGAAACTGGGGGAGACAATTTGACCCCTAACATCAAATTGTAAAGGTTCAAATAATGAACTGCTGCATGAAAGGTTTTGATTGATCCACACAAATAAAGCTTAATCGACCCACCAAGTCCTGACACCTGGAGTTACCTGTTGAACCTTTGAATATGCTCTCCAAGTAGAGTCAACCATCAGAGCCTGACACAGGCTTGCGAATTCCAATCGAGAGGGGAGGTTGGAGATAATAAGTGGTACTTTCCCTAAACGTTTATTGGGCAGGTGGTTCTTGTTGCTCCAATACTGGGGGAGACAATTTGACCCCTAACATCAAATTGTAAAGGTTCAAATAATGAACTGCTGCATGAAAGGTTTTGATTGATCCACACAAATAAAGCTTAATCGACCCACCAAGTCCTGACACCTGGAGTTACCTGTTGAACCTTTGAATATGCTCTCCAAGTAGAGTCAACCATCAGAGCCTAACACAGGCTTGCGAATTCCAATCGAGAGTGGAGGTTGGAGAGAATAAGTGGTACTTTCCCTAAACGTTTATTGGGCAGGTGGATCTTGTTGCTCCGAAACTGGGGGAGACAATTTGGCCCCTAACATCAAATGATCAACCGGCTTATGTCAATGTTCGGAAATAATTTGACTGAAATCTCTCTACAGCAATTAAAATGTAAATTGGCTTAAGTGAAATTTATAATGCCAATTGATTCAAAGCTCGGTAATAATCAGAAACTTTGTGTGATTAACTTGAGGGATTCACCAGGTCGGTGAACAAAGGTCACTGCTTAACTCGCGTTTTTCTGCTAAACACGTTATTAATTTAAATTCAAAAACCGATCAAATGATATTAAACAATCACTGACAACTGTTGTTAGATAGTATCGAGAAAAAAAAAGGAATTTTATCACCTATTTTAAGATAATTATGAGCAACGCTAATTAAAACGATGTTAACTTGTCAACCGCCTAGCTCACTCTCCGTGCTGGCAAGTCAATCTTCCTCCTGCCAGAGCTGCACGAAAAATTCTTACTGTGATCTGTTAGTGGCTGTGAGCGAGCGCTTTCTAGCTTCCTCTCTTCGAATGAGATAAAACGAGACATCTAATCGGTGGCGAAACCACGACGTCTTCTATACACACCTCCACAATAATGGACTCGGTCCACCGTTCTGTAACCGTTTTTCTAGATTTCGTCATAATTACGTCAGCTTCTGTTATTTGCCTAGAATTCCAGGACAATAGAGATATTCATTTTCCCCAACAGAAATGCAACGTCTTTCAATATTTATTTAATTTTTTTTTTCACATTTGATATATGTAAGATATAAACTAAAATTATTTAGGTAACCACTTTAAAGTTATCTGACATTAACACCCAGACAAGTGGAAGCAGACTTTGAAATTTTTGTGTGAAGAACATTAACTTCTTGTTGTGTGAGTGTTTTTTCCATGTGTCTGTATATAATTCTGTAACAATGACTTTGTTTCTTGGTTTTTGGATGAACAAAATCATCGACCAATGTAACTTGTTCTACAATATCACAACCAATGCTTCTCACAAGGTCATAGAAGTCGTTACTGTTTTACTCTTTTATCATTCGGTAGCCAAAAACTAATATCATTTATACATGGTGGGTACTGACTTACTGGTTTATATATTATAGTTGGGCGCCAGTATAATAAAATTACATATATCAAATGTGTGAAAAAAAAATTCTCACTACCTTTGAGAATAAGTGAGACAGAAGTATGTCAATTATTGTAAGGTGTATGTCAATTACTGTGAAACTGTGACAATGACTATCAGTTTTTAGATTCTTATTTGATTCAAGTTCTATTTATAATTTGAGATTGAATTTCATCTTTAGTTTGCATAATTGATATTTATAGCAAGAACATATATACGTTCAAGTCTAGCGCCTCCTGGCTACGTAGCAATAGTTGTAGGCGCTACAACAGTTGTACGAGAAGAAGAGTGAGATGATGACTTTATCTGTTGATTGCAAACTAATATTGTTGTTATTGTTGTTAATAGTGAATGTTAATAAAACAAACACTAGGTTGTTAAACCTCAGGCCTTATTTAAACAACCCCCTCTACAATGGCGCCAACGTGGGGCGTCAGTGTAGAGGGCGTTGTTGATAGTTGGGCGCCAGTATAATAAAATTACATATATCAAATGCGTGAAAAAAAAATTCTCACTACCTTTGAGAATAAGTGAGACAGAAGTATGTCAATTATTGTAAGGTGTATGTCAATTACTGTGAAACTGTGACAATGACTATCAGTTTTTAGATTCTTATTTGATTCAAGTTCTATTTATAATTTAAGATTGAATTTCATCTTTAGTTTGCATAATTTATATTTATAGCAAGAACATATATACGTTCAAGTCTAGCGCCTCCTGGCTACGTAGGAGTAGTTGTAAGCGCTACAAGAGTTGTGAGAGTCGTAAGTGAGATGATAACTTTAACTGTTGATTGCAAACTAATATTGTTGTTAATAGTGAATGCAATTAAACAAACACTAAATTGTTAAACCTCGGGCCTTATTTAATGCCCTCTACACTGGCGCTCCACGTTGAGCGCCACTCCTCTACACTGGCGCCCCACGTTGGGTGCCAGTGTAGAGGGGGTTGTTTGAATAAGGCCCGAGGTTTAACAATTTAGTGTTTGTTTAATTACATTAACTATTAACAACAATATTAGTTTGCAGTCAACAGATAAAGTCATCATCTCACTCTTCTTCTCGTACAACTGTTGTAGCGCCTACAACTCCTGGTACGTAGCTAGGAGGCGCTAGACTTGAACGTATATATGTTCTTGCTATATATTCTAATATTATTTAAGCAATAACGTAAACAGCTTGCATGTTATTAAAGTAAATATTAAATCTAAATTCTATTAATTTAAATTGTAGGTCTACCAACAGGGTACCCAGCAGAAAACAAAAATCTAATTCCCCGACATTTCCAGGCCACTCGAGTACTTTTTTTATGAACAAAATAAATAAAAATTACAAACAAAAACTTACATAATTAAAAACGTAAGTATGCTTAACTCTGTTAAGTTTATAATATATAGCATTTTCGAGAAGAAAATGTTGCAATTTTTTTTCATATAAAAACTTGATTTCATAACTAGCCGACGAACTTAGCCTCCAGAAAGATTTTTCCAGTGTGATGGAACAAACCAGAATTTCCTAGGTGGCGTAGAACTTTCAACATGATCATAAAGGTTAAAGTAGAATAAACACATTCACAGCACAGCTCTACCGGCCAATACCTTGAACGCATTTTGCATTTTATGCATTCAGGGAAGAACATTCCAAGTGGAATGTACATATAAGACATGTTTGAGAGAGATGAAGAAGGCGTTATTTATATCGGTGCATGATGTGGCCTACGATGTCTTTATTGGCGGATTTAATTGATATTTGTACCGAAGGTAAGCCACATTGTTGTCAGATATATTTCCCTAGGTATGAGAAAACTATTTATGTGAGAAAATTCATATAATATATATGAAATCAAAATAAAAATGCATCTGCTAGTGACGAAATTTTACAAATATATAATTTCCAGATCTACTAAATGATTTCCATGACATTTGAGTTAAATCACAAGTTTCCCTGACATTTTAGGGGTATTTCACATTCCCTGATTTTTTCCAGGTCGCTGGGTACCCTGACTAAGGTGTCAATCACTGTCCCCCTTACCCTACCTGAATATCAAAATGTTAATTTTGAACCGATGATTTTTTTATTTATTTTTAACACATTTGATATAAGTAATTTCATTATACTGGCGCCCAACGCAGAGGCATCTCTTTTTAAATTTCATTATACTGGCGCCCAACTATAATATATAAACCAGTGAGTCAGTATCCACAATGTATAAATGATATTAGTTTTTGGCTACCAAATAATAAAGAGTAAAACAGTAACGACTTCTATGACCTTGTGAGAAGCATTGGTTGTGATATTGTAGAACAAGTTACATTGGTCGATGATTTTGTTCATCCAAAAACCAAGAAACAGAGTCATTGTTACAGAATTATATACAGACACATGGAAAAAACTCTCACCCAACAAGAAGTTAATGTTCTTCACACAAAAATTTCAGTCTGCTTCCACTTGTCTGGGTGTTAATATCAGATAACTTTAAAGTGGTTACGTAAATAATTTTAGTTTATATGTTACATATATCAAATGTGTGGAAAAAAACGTATAATGAAATTTAAAAAGAGAAGCCTCTGCGTTGGGCGTAAGTATAATTTTCATTATACTGAGGATACTGACTCACTGATTTATATATTATAGTTGGGCGCCAGTATAATGAAATTTAAAAGGAGATGCCTCTGCATTGGGCGCCACTATAATGAAATTTAAAAAGAGATGCCTCTGCGTTGGGCGCCAGTATAATGAAATTTAAAAAGAGATGCCTCTGCGTTGGGCGCCAGTATAATGAAATTTAAAAACAGATGCCTCTGCGTTGGGCGCCACTATAATGAAATTTAAAAAGAGATGCCTCTGCGTTGGGCGCCAGTATAATGAAATTTAAAAAGAGATGCCTCTGCGTTGGGCGCCAGTATAATGAAATTTAAAAAGAGATGCCTCTGCATTGGGCGCCAGTATAATGACATTTAAAAAGAGATGCCTCTGCGTTGGGCGCCAGTATAATGAAATTTAAAAAGAGATGCATCTGCGTTGGGCGCAAGTATAATGAAATTTATAAGCCCAATTAATAATGAATAATCTATATAAAATTGGCTGCTCAGTCAGGGAATAAGCTTTAACACAAATTAAATACAGGGCATGGGTTTTAGCACTTACGGTTGGTGGGGTGTAAGACATACAAATAAAATTCAAGACAAGATAAAATAAATTTATTGACAATTATCACAGGTATACAATATAGCTAGCTCCAATTAACAAATCTCAGTTAATGATGAAGAAAATGAATTAATGCTAAACTAGATCTGAATACTGTTTAGCTGAATTGTGGAGCAATGCTTTATAACCTCCCTTTATAACTTCTATCTTTGATAATTCGATAAAAGGCAAACAGTAGTAGAAATATATGCGAGACCTCAAGTGAACCCAAATCTGGTCAGTAGTATGGTCACTATTGTTGAACCATCGTCCTCCCCATGGGCATCTCGCATAGTAATGGTAAGGAAGAAATATGACACTTACAGGTTCTGCGTGGATTATCGACGGGTTAATCAAGTTACGCAACGAAATGCATATCCTTTGCCTGGTGTATCACAGATTCTTGACCGGTTGAGGGATGCCAGGTTCTTGTCGTTTGCATTAATTATAATAGATATTATTTCTATTTATGCTAGCGAATTTTCCTATAACTATTATAATATAAAAATAATATTAAATAAATTTTTCCACGATTAGGAACGCCCTCCTGGATAGTTTTCTGTTCTATGAACAAAAATAAATATAAATCTAAATACAAAATAAAACACTGTCAATGCAGCAGTATTAATTCGACAATATAAAAACTTAGACTTAACAAAGCAACCACACACACGCATATACACCCCACAATTATTGTATTAACCCCTTCAGAGAAAGCATGCAATGGTGAACATTGCCATGCCAAAGTGACAGCTATGAATCTTGATCTTGGAGTGGTGGACATATGTCTCTGAAGAATTCATTGCAGGAATAGTAACACTTTCTCAGTAGAATATCCTGTAGTTCTTTTTTCAATGTTTTTACGTCCATATTTTTCCAACAGAGAGGTAGGTGATTGAATATTTTTATCATTCTGCATTTCTCTGCACTTTTGATAATGGTGTTTTTGGAAGTAGGAGTTTCTGATTCAATCTTAACCTTGTATGGTGCTCATGCTCAGGCAGGTATTTTGAGAAAAACGACATCTTTTGCTTGAGAAACAGGACGTATTCCAATATGTATACACAATGAAGAGTCAGTATCTGCTTCTCTATGAAATACTGCCTGCAGGATTCTCGAGGTTTCAGCCCATACATGGACCTGACACAAGACTTCTGCAGTATGAATATGCGGTCCACATCCACAGAGTTTCCCCAGAACACTATGCCATACTTAAGTATTGCATACCGTGTGAGGGGTGGGGTCAAATCGGGATAAGGTTATCTTTCCCTAGTATGGAGAGGTTTCCACAGGATAACCTTCTCAATACAGCTTTCTTACGGGATTTGCTTAGGCGCCAGCAGCGAGGGTTTAAAGGAAGTCGCTGCGCTCCCTCAAGACTATATCTCTATCCTCGGTCGTTATTTACAGCTACCCGAACGCAGGGTAAACTACATGGAAGACAGGGTTCACCTAAGTCCTCAAGCGAAATCCCTTAGGACTGCTGAATTATGGCCTGTGTATTAGAGATCAGAATGTTGCGTATTAGGTTGGGGTGGATTGGTTGGGAAGGGTTGAATGATACACCATATAAAACAAATCATCTATTTACAAAAGTATTGGTGGCGAAATATTTTTAAAATATATACAAAAAATATTTACACAATGGGTTCTCACGAAATACCACACGTTTAAACTAACTTAATTGTTTTTATCTTTTGACAACTTTTACTTTTATATGTTAACACTTTGCTTGTCAATAAGATTTTTATCTTTGGACAATAAAGCACCTATCTATCTATCTATCTATTGGATAACAAATTAATTTATTAAAGACCAGAGGCAGAAACAGAAATATTCTCGAGTTATACAGGCGGTGTTGTGAATTCTCAGCCGGTAAGCGGGCAGAAGTGTCCCGGGATCGCCAAAGCAAGGTATCGAGCAGGTGGTCGATTTAAGCAGGCACACAATATGCGAATTAAAAGCCAACACTAGGTGCAATATCAAGATCAGCTAACGGCTTGTTCTAATTTCTACTGTCGCCAATTAATTACGGACCCTCGGGCATACGTTGCAGTCATACAAAACCTCTACAACCTGAGGGCGTGTCTCCCAAGGGAGTTGGGAATTTCCCCTCAACAAACTAAAGAAAGTCTTCCCTATAAAGTTAAAAACGGCAAAACCTCCAAACAGTGCCGCTGGGATGGTTAGGACACCAGGTATCGCCAGACTGTTTCGATCGCCAGTAAGGGTGGAGACCTACTGCAGCCTGAAATATCCCAGCTGTCGTCCAGGACCACGAGGGCTGCGCCACGGGAGACTGCTTGGGGAGATCTAGCGCTGACTAGACCGCCACGGAATTCAGATCAACTTGCAGTCAGACGCTTTACTAGTGCCCCTATGCTCTTGGGAAGACTCCAGCCCGGGAATACAACCCTTTGTGCTTTCTGAAGGAACTAAAGAAAGGATTTCCTACGAATATTGAAAACGGCAAAACCTACAAACAATTCCGCTAGGATGGTTAGGACACCGGGTATCGCCAGACTGTTTCGATCACCAGCAAGGGTGGAGACCTACTGCAGCCGGAAATATCCCAGCTGTCATCCAGCTCCAGGACCACGATGGCTGCTTGGGGAGATCTGGTCCCGACTAGACCGTTACGGGGTTCAGATCAACTCGAAGTCGGCCGCTTTGCTAGTGCCCTCGTGCTCTCGGGAAGACTCCAGCCCGGGAACGCAACCCTTTGTTCCCCAGGTCACCCCGCTGACACCAACAGAAGTGAACGATGGACTTATTTATGCGAAGCTCCATCGCGGTCATGTTTCTGAAATAAAACCACTAACAAACACAACAACATTCAAAACCTTTTCCACACCTGGACTTTTAGCATCACCTCTGGCGAAGGCCACCAAGCGCGCCAAGGTGCCCGCCGACAGAGAGAGACGCCGATCCGAGGAAAACCCCTTTCATACAGGCCCTGTGCTACCTAACGAATCGCTGCTTACTACTCTCCTACGGCCGGCCTGTTGGATTCGCTGCTGAAACAGACAATAAAAACCAAACACCAAGACTCGACGCGGACGGTGGCTGCTTCTCCTCCGTGACTGGCTCTGCGCTCGCTGAAACAGAACTCACTTGTTCACCTGACCACGGTCGGCCGGCCGTTTCTCATCGCAGACAGCGGTGTCGTCTGACATCTTGTGCTGCGAGGTGCAAGACCGATGCAATCGGTCAGCACATCTGGCCCCACTTTCATCGCTGTGCACATCGAAGGCCCTGCTTGGGCGATCATATTCCGGTACCATGCCTGCTTCTTCACCGGCTGTCGCGGCGCTCTCTCGAAACTATACAATTAAATATTTGCAAATGTTTTAAGAGCAAAATTAAATTAAATGCGGATGGAATGGATCTATTCCCCTGTTAACTAATTAGATTATCTAATGACGATTAAGTCACTTCGTGACAATACATATGCATAATAGACCATAAGACATGTGCCCTCATCCACCCTTCTCTGCAGCACTCTTAAGGCATATGAAGAACTAGAGATCTTGGGAGGAATATACTCTATGTGTTTCCTCCAATTCACATTATTGTCTGATCAGGCCAAGAAACTTACAGCTTTGCAGTCTGCAACTGAGTGTTACCACAATTTATCGTCATTGATTCTCCTCCAACAGCAGAAAATTTAATTAGCTGTGTTTTTTCAGCATTAATCTTCATTTGATTTGCACTAAACCAAGCGACAAGGTCTCTCATGACAGAAATCGTCTGGTATTCTAGTTCATCTATCTGTCGCATACGTAGGATGGTCGAAGTGTCATCTGCATATAAGATTGTTTTGTGGTTGAGAAGTGTAGGCAAGTCATTAATGTAAATTATAAACAGCAGTGGGCCCAGCACTGACCCCTGTGGTACCCCTCTCTTAACTGTCTACTGGAGAATAGATGTTTCTACCTGTAGTTGTGTGTTTACTATGGATACACTGTTTTCTGTGAGTCAAATATGATTTCATCAACTCCAGCACCGTTCCCCTAACACCAATCATCGCCTGCTTTTCATAACGTATCTGACAGTCTATGCTGTCAAAGGCCTTGGACAGATCCGTGAAAACACCAACAACCTCCTCTCCAAGAGTCATAGCCTGAAGAACTTCTGGAGTGAATTGGTAAATTGCTCCTGTGGTGCTTCTTTCTCTTATGTAAGCATTCTGCAAAGGGTCAAAATATAATGGGGCTCTCGGTATGTTTTGCGACTTTTTACGTTTAAGTGGGAAAAAAAATTGAAATTTTTTGCGCCGATGCGATACTTTCACATGTTATGATGATGTGGAAGGAAACACTTGAAGATAGTAGCAGAGATTTGTTGGTTATACATAATTACGTTATGATTTTTCCAAATTTCTTTAGTGCAACTTTTTTTGGGAAACCTAATTTTGTAAAGAATACTATCAAACTAAAATTTTATGAGATTTTTAAGTATACAGCGACTTTTTGAAAAAAAGTCCACTTCAGTCATTTTACTGACAGGAGACTGTCTCTGTGGATATTTCAAGGCTTATTTATTTTAGTCAAAAAAAAAAAAAACAACTGAAGAAATTTATTTAGTACAGTTTTAATTTGTTCATAGGTGATTCCTATTAAAAATGTTTCTCTTTGAAAATTGAACAGCCTTCTTGATTTTTTCATAAATGGTAGTAGAAAATGTTCGCATGACATTTGTGCAAATATATTTTTCTGTGTGTCCGGCTCAAGTTTGGGTTGATTATCACTGAAGGAAAAAGAAAATTGTCTGAAGTAAGAAAGTATATATTCTCCGACCTATCAAACAAATATCATTTTAACCCGGCGTTAGTGCTAGACTATCGCATGGTCATTGGTCGCATGCAAGATTTTTTTCTCACATTTCATAATTTGCTATAAACGTTTATTGTGAAAACTATTCAAAACTTTGTATATATGCCGTTCGATATCTGTTGAGAGAGAATTCCAAGAAAATAATAAGCCAATAAAGTTCTGTCAGCAGAACTACTGGAAAAATTTACCCCGGTATGGGCATTCCTAGAAATTTTCTGCGTTATTTTTAGAATACTAAAAACAGTTGGGACGCAGCAAATGCATTATAGAAGCGAATTTTCATAAGTATTGTACACTATCATTATACAGCATATTAGTAAAGTTAATATTTTAAACTTATACAGGCCTTGAAGATTGATTTTAGAGGTCCTAGTACGCACACATTTGAAGAATTCTTTCAAGTGTTTCCATTGATATCTCTCTATTATCAAAAAATTTTGCCTTCAACTCCTTTTTTAGAAAAATGTCCAAAACTCAATTTTCTATGAAGCTAAAGAACTAAATTTTGCTATATTTGTAGATAGTGTAAGTCTCTTTAAAAGAAACTTGTATTACAGATTTCATTAAAGTTAAACAAAAGTTTTCCATAAGGAAACTGTTAAAATCTTGTGCCTTCACCTTGGCAATTCCACTGAGGATTCTCTTTAACAGGTCTTTGTTGTCTGGTGAGTTTCCACATGTTTGGAAACATTCTTATTTGATGCCCGTTCATAAGCAGGGACCAAAGCATTTGGTTACTAATTATAGAGCTGTTTGTATTCAGTCAGAGATACCCAAAGCTTATTGCCTTTTTTTGTCTCTAGACATATAACTTGGGAATACACACATGTTTTCATCGAACAGCAGCATGGTTTTCTTAAAGGAAAATCTACAACATCCAACCTTCTTCTTTACCAAAATGTATTGGTCTCAGCTTTGGAGGATAGGTTACAGGTTGATTCGGTGTATACAGATTTCTCCAAAGCGTTTGATAAGGTTAATCACGCCTTATTATTGTCAAAACTTGCATTGTTGGGTTTTAATGTCAATTTGTTGTCTTGAGTGCGCAGCTTCCTTACGGGTAGGTCCCAGAGTGTAAAGATCAGAAACTTCATTTCTGATAGTATTATTGTTTCTTCAGGAGTTCCTCAGGGTTTACATTGTGGACCAGTCTTCTTTAATCTTTTTATCAATGATGTCATACATTCACTTAAGCATAGTCAGATTTTGATGTTTGCTGATGATATCAAAATTTTCAAGATTGTTCGTTCCAGACAGGACGCTTTACTTTTACAGGAAGATTTAAATGGTTTTGCTCGGTGGTGTGGTGACAATCTTCTGACTCTGAATGTTGATAAGTGTTTCTGCATTACATTCACTAGAGCTCAGTTTCCCATTGACTTTGTGTACTTCATGGGCTCTAATGCTTTACAGAGGAAGGAAATGATTAAAGACTTGGGCATTGTATTGGATAGGGAATTATCTTTTAAGTATCACATCGAATACATAGTATCTAAAGCATATAAAATGTTAGGATTTATTCATAGATCAACTCTGGATTTTTCATGCAATAGCTTGAGAAGGCTGTATTGTGGTCTGGTTCGCTCTTTGTTGGAATGCTCTTCTGTAGTCTGGAGTCCGAATTACAATATTTATATCAATCAGATTGAGGCCATACAAAATAGATTCTTGAGAATTTGTGCTTACAGAATGGGCTTGCAGAGAAATGATCTTAACTTTTCTTATTTGCGGCATCGGTTGCAATTGCAGTCACTCAGTGATGTTTGTTTTCTGCATAAATTATTAGTGAATAAAATTGATAGTCCTTCTTTGCTTGAGTTAGTCTCTCTAAGGATTCCGGACCGCACGAGAGCAAGGGAGGTTTTCGTGGTTCCCTTCCATCGAACCAATTATGGCTTTTTCAGTCCAATGTTGAGAGTGGCGAGAACTGCAAATGAGTATTCGGAGCTCTTGAATATGTTTGATGATTCTGACCGTTCAATTAGAGGCATTTTGAGAGGTGTTATTGATTGAATTGTCATACTGGTTATGTTTTACTTTTCTGTTATGTTCTCATATTGAGATAGGTTATTTAAGACTAATGTAGTTTTAGATGTTCTTGCTATTATTGTAAATGGTTGATCCGTTGAATAAATAAATTAAAAAAACGATTAATTACAAAATTAGTAGAATTACACATCCCTCGACTGTTTCGGCTTATACGACCTCTTATCTTTTAAGTTTAAAGATAAAAATAACTATTTTAGAAACTTTTTTATAGAGACTTGGCTTGATTTTGTTTACATTTCTACTATATTATGCGACAGCATAATATATCTATGCTACGCTGAAACTGTATTTGTGACCGTTCATAAAGCTACAAATATAGTGTATTTTAACAATTGATTGAATCCCCCAGTTAAATAACAATCAAATGGCAAATTTTTTATTTCATGTCTTTTGTTTTCCATAATTGCGGTGGAGATTTCACAATTGTTGGTTCGGGTAGTATGTTTTATGCCTGGTATATATTTAGTTTGGTTACCGTTGATGTATTTTTCCCCCTCAGGGCTCGTCCGCGGCTTAGCCGCCCCATTAGCACTGCAGCCTTTGGCTTATTGGGCATGCCGTTAGTCTTTTTACTCCACCCATTACAAAATCACTGTGCCTTGAACTAGTCTGCACAGCGATTTAGGGTGAAGGTTTATATTGTTCTGTCTCCGGTCTAGACTGATCGTAGATCAATTGTTTTTTGCGGTCCAGAGCTTTACACTCGCACAAGATGTGCTGGGCTGATTCCTCCCCCTCGCCGCAGAGTCTGCATGCGAGGTCCCCTTCGAACCACCCCATTTTATGCAGGTGTTTCTTGACGGCCATGTGTACCCTTAGGATATTCTGATACCCAAAGGTCATTATTGCTCAGCAGAAGTTATATTCCTAATAAACGAATTGATTCAAGTTTACTGTGGCATGTATATGCAAGATTTGTCTAATTTCAAATCTAAACAAAGAACAAAAATATACGTTATGTAATCTATTAAGTCGGGGTCTAACGGGGTAGGTTTACAAGTCATTTGCTTTTCTTTAAAACAAAGATTTTTAAATGACTGTAAACTCTAATTATTATTATTATTAAAATTTAAGTAATTATTTATTTAGGTACATTTTAAAATTGACAACGCTCGAGCGGCAGAACGTGTATTCAATAACTACCCCTTGTTACATTGAAAACAATACTAAGTTTAACGACCTTCAAGGGAGGTTTTGCCTGCATTTATTTGGAACACTAAAACCGAGCATTTGGGACCAATTCCCCCAAAATTTTATTATATATTCGGCCTTAGCCTATACCTAGTGACGAAACATGTCACAATCATTTTGTAATAAACTGTTAGAATAAACTCTAGTTTAGGGTTTTTTATGCTAAGAATAAAACCCAGCATCTAGTTTTAAAGTTACTTTAATACAAAAATTTAATGTATACAGATAAACATTGTAACGGCACAATAAATTTTAAAGAATCGATTAATCCAAAAGTTTCCTTCTAGGTAAAATTAAACTAAAAACTCAACTCCAATAACCCAAATTCTAAAGTTAGTTAAACAGAATTGTGTGGGAGGCTTTTCTAATCTTAAAAAAAGAACTGAATGTTACACAAAGTAGATACTTGTGAAAATTAAATTGTTTTCGCCCCCCGTATAATTTTTCATAAGTTTAATAATTAATTCTCTCTTAGCTTAATTATAGCTCACAATTTTATCTAACCTCCCTTTCAAGTTCCCAACTAAACCCTTATGGCTCCAAGCCCTATCTGGTCCTTCGTATTTTACATTTCACACAAATTTCCCCATCTACTAAAATCCCTTAAAAAAAACATCTAAATTTCAGTTTAGTTCCAGTTTACTTTAATTCTATTTTACAGCCCATGGCTCAAAAATATCTATACAAATTTTATTATGAAAATTATTTCAGTGTTCAAGACAGCTAGCATTCAATAAAGAATCACTTTAAACAATATTAAGTCATGGAACGTATTCACCGCATAAATGGGTATAAAAACCAGCCCTGTACCTTCCTTTACCACTCGCTCACACAGGCCATTCAACCACACTTGTCCGCGGGCAACCGCCCTTTATAGAAACCCTAATTCACTCCCCCGTAAATTACACTTAACTTCTAAATTTACTCTGATTTTATTTAAAAGAAACCCTTGACATTACCGTCGCTGCGGGTACTGCCCAGCCTGAGGCCGGCTGAGTGACCACTAACTCTCATTTATGTCCTCTGTCGCCGACTCCCCAAAAACCCTGAATTTGCGGTAATTTTTTCTGTTGAAACTCAAGTGACCTCTTTAGACGTTACCTAGGGTAGACTGGGGTTAACTGAACACCGTTTTTTTGTAAAATTGTCAAATTTGTCTGGTTATAGATAGAGAAAATCTGTAAAGAAGAATGTCTTCGATATAGTTTAAGGTGTCTAAAAAACAAATTGTTTGACTTAATTTTTCCCTTATCCCCTAGTCAAAATTGAGATTTAAAAAAAATGGACAAGTGTTCAGTTAACCCCATGGGGGTGGATTAAATGAACACCAAGGGTGGGTCAACTGAACGCTTGTGTAAAAAAACATATTTTTGAGAGAAAAAACTGTATTAAACAAGTGAAACAGGTATAAATGCTTACATTATTACAATAAATGTTTAACCTAACATTAATCAGAAAATAGGACTGAACTCATCAAAATTAAAATTGAAAGCAGACACATAAATCTGCCCGCCTTAAATTTTATTGGATCAGGTAAATTAACAATGGAATCTTGAGGTTTTACAAACCCCGTTTCCTCAGTAACCTTAAACTTGAATGTCCCCGTAACTCTCTTGAAAAAAGTAACGTCGTAACCCACTGAGTAAGCTCTATCGATCTGACAAACATAGAAACGAAAGTTATCTTTAGATTTTCTGTAAACTTTAACCAGGGAAAACGCACCCTCCTCTAAGTCTTTCGGAGGTTCAACACAATCAAATTCTTCATTCGATGAGTCTGAATCATGGAGCGAGACATCTTCAGAGTCCACTGAATCAGAAGAATCGTCTAAATCGGTGTTAAGAAAAAACCTCTTCTTGTAAGGATTTTGTTTCTTAGCACCATTCATTGGAAAAATTGTCTTCAAAATGTTTTTCTCTTCAGCTTGTGTCTTCCTTAAACCTCTGTTTCTCTTCCAATTTTTTGTTTTTCTGGCGTCGTTGTTAACACAGCAGAAATTGTTTTTGCTCGTTTTGTCATCGTTTTTCTAGCTGCTGCCTTTGGATAAGGCCGCACCTCTTTAGGAGAAACCAAGGAAACAGATGCTTTGGAGGATGTTGGTGTGTCTGCACACCTTGTTGACGGTCCCGCCTGGGGAGTGAGCGCCTCCGAGACATTAGAAGGTTCCGCAGACAATAATGATCTTGACGTAGAGTTCCTAGGGAGCACAACAGAAACTTCGTTAACTGCTTGCACATTGGTTGGATCAGGCCGATCTGTAACGTAGGAGCATAGGAAATCTTCTCGACCAAAGACATTGGGGTCAAACGGTTCGATACCAGTTTTTTTAAACCCACTGCAAATGTTGTGTAGGGTGAAGCTTTTGGGAAATGATTCACCGACTAGCTCTGCGATTTCATAAATGCTGATCGCAGAACCTGGGTGATTCAGTAACCATTTGTCCGCTGCTTGGTTGAAAAATGCTTTGAAAGATTTGAAAACTGCGATATCTAGCGGCTGTAATTTATGACTGCAGTGTGGAGGCAATGTTAACAAGATGATGCCATTTGCACGTGAATAATCAATAGCAGATATGCTGAGATGGGACTCGTGATTGTCTAATATTATCAGCTTAGGATTGTCTTTCGTTGGTCTTTCATGGGCAACAAAATGTTCCAAGACTGGAAAGAATAAATCTGAAACCATCCAGCCAGATGTGTTAGCTGCACCTTTGCTGCCTGGGAGAGCGTTGCAAAGCATGCGATCTTTGTAATGCACTCTGGGAAAGATCAAAAATGGAGGTACTGCTTTTCCTGTAGCACCAATGATAGCAACCAATGTAACCAGCGTTCCTCGTTCACCGGAGGTCATTTGCGAAATTGTTCTCTTGCCCTTCGGAGCAATAACTTTAGGTGGACGATGGACAGTTATACAGCCGGTCTCATCCAGATTGTAAATATCCTGTGGTGGAAAGTTATATTTCGTTTTTAGTTCTCGCAGGTTATCAAAAAAACCTTTCACATTGGCTTCATTGAAACTTGTTGCGCGGCCTAAACTAATGGCCTCTGGGGTACGAAAAGACAATCTGTGACGTTCCATGAAGGATCTCAGCCAATCTTTACCTGCTGCTTTATTTAATTTCCAACCAGCAGGAACCTCAATATTGTTGACTTGGGCGAAATCGAAAGATCTTGCTCGAAGGTTAGTCAGGCTATAATGGAAACTGGATGCTTCAGTCATGTATTCTGCTAGCAACTTTTCATCCACAGGTTTGAATACTTGACGATGAACATTTGGCTTAAATGTTAGCTGGTCCAGTGAAGTTGCTTTGGCCTTTTTAACATAGCGAATTAGAGTGGGACGTGGAATCCCGGCAGCGGCAGCAGTTGGTTTTATTTTTGCACCAGCCAAGCATTTCTGAATAGCTTCTTTTAGTGCATCCGTTGAGTAGTCTCTGTTGTTAGTTGTTCTTATTCTGTTACGAGGCATCCTAGTTGTTAAGTACTACAGGAAAGAGAAGAAAAGAAAGGCTCTTGGGAAATAATTTTGCTTATTTGTCTTGAATGGTGTTGACTGAACATGTCCAGTTAACCCTACCTTATCAGTGTTCAGTTAACCCCATCTTGACTTTTCAGGAAAAAAACCACATAAAAAAGTTTCAGTTGGGACAATAATCAAAATAATAATTGAAAATCGCACAGGAAGGAGTAAACAAAACAATAGTAAACTTACCGAAAACTTCCTTCAAATATAAGTGTTAATTTGGGACTTCGATATAGGGCGCCGAAAATTTACTTTTTGTGATGACAAACAGCTTTGTAATCATAACCTCTAAACGAACAACAATAATTAACCGAAAGCTAGATGCAATAGAACGCTACCACCAACTGCTTAAAAGAAGGCAAGGTCTGTTCTTCGTTTTGCCACTAGATAGCAGTAAGGTCAAGTGTTCAGTTAACCCGCCCTGTTCAGTCAACCCCAGTCTACCCTACTTGTAATATCATCCACTGTGCAGAGTAGAGTTACATTTATTTTAGCATGCATCAAATTGACCGTTGGACCGCACATTTTACCATGCTAAGGTGGTTTTTATTTATCAAATTAAATACCACACAATTTCAACATTGCTCGCAACCTATATATTTTGATGCATATTATGCTTGATATATTTATGATCGCTTAAAATATTTGTTATGGCGATTTTTCATCAACTTTTTTGCGATCCAACCCAGTAATTCTTTTACATCTTCTCTGAACATTTATGTATGAAGAAAATTTCATTTAACTAAATACTTAAACAGGTAAGCAAGCTCCTTGCTTACATTGTATTGCCGGAAATTGATTAAGTGATGTGCTGGTGCTCCATCCTAATAGAGCCACATCAGGATATAAGTTTGACAAAGTTGGCACGACATTATCTTGGGGCAGTGGCAAATTATGATCTCCATTCAAATTGCCATCAATGAAAAGAGCACCGGTGACATGATATTCCTGTCCAAACGTTAACCTTAGTATCTTTTAAGTTACTCGCGTGATGCGCTCACTCGTACTCAAAAGCTATATTTGTTTTCTTAATATACTATTATTGATTCACAACTAGGCTGATTAAGAATGAGTCTAAACGTCATAGTGACTAATGCCGGGTTAATGCTCAATTTTTGAGAGAACAGATTGAAAATTTTTCATTTTTAGTCATTTTCTTTTCAAATGTGATAACTTAAAAAAAAGTGGATAGTTTGAATGAAGTTATTTAAAATGAGATGTACATAGATATACATTGATATAGTGTATAATAAAAATCTGCTTTTATTATTTTCCTATTGTTGTTTTTATCATTTATATATCTTGATATGTATTTATTAAGGATAAGGATGGTACATGTTATTAAAGTGATCATGTTTTTCCTTCTTACTTTAATAATGGATAAATCTGATTTTTCCACAAAGTGTATATAATGTATGATTATATTAATTAAAAAAACCATTGCTTCGCTGATGTAGAAAACAAATAAATTTTATAACAATAATTCATGTGTTATTTATTTTTATTTTTTTATTACCAATATGATGAAAACAAAAGTACTTAGCCTATGATAGAAAATGCTAGGGGTGCGCGATATTACGAATCGAACTCTCCATTTGAAACTTGTATGCGCACACTTTCAGCAGTATTAATGGTAAATTTCCAGATGACGTCCGAGAGAATATTTTTCAGAAACATGCTTTGCAGAAACCACAAGAAAAATTTCTTGTTGACAACCCCCAAAGAAGCAAAAATGATGATGGCTCCTCCTTGTACAAAAGATTCCGGAGGTAAAATACACCTCCATTCGGATCTCTGGGAGAGGGGTGTACAGGGGGGCGCCAGCATGAGATTTAACATATCCTTCTCTAATATATGTGGCCTAACTTCTAACCTGAACTCCGTCCACCATTTCCTTCAGGCTAATGGGCCCCAACTCTTCCTCACCGAAACCCAAATCAGTGCCAAAACAGCCACTAATCACCGGGGTATGAACTCCTTACTTCCTTTAGATTGCATGAAGGCGTGTGCGCGTACGTCCGTAGCAATCTACCCTGCACCAGACTGCCCAATTTAGAAGCTGGAAGAAAAGACATACTATGGATAAAACTCTTTCTCAGGGCTGCAACTAAATTCA
The DNA here is from genome assembly GCA_964006375.1 of Tillus elongatus. Taxonomy (NCBI): domain Eukaryota; kingdom Metazoa; phylum Arthropoda; class Insecta; order Coleoptera; family Cleridae; genus Tillus; species Tillus elongatus. The sequence goes on from OZ023270.1 coordinate 2,339,624, forward strand.
TCTGTTGCATTTACCGGTCACCTGACAACAACTTTGTCCAGCTCTTTGACTACCTTTCTGAAAAAACCGACCATCTGATTTCTGAATATCCTTCCTCCAAGGTCACTATTCTTGGTGACTTCAATGTCCATAATAAGGAATGGCTAGGATCTTCAAAAACCAGTTCACAAGGGAGAGCAGCGGAGGCATTTGCAGTCAGCAACTCTTTAGCCAGTATGGTTCAGCAACCTACTTACTTTCCTCGCATCCCAACACACAGCTCAAATCCCTTGGATCTCCTTCTTACTACAAATCCTGACTGCTATAAGACATCAGTCACCGCCATCCTTGGTCGCTCAGACCACAGTATGGTCACCTCTTCCTGCGCAATGCAACCCGAGGTAACACAGTCATCACACCCACATATTGTTTGGCATAACAACTCCGCGAACTGGGACGAAATTCGAGATTACTTTTCCTCATTTCCATGGGCGTCTGTCTGCTTCTCTCATCCTGACCCCTCTGATATCTCACAAAACGTCACTGAAATTATCCAAGCTGGTATGGAATTATTTATTCCACGTACACAGAAAACCTCTGCAGCCACTCAAAAGCCCTGATTCTCTAAATCCTGTGACAAAGCCAGACTTGAAAAGGTCAAAGCTCATAAAATGCTTCTACACAACCACAGTCAAGAAAACCATCAAAAGCATTTAACGACGCAAGAAACCGCTAGGTCAGCATTCTTTCTGAGGCAAAAAACTCGTTTAATAACCACATCAAAAACAAAGTCCTCTTATGCTCCAGCGGCAGCAAACCCTTCTGGACTCTTGCTAAATCTATTGGGAATAATTTCTGCAAGAGCACGTTCCCACCTCTTGTCTCAGGGGATGAAATTGTTTCAACCGCCCTGGGCAAGGCTGAACTTTTTGCCTCGTTCTCCGGCAATTCTACTCTCAACCCACCTCCAAATGTTCAACCACCAACAGTCCCCAATGTAGCGCATAAAATGACGGATATCATTTTCAAAACTAAAAAGGTACGAAAGATGCTCTCTTATCTTAATACCAGGAAAGCCTCTGGCCTTGACGAGATCCCAGAAGTTGTTCTCAAAAAATGCGCACCAGAACTTGCTCCTGTCCTGTCTCGTCTGTTTCAGACATCTTACAATAGAGGCATATTTCCTAGTAACTGGAAAACTGCTCTAGTACAACCCGTCCCCAAAAAAGGATACAAAGCGCTTCATAGCAACTACAGGCCTATTTCTCTCCTTTCAGTTGTCTCTAACGTGATAAAAAGTATATAAACACCGAATAACTAAAATCTCTTGAAAAACACAGTCTAATCCACGACAGGCACTATGGATTCTGTCAGCGCAGATCAACTGCCGACCTCCTTTCCTTTGTCACCCATTCTTGGAACAAGTCTATGGAACTACACGGCGAATCGCAGATTGTCGCTCTAGACATATCCAAAGCATTTGACCAGGTCTGGCACGCAGCGCTGCTTAAGAAACTACCGGCCTATGGCCTACCACCAAAACTTTGTACCTGGGCAGCAAATTTCCTCTCCAACCGGAGCATTTCTGTTGTCGTGGATGGCCATTTCTCTAAACTGTATCCAATTAATGCAGGAGTTCCTCAAGGTTCAGCTTTAGCCCCTACTTTGTTTCTTCTCCACATCAATGACCTCCTCTCTAGCACATCCAACCCAATTCATAGTTACGCGGACGACAGCACCCTCCACTCAAATATATAATATTCTACGCCCGCCTCTTTAGCCCAATTAGATGAGACTCATGGAGGGTTCTGTCTCAGTGGATCTCCAAAAAATATTTGACTGGCGAAGTAGAAATCTTGTACAATTCAACCCCACCAAATCATAGTCTTGCTTTGTTTCTCATAAGAGATACACCAGCCCTAGATCCATCACAATGAACAACCGAGTTATTCAAAGTAATGAGTCCTTTTCACTTGTTGGCATTTTTGTGGATCGAAATCTCAATTGGCACCAACATGTCACATCAATTGCAGAAGCGGCTGCTAAGAAATTAGGTTTCCTTTTCCGAGCTCTCAAATTCTATTCACCACCTAATCTCTATACCTTATATACTTCACAAATAAGGCCAAACCTCGAATACTGCTCCCACATCTGGGGTGCTGCTGCCGCTTCTACACTCGCTATCCTGTACTCCATTCAGAAGAGAGCTATACGTCTCATCGGTGACCCTACCCTCACCCAAAGGCTGCCATCCCTTGCCCACCGACGTGCCATTGGTGACCTCTCTCTCTCTCTCTCTCTCTTTTATAGATATCTGCACGGGCACTGCTCAGAGGTGCTTTCTTCCATAGTTCCTCCACCTGCTGCCCCCAACAGATCTAACTGGGGAACAGAGCGAATGCACCCTTTTACTGTCCAGGTCACCAGACATAGAACATCTTGTTATGCCCGCTCTTTTGTCCCGAGGACTTCCAAGTTGTGGAATTCCTTGCCGGCACATGTTTTTTCCTTCTCCTCCGAACCTTCAAGTTCAGAATTAACAAGTTGCCTCTTTCCTCCTTGTCGACACCCACGGTACGATAGTATTTAGGCTGTAAGCCCTCGTGGTGTATTGTTGAAATAAAATAAAAAAGAAGTGGCTGTGCTAGGTGTTATGTTTACCATTATATATATTTATTGTATATTCTGTCATATGTGCATAGTAACACATTAATTACAGGATTTATAAAACTATCAGCTTCATGTTAAAGAGTGCCAGCTCACTAACCCCGCGTGGCATCTGTTCGAAATGCCTCCCCGAGCAGCCCGCCAACGGAGACAAGGAAGAAACGGTCCCCTCTAAGGTTCCCAGTGTTATTGCGGAGCGTTCAACATTTCTACCACGAGTTCGCTAAATAGTATCAGGCTTTCACCTACCTGGGGTGTTCTCCAGTGAGGATGTTCACTTAACAACCGCTGCGGCGGTGGCCTCGTGAATCGGCGGCCTCGCTCTGCTTATCGGTCTTCTCTTGAACCTCACGTACTTTACAATTTCACTTCTTTGCGACGGACGTACTAGCTTGCTCGTGGTGACTCTAGAACTGACAACTCTCAGTCCGGCCACAATTCTTTTCCGAAATCGCGGCCGCCTAATTGCCCCCCTACTAATTATTCTGTTCGACATGCCGGATTTCGTATATTACTCCACGGAAAGTGTTGGAAAATATTCCAACCTTCGCAAATGATAATTGCAGTTTATGGTGTAACATACTGCAGTGGCTAAGACGGTAAATTAGGCGGGTAATCTCTCCTGGATTAGATTACCCGGCCTAATTTACCATCATAACCATTGCATTATGTTACACCTTAAAGGTTGGAATATTTTCCGTGGAGTAATATACGAAAGATATGCTAAGGTTGGAATATTTTCCAACATTTTCCTGTGGAGGAAAATACGAAATCCGGCATGTCGAACGGAATAATTAGTAGAGGGGACAATTAGGCGGCGGCGATTTCGGAAAAGAAGTGTGACCAGACGGAACGCCGACGGAAAGTGGGCAGTTGGATAGTGACCGCGAACAAGCTAGTGCGTCCGTCGCAAAGAAGTGAAATTATAAACCCCGTGAGGTTTAAGAGAAGACCAGTAAGCCGAGCGAGACAGCCGCTTCCCACCGCCACCACCGCAGCGATTGCTTAGTGAACCTCGTCACCAGAGAATACCCTTTTTGTAGGTGAAAACCTGATTCTATTACCTGTGGTAGAAATGTTTAACGCTCCGCAACGACACTGGGAACCTTAGAGGGGACCTTTTCTTCCCTGCCTCCGTTGGCGGGTTGCTCGGGGAGCTAGGTGCGGCATTCCCTAAGCTGTGATAGATTCGTATTGCAGCGACTGCGCTGGTCCGGATTGAAGCAGCTGGGCGACGTCCGGCGTCCCGAGCTGTCCGCGGCCCCGTTCGGAGGTGGTGTAAATCCGGGAACAGGAGTGGGCATCCTCCGCACCGAACTATATTTTAGAATGCAGCTAGCTTAGCTTGATGTAGTGTCCGATGTACCCTGTAATTTGCATGCCCGCTTGGGATCACCCGCTATTATCACTATCCTGCCGCCACCCCGCACCGCTTAAACGTTGCCGTGCAATCCGCGCGTAACCTTAATTTAAAGCCCAATAATCACCTCTGCCACTGGCCGCCCATAATTGCTAGGCTTCCTGGTAACAGGACCCCGTTATTTCCTTGTGTATATACTTAGTGAATAGAATTTTATTTTAATTTACTCGATATTTCATTTATTCTCCCAGAATATCCACCCAAATACAAATTGACTCCAGTTCTTTAATAAAGACCATAACCAGAAGTCCCGGGGGACTTTGTCTTGACTTAGGAGGACCCTGTCTCCACTAGAAACTACCCTGAGCTAGTGTGTCCGTTGACAGTGACTTGGGAGAAGGGGAGCATCCAGAGGGAGCGCGTCTACTCCCTGACCAACTCCATAGACGCTGGCGTCCGAGCATGATCCCGTAGGAAAGACGTCTCCCGGAAGTCATCCCGAAATTCCCCAGGTTAGGAAAAACTAGTATTGACCCCCGGCCACCCCAAGTGGCCGTCGCAGTATATTCTGTCATATGTGCATAGTAACACATTAATTACAGGATTTATAAAACTATCACGTTCATGTTAAAGAATGTCAGCTCACAAGCCCTGTGTGGCATCTGTTCGCTGTCATTCCATCTGTCTACATGTCAGACAGACGGACCAGAATGCAGAACCATAGAGCACAACTCATCATCACACTAGGGGTGTTGGGCGGGGAAATTGGGACAGAGTCTGTTAGCTGGGACACATCAACTTTATATTACCCTATTTTAATATTTTATATGTAACTGCATATGTTGAAAAGGAGTTCACTGAACATGTCCATTTGTACTGTGTGAGGGAGAGCTTGTTTTCTTTCCCCAGCGTTTTGCAGGTGGATCGATCCCACCCTCGCTAACTATTCGGCTTTGATAGTTAGCGTTTGAAGAAGTTGTGGGCTGTATTCTTAACTTTAGGTACACTGGATTCCAGGAGATTTCAATAATACACTTTTCATATTTATATATGTTGTATTGTTACTATGTACACTTTGAACTTAACACTTATTTACAATTTGCGGTTTTACACTTGATTTAATGGGTTACTTTTTATCTTTATTTATTTATATTTCATTTTATACTGTTTATCTACAGCTGTCCATAAATCATGAGTGACTGCTCAAAATGTGGTATTACTGGTAAGACCTTTAGTTGTGACACCTGTAAGCTCTTGTTCTGTGAGCAGTGTTCAGACCTTAGTGCCTCTGAGATTAGATGCATGGAGTTGAAGAAGAGGAAGCTGTTGTTTCTCTGTTCTGATTGTGAGAATGGTCTCAAACAATTGCCAAACCTAATTGCTAGAATTAGTGATGTCGAGAAGCAGAGAAATTGAAGGTGACACCACAGTTACCCAATACTGTACAGATTCCCACTGGTAGTGACTCCTATATGGAGGATATAATACATGAGATTTGTGAGCGAGACAAGAGGAAGTCAAATATTATTATTTTTGGACTCCCTGAATCTGAGTCTGGGTCTACTGCTAGCCGTGGTGAGAGTGATGTTGACAGGCTAGAAGTGAAGAATATCCTCCACAAGTTGTGTCCTGAGGGTGATTACTCCCAGATTAGGCCATTTCGCCTGGGTAGGCATTCCAGCAGTGCATCCGTTCCTAGACCTCTAATGGTTACTCTCTCTGATGAACATCAGGTACTTAGTATTCTGCGCAGGACTGGAAGACTCAAGGATGATCATTTGTATCGTAATGTCAGAGTTAGGCAGGACAGAACTCCTAGGCAAAGTGCATACTCCAAGTCTGTGGTCAGTGAATTGAGGCGGAGGGTGGATGATGGTGAAGCAAACCTCAAGATTAAGTATGTTAACGGTGTTCCAACTATTGCTTCTTTAAACTAGATCAGCCCAACAGTGTTAAGATACCAATTTATTACCAGAATTCTCGTGGTTTACGTACTAAAACAGAAGATATCCATCTAGGCTTTTGCCAGTTGTCTGAATTCAAGATAATTGCTCTTAGTGAAACTAATTTACAGTCTGACATTAGTGATTCCGAGCTGTTTCCGCGTTCATACAGTGTATTTGGGGCAGATAGAAGACTGGATGTTACTACTAAGAGATCTGGTGGAGGAGTACTTTTGGCAGTTCATTGTGATGTTCAAGTGGCTCAATTGAATTTATCTGCGATTTTAGAGGCAGTACCAGTTATTGACATTGTTGCGTGCAGGTGCACTTTGGATCAGATTGTGTTTCATGTGGTTTGTATATACATACCACCATATGTGTCAGCAGCGCAGCTTGAACTTTTCCTTAATGTGCTAGAACAATCTGTCATTCCGCTGTTGGAAAATTTCGTTATTATAGGTGATTTTAATGCACCTCAGTTTATTTATGGACAAATTACTGATGCTAAAACCAAAGCCATCCATGATTTTTCAAATCTGTCACAGCTTAATAATATTTCCAATAGAAACAATAGGCTGCTTGACCTTGTGCTTGCCAGTTGTAATTGCTCGGTTCTCCATGATATGGATCCACTAGTGCCCGAGGATGCATATCACCCTGCTTTAGGCATATTTCCTGAATTCAGGAAAAATTACAATGGTCCTAAATACTTTCCATGCAACAATCGGGTCTCTTACAACTTTCGAAAGGCCAATTACCCTGCACTGTATGCTGCAATATTTGATGAAGATTGGTCTCAACTGGAGTCCTTTACTACCGCTGATGAGGCTTGTAGTTACTTTCATGGCAGACTTTACAGTATCTTTGAACAAAATATTCCTCAGTGCAAGAGGTCATCTGGAAAATTTCCTCCCTGGTTTACTAATGAAGTAATAAATGATATAAAATATAAGGAGAGGTGCTATGCAAGATATAGGAGGCATAAACGTGACAGTGATCATGCAGAGTATAGTCTTCTTGGATCTATAGTTAAAAACAAGCTACGAGAGGCATATGCTGAGTATGTTCGTGGAACTGAAGAGTCTCTTAAGATTGATCCCTCTAGATTTTGATCTCACATGCAGGAAAGGAGGCAAGCAAGTAACATTCCAAGTACTGTGTCTGACGGCAATGGCATGGTTTATAATAAGCCACAAACAATTGTTAACTGTTATGGAAACTATTTTAAAAGTGTGTACCAGCCTCAATACATCACTGAACCGGTGGATACCTCTGGACCATCGCATATGGCAGTCAGTGTGACAGTGATTGGTGATAAGGAAATTCTTAAAGCCATCAAGAAGCTCAAGAGAACAAGTTTACTGCTGGACCAGATTTGGTGCCATCCTTCTTGATTAAGGACAGTGCGCATGCTCTTCTCAAACCCCTTAAAACCCTATTTAACCTGTCGCTGCGCACACATTGTTTCCCTGTGGTTTGGAAGGTTGCTCGGATCTGACCTGTTTTTAAGTCTGGGGACCGTTCGGGGGTCAGCAACTACAGGCCTCTAGCTATCCTATGTAATTTTGCTAAAATTTTTGAGGCAGTTGTGTATGCTCGTATTTATCCTGCTGTGAAGTGTCGTTTGTCACAATACCAGCATGGGTTTATGGAGGGGCGCTCAACACTGACGAATTTATCCCTGTTCACACAGTATGTAAGGGAAGCTTTGGATGGACGGGGTCAGGTGGATGTCATTTATACAGACTTCTCCAAAGCATTCGATTGTGTTGACCACTCAACACTTTTGTACAAGCCTCATTTGGCGGGCTTTGATGGACAGCTGATAGAATTTTTTCGATCCTACTTGACTAACTGTATGCAATATGTTTTTTATAATGGATTTAAGTCTGAACCCTTCACTGCTAGCTCCGGCGTTCCACAGGATTCCAATCTTGGCCCACTCCTCTTTTTGTTATTTATCAACGACATAAGCTCTGTAATTTCTGGTAATCATCTATTATTTGCTGATGATCTGAAGTTATACTCCAGTGTTCACGATATTGGTGACTGTTCAAGACTCCAGGTGGACCTTGACAACTTGCAGCTGTGGTGTGTTGAGAACAGACTTGAATTAAATGTCTCGAAGTGCAAAGTGATGACATACACTAGAAAAACCAGCCGTATAGCTTTTCCCTACAAAGTGGGTGGTGTACTATTGGCTAGGACTGAAACGCACAGGGATCTTGGCATTTTATATGATCAACATTTAAGTTTCACTGGACATATTCAAACAATCACAGCATCCTGTTTGAAGTTGATGGGTTTCATTATGAGGAATAGCAGATCATTTTCCAATTTGGATAGCTTGAAAATTCTCTATTTTGCTTACATTCGATCGCGGCTTGAATATTGTAGCTTGGTTTTTGATCCCTTTTATAGTGTTCAGATTGGTGCTCTGGAAGATGTTCAGCGTATGTTTTTAAAACACCTTGTATATAGGGCATCTGGTACCTACCCACAGAGGGGATGCGATCATGGCCAATTGCTGATGCAAGCTGGCATACCCAGTTTGTATTCGTGTAGAAAAGTTGCATCTGTGATGTTCCTGCATAACTTGTTTCATGGTAAAGTTGATTGTCCAGACTTATTGATGCAATTAAATTTCTCAGTTCCACGGGCTGCATCTAGAGTGGTGAGAGTATTTAAGCTTCCAATACCAAGGACTAACTTGTATATGAAATCACCTGTTCATACAATGAGCTCTGACTTTAATAACATTGCAAACTTGTGCAACTTCTATTCGGATAAGGCTGCGGTTATTCGTAGGGTGGCTATATCTTACTTTGTCGGTTATTAGAACCATTATATGTACTGTTTTGTGGAATTTCTGCCTTGTGATTTTTTGCACAGTATTTTAGTTTTGTAGTTTAGTTGTTTTTTTTTAGAAGTATTTTTTGTTCATATTACATATTGTTCTTTTTGTATGGTGCCCTATTAATGGGATTATCCTGTTGGGCATGTATTCAATAAATAAATAAATCTTTAGGCTGTAATTCGTTACGATGACTCTAAAATAGTAATTCTAAAAACTGCTGTGTCTAGACACAATGTGTCTTGACAGATACCTCTTCTCTCTACTAGCGTAATCACACAACTTACATTTAAAAGGTCTCTCTTTTATACTTCTATGTTTGATGATGTGTCTTGAGAGATCGCACTTCCTTACACCAGCGTAATCACACAGTACACATTTAAAAGGTCTCTCTTCAACACTTCTGTGTTTGGAGATGATGTGTTTCGACAGAAATGATTTCTGTACACAAGCATAATCACACAGCTCACATTTGAAAGGTCTCTCTTCAATACTTCTATGTCTAGAGATTATGTGTTTTGACAGAGACGATTTATCTACAGAAGCATAATCACACAGCTCACATTTGAAAGGTCTCTCTTCAACACTTCTGTGTTTGTTGATGATGTGTTTTGACAAAGACCCTTCCCATACACTAGTGTAATCACACAGTTCACATTTAAAAGGTCTCTCTTTAATACTTCTATGTTTGGTGATGTGTCTTGACAGATAGCAATTCTCTACACAAGTATAGTCACACATATCACATTTAAAAGGTCGCTCTTCAATACTTCTATGTTTGGAGATGATGTGTTTCAACAGAAATGATTTCTGTACAGAAGCATAATCACACAGTTCACATTTAAAAGGTCTCTCTTCAATACTCCTGTGTTTGGTGACGATGTGTTTTGACAAATATCCTTTGCGTACACAGGTGTAATCACACACCTCACATTTAAAAGGTCTCTCTTTAATACGTCTGTGTTCCTTATTTCTAGAACCGTCGCTATCACTACAGTGTTCGTTTTTTAAATCAGCAAGTGTAGTCAAATCAGAATCTGGTATTTCCACTTTGAAATCTTCGTTTGTTTTTACTTCTTCCTTGCACTCGGCATTTCTTGATAAGTCTGTCTCCTGTAAATTACATTGATCATTTAAATAATCACACTTACTGTTCAACTGTTGGCAAACATCAAGTTTTAAACTCGTTTTGCAATCATTATTTCTAGAACCGTCGCTATCACTACAGTATTCGTTTTTTAAATCAGCAAGTGTAGTCAAATCAAGTTCTGCTATTTCTACTTTGAAATCTTCGTTTGTTTTTACTTCTTCCTTGCACTCTGCATTTCTTGCGAAGTCTGTCTCCTCTAAATTACATTGATCATTTAAATAATCACACTTAGTGTCCAACTGTTGGGAAACATCAGCATTTACACTCGTTTTGCAATCATTATTTCTAGAACTGTCGCTATCACTACAGTATTCGTTTTTTAAATCAGCAAGTGTAGTCAAATCAAGTTTTGGTAGTTTTATTTTGAAATCTTCGTCCGTTTTTACTTCTTCCTTGCACTCGAGCTGAAATTTGCAATTGCTACTGACACTGGCATCCATGTTTAACTTATTAAGCGGGGTGTAGGTGAAGTCTTTGACTATATACCAGAGAAGGTAGGTAGATAGTCAAAGGGTGAAGTCACCAGCAAACAGCAACCATCACACCAGCAGTCCGAGACTATTATATTTAGGCGTTTACGAAAAGTTACCGGGTAGATATCGGTTACACCGCAAGCGTTCGAAAATGTAATTAGTTACTCTGTCCCTTCCCATGGTTAGAATATTATACGGTGATTGGTGATTATGAATAAGAATGATGCATTCGAGATATATCGATTATGTCGTATAATCGATCAATCGATTAGGAGGAGAATATCATTCGTTATTCGTTAAAATCATTCGGTATCATAGATATATAAAGAATAGAGATACAATTATTTACATTTTAAAGCAATCAGAGATCTTATAACATATTAATGTATTCGGGCGATTGTATGCTACACTGTATAATTTTACTACGCTTTACCTAACACTGTTGCCAAACGTTCGTTCACGCCCAATGTTTTCAGATTATGACACAAAATTTAATTTATAATATTAAATAATAAAAGCGTCTTGTCCCTATTTCATAGTGAAGCTATTATTTATAACAGTCTCCTATAGGTACAATAAGTATATCAATAGAGCTGCTGTATCTGATGCTTGATAATAAATATAAAATTTATGAGGATTCGGTAATGCTAGAATCTCAATATCAAGCGGCAACCCTGTTCACTTCTTCCAGTCAACATTTCTGTCATTAGTCGTCGGCCGCCCAATTTTACAACTCTTCTAGGCGGTGTTGCTAGCAGTCGGAATTTTTGTATTAGTGATTTTTTTAGTTTTAATTGTGTTATTTAAAGAAAAGTTTATCTATAAGCATTAGAACATGGTTCGCCAGTGTCAGGTGTGTGGAAAATTGGATTCATTTTTTCACTGGTGGCATAACAAACACGAGTCGGAATTATTTGCGACGTTGTCGAGAGTCGGAATGTTATGTGGTCTCTCTCTCTTGCATCTCTTTCCCACTTATGCTAATGGTTGTTAAAAAACAAATGGCTATTTATGAATGAATAGTCGAGTCTCCTTTTATTATAAGTCTATGTTCGGTATAATCCTTTCATTAGTTTGGAGTGGACTCGCCACTCATACTCCATACAAAACATGTATCGAGTTAATGAGGACTATCGCGCTTGAATTAACCGCAAGAGGCGCTAGTGTAGAGTAAGGCATGATACAAATAACGAGAGATATGATATTCCGACTGCCTATTTTTAGACCTGTCACGCGCATGGTGTCAAGTGGTGAGTCCAATGCAACAATAATATGCTGTCGTACAGTGAGGTTTGACGTTTCATCACAACCTCTTAACAAATTACGTATTTTACTAATATTTAAGTGCATACAGTTGGAAGTAATAAAAATAAAAAAGGTTAAAATTAGTGCTGTGATCTATATTATTTGAAAAAGACAATATAGGCGTAACTTCAACCGCATTAAACTGACGTATAGAAACTTTTTGATTGCGAATGACTTTGTTTTAAGTGTGTAGTTGGACATCTATAACGTTACTCACCGCGTGACGTCAGAGGAGGGGGCGGGGCATATGCGCAATATCATATCTCTTCTAAGTCATTATATCATGGAGTAAGGTCGCAGGCTTGTCCCATGATACGAATAACGAGAGATATGATATTCAGACTACTTATTTTTAGAACTGTCAAGCGCATGGCGTCAAGTGATGAGTCCAATGCAACAATAATATGCTGTTGTAAAGTGGGGTTTGACGTTTAATCACAACCTCTTAACAAATTACGTATTTTACTAATATTTAAGTGCATACAGTTGGAAGTATTTTTTAAGATCAGAATACTATACTGTGATTATGTGACATAATGATAAATCAAGTTTATGAATGTTAACGCCCTCTAAAATGTCTGCGAACGTGTTCCTTACTTTTAAAGTCTTTGTATCCCCAAAGCTAATTAAGGGCTCCCCTAATTATTATACTTGTCTTGTGCGTGTATATATATATATATATATATATATATATATATATATATATATATATATATATATATATATATATATATATAATATAAATGAAACAGATTAAGTTTAGTGCTGCGATCTTAATTATCTGAAAAAGACATTATAGGCGTAACTTCAGCCGCATTAAACTGACGTAGAGAAACTTTTTGATTGTGAATGACTTTGTTTTAAGTGTGTAGTTGGACTTCTATAACGTTACTCACCACGTGACGTCATAGGAGGGGGCGGGACATATGCGCACTATCATATATCTTCTAAGTCATTATATCATGGGCTTGTCCAGTCTTTTAACGAGCAAGGGACTGGTCTTTTCCCAAACTAACAGCGGTATGGGTGTGCCTCGTTATCATCATCAAGCTTTGTCATATTTTTTTTTGGAGTAGTCGTCTTAACCTAAATTTTAGGTAGCGTCCTTGCTTTTAGTTGGTTTTAACATTGATAAAATATATAACACATTACACAACGGTTTCAGATGCGGTGACAAAAATCAGCGACACCTCTAGGTTCTGTGGGTAACAAATTGGAAATCGATTTTTCAAAAATCGATTCTTTTAGCTCCGGTTTTTATTGAATCGATATTTTACCAAACGATTCTTCACAATTCAAAAATCTATTGTTTTTTTATAAATCAAACAAGCCTAAGCGACAGTACTCAGGAATGACAGTACCTCACCCGCCAGTGGCGCCACCTGATCAGCACAAAAACGATAGCCCTCATTCTGTAGGCAATAGGGATGTTCAATTCATAAAAAAAGAATCGATTTTTGAATCGTGAAGAATCGTTTGGTATGATTCAATAAAAATCGGCGCTGAAAGAATCTATTTTCGAAAAATCGATTCTCAATTTGATACCCACAGAACCTAAAGGTGTCGCTGATTTTTGTCACCGCATCCGCATATCTGAAACCATTGTGTAATTTGTAATATATTTTATCAATGTTAAAACCTGCTAAAAGCAAGGACTCTACCTAAAACTAGGTTAAGACTACTACTCCGAAAAAATATCATTTTCTAAAAAAAAAAATGACAAAGCTTTATGATGATAACCAGGCACAGCCATACCGCTGTTAGTTTGGTAGCAGCTCAGTCCCTTGCTCGTTAAAAGACTGTAGAAGCCTGCGACAGACTAGCGGCTCATACACACAATTAAAATAGTATTTCACAAATTATTCGATTTTTATTACCTTCTATTTCATTATTCGGGAAGACCTCTTCGCAATGTTAGGAGATAACAGATATGAATTTTAATTGTACTTCATCCAGAAGTTTCACCCAGTGAACCATGAAACAATTAATTTAGGGGTCCATGCCCATACTTCACAGGGGATGTGGGAAGAAAAATAAATAAAAAGAACAAAGGATGATAAAAAGGAAATAAAAACAAAATATCCATATAAACAATTTTATTTTTAAGTATAAGAAATTATTAAGCAGTACTACTTGTGGTAATATACCAGTCTTCCAAGGTTAAAGAATTAAAAAACAATAGTTCTTGAAGGTGACGAGGGCTTAGCCTATTTTGGTTATCATCTAAAATGTTTCCTGCTCTTGAAAACATCCTTTCTGATGCGGTGTAGATATTGGAACTACTGCTAAATATCCACACGCCATAGAATATATACATCATGTTCTGTGGTATTATTAAGTAATACTGTCATAGAATACAAAACATCTTGTTCAAAGAATGCTGTATTAAAATAGTAGTACTTTTTTTGGTTGAAAATTAATTAATATCATTTACGTATTAATTTTCTAACGATTCGATCCTTGAGAAACTGAATCAATTTTCGTGGAAATCGAGAGCTGGCGAATCGATTCAAAAATCGAAATTTTGCAACACAAATAATCGATCTTTTCGAAAATCGATTCGGAATCGAACATCCCTAGTAGGCAACACACATTGGTAGTTCAAAATCAAATATAACCTCTAACAGCTCAGTGGTAGGCTGAGGCTGACGGGAATTAATTTAGCGTAAAACAAAAACAAGTGCGTTATGGAAGTGAATTTTCATAAAAATCTTTTTAATTACAAATATATCGCTCTAATGTGAGCAGGCATCAATTTGGTTACTGGTATAACCTATATAGTAGGAACAATGTACTATATTTTATCAAAATAATTATATGAAAATGTACACAAGTTTTCCGAAAATAAACTTTCAAGGCTTCCCAGAAAACTGGTCTCCTAGTCAATGAACCTTAGGTTAATAGCAAATTGAGTTATTGAAATTTAAAACATTTAATGAAAATTCGCAACCAAAACGCCCTTGCTGCGTTCATACAAAAATTTTCCGAAAATAAAGTTAAATGTTGGTTTCCTAACCAACAAAACTTACGTTAATAGCAAATTGGGTTATTGAAATTTGAAGAATTTATTGAAAATTTGCTACCAAAATGCACTTACTGCGTCCAGATTTTCTTACAAACATACAACATATTTCGATAAAAATGCTAAAATGCAGTAACGAATTTGTTCTACGAATATTGGCTAAAAATTATACACCGTTAAACCATAAACTTCACTAAACCTACAGCGAAAGCATCAACTTAACTAAACTGACAGCCAAAGCATCAGAGAAAGGGTCTATTTGAAATGAATTTTCTGTAAATATTTTAGTAAAATGAAGGGCAATGACGGTTGAATCTGAAACTTAAGGGTTTGCAGAACACTCTTCTTGCAACATTTTCTTTTCACAATCCGTATTTGTTCCACGTTCTTTCCCTAAACATTGCCAATTTTGACGTTTTAAATTGCGCTTTTGACGTTTTGAGGAAAATGTGTTTTTTTAGCTGCCCGTAACTTTTTTGTCCTTAAACTTAGACCTAAATTTTGGTACATGGTTCACTCTTTATAATACAAATACGCGTTCCAAATGTGGTTGCCCTCACTTTGTTATTTCCGGAGATATGAATTTTTTTTAGAAAGAAGACAACATTTTCCGGGAAAACCTGGTCCGATTTTCCTGGCTAACGATTTTATCCAAGCCACTTGCAAAAGGAAGGTACTCACCAAATTTGATCAAGATCAGTCCATTATTTTTTGAGTTATCGGTACGATATATATATATATATATATATATATATATATATATATATATATATATATATATATATATATATATATATATATATATATATATATATATATATATATATATATATATATATATATATATATATATATATATATATATATATATATATATATATATATATATATATATATATATATATAAAGATAGCCGCGGTCTTTAATGTGAGACATACTTACTCCTTAGAGTGATGGACAAAGGTGGGTAAAGGAAATATGTCAAGGGTTGCGGTGCTATCGGGGCGGCAAGGCCGCGGACGAGCCCTGAGGGAACAAAAAAAAAAAAAGGAAATATGTAAGGACACTCAATTTTTTTTTTAAAAGAAAATTCACTAAAAACGGAAGGTTATGTTACTTATGTTTTAACGTCGGTTTAATTAATTTTTAGTTTTAAGAAATCAAAAAAATTATAATAAAATTAAATAAAACTGGAATCAATACAGAAACAATTAAACAGTTTGAAATCTCCACTACAAATTTGTGTTTAAAAATACAGTATGGTCCGAATGTTTGCCTGAAAATCGATTTCTTTTGGGATTTGTGATAAGACCAGTTTTGGAAAGCATCCTTTCAGAAGGTATAGATGTAGCAGGTGCACAAAAATATTTTGTGTGCATTCTGTACAATTCAGGAGATACATTTTTGTTTTTTGACCAAAAGTGAAGTGGATTGCTGGAAGGAGGTACATTTGGCATGGATAAATATTGTTTCACTGTCAGAATCACTTTTGTAGTGGGTGAACAGATGATTATAACAGTTGACTGCGCTATTTTGTTGTCAAAATATTACCATAACATATCAACATCACTGGCCTCAGAACTTCCAGGATATGCTTCAGGTTTAACCGCTGGCTATTCAACTAGGGTGTTTGTATTGGGATTTAAATGTGAGCGATTCATATTTTGGCGCCATCCGCCGGATATCAGGCTGTCAGGCAATGCTCGACCGTTATTGGTCAGACTTCATAAAAGTAGTAGTAGCCGGGCTGACATGCCATCTTGCTAAGAATGTAATGTCGATCGTTGATCATTCCTGTTAACTAACAATTATTATTATATATCCGTACTAATCACTTATTAATAAATACTTATTAATAAGCCACTGTGTTTACTGTTTAACTCTGCATCCTAACAGTTTGCAAAAAGACCCCCCCCCATGTTCTTCTAGTACCCTGTAAGACATTATTGAAATACTTTTATTTATTATAATAAATAAAATATAGTAATCCCATAGTTAAAAAATTCTGTGTTTGGAGACGATGTGTCTTGACAGATACCTCTTCTCTCTACTAGCGTAATCACACATATTACATTTAAAAGGTTTCTCTACAATACCCGTATGTTTGGAGATGTGTCTTGACAGATATCTCTTCTCTCTACTAGCGTAATCACACAACTTACATTTAAAAGGTCTCTCTTTAATACTTTTATGTTTGATGATGTGTTTTGAGAGATCACACTTCCATACACTAGCATAATCACAAAGTTCACATTTAAAAGGTCTCTCTTCAATACTCCTGTGTTTGTTGATGATGTGTTTTGAGAGATCACACTTCCATACACTAGCATAATCACACAGTTCACATTTAAAAGGTCTCTCTTCAATATTCCTGTGTTTGTTGATGATGTGTTTTGAGAGATCACACTTCCATACACTAGCATAATCACACAGTTCACATTTAAAAGGTATCTCTTCAATACTCCTGTGTTTGTTGATGATGTGTTTTGAGAGATCACACTTCCATACACTAGCATAATCACACAGTTCACATTTAAAAGGTCTCTCTTCAATACTCCTGTGTTTGTTGATGATGTGTTTTGAGAGATCACACTTCCATACACTAGCATAATCACAGTTCACATTTAAAAGGTCTCTCTTCAATATTCCTGTGTTTGTTGATGATGTGTTTTGAGAGATCACACTTCCATACACTAGCATAATCACACAGTTCACATTTAAAAGGTCTCTCTTCAATATTCCTGTGTTTGTTGATGATGTGTTTTGAGAGATCACACTTCCATACACCAGCATAATCACACATTTCACATTTAAAAGGTCTCTCTTCAATACTCCTGTGTTTGTTGATGATGTGTTTCGAGAGATCACACTTCCATACACTAGCATAATCACACAATTCACATTTAAAAGGTCTCTCTTCAATACTCCTGTGTTTGTTGATGATGTGTTTTGAGAGATCACACTTCCATACACTAGCATAATCACACAGTTCACATTTAAAAGGTCTCTCTTCAATATTCCTGTGTTTGTTGATGATGTGTTTTGAGAGATCACACTTCCATACACTAGCATAATCACACAGTTCACATTTAAAAGGTCTCTCTTCAATACTTCTGTGTTTGTTGATGATGTGTTTTGAGAGATCACACTTCCATACACCAGCATAATCACACGGTTCACATTTAAAAGGCCTCTCTTCAATACTCCTGTGTTTGTTGATGATGTGTTTTGAGAGATCACACTTCCATACACTAGCATAATCACACAGTTCACATTTAAAACGTCTCTCTTCAATATTCCTGTGTTTGTTGATGATGTGTTTTGAGAGATCACACTTCCATACACTAGCATAATCACACAGTTCACATTTAAAACGTCTCTCTTCAATACTCCTGTGTTTGTTGATTATGTGTTTTGAGAGATCACACTTCCATAATCACACAGTTCACATTTAAAAGGTCTCTCTTCACTCTTCCTGTGTTTGTTGATGATGTGTTTTGAGAGATCACACTTCCATACACTAGCATAATCACACAGTTCACATTTAAAAGGTCTCTCTTCAATACTCCTGTGTTTGTTGATGATGTGTTTTGAGAGATCACACTTCCATACACTAGCATAATCACACAGTTCACATTTAAAAGGTCTCTCTTCAATATTCCTGTGTTTGTTGATGATGTGTTTTGAGAGATCACACTTCCATACACTAGCTTAATCACACAGTTCACATTTAAAAGGTCTCTCTTCAATACTCCTGTGTTTGTTGATGATGTGTTTTGAGAGATCACACTTCCATACACTAGCATAATCACACAGTTCACATTTAAAAGGTCTCTCTTCAATATTCCTGTGTTTGTTGATGATGTGTTTTGAGAGATCACACTTCCATACACTAGCATAATCACACAGTTCACATTTAAAAGGTCTCTCTTCAATATTCCTGTGTAAGTTGATGATGTGTTTTGAGAGATCACACTTCCATACACCAGCATAATCACACATTTCCATTTAAAAGGTCTCTCTTCAATACTTTTGTGTACAGACAGATTCGTTTTCCTGACTGTAGTGTAATCACAGATATCAGATTTAAAAGGTCCCTTTTTACTAGGCATATGTTTAAAAATAGCATTTCTTGATAAGTCTGTCTCCTGTAAATTACATTGATCATTTAAATCATCAAACTTACTGTCCAACTGTTGACAAACATCAAGATTTAAACAACAATCATTATTTCTAGAACCGTCGCTGTCACTACAGTATTCGTTTTTTAAATCAGCAAGTGTAGTCAAATCAAGTTCTGCTATTTCTACTTTGAAATCTGCGTTTGTTTTTACTTCTTCCTTGCACTCGGCATTTCTTGAGAAGTCTGTCTCCTGTAAATTACATTCATCATTTAAATAATCACACTTAGTGTCCAACTGTTGGGAAACAACAGTATTGAAACTCGTTGTGCAATCATTATTTACAGAACTTTCGCTATCACTACAGTATTCCTGTTTTACATCCACAAGTGCAGACAAATCAAGTTCTGGTAATTTTATTTTGATATCTTCCTCTGTTTTTACTTCTTTGTTGCACTCGAACTTAACTGTTAAATCGCTATTGGCACTGGCATACATGTTTAAGTTATTGATATTTTATTTATATTGAATTATTTGAATAAGGAGCATGGGAAGAGGGGAGGTCACCAAACCAGCACCTCAACATTTTAAAATAGAGACTGTATACAACCAACTAACAAGTTTGTAAATTGTCAGCCTTGGCTCATTTCTTCCCTAATATAGGGACAATGTGTGTAAGACTAGATGTATTCTTACCACAATTAGTTCGTTGTACAGAGTCTCTATTTTATAACATTTTGTGTTATTTGAAGCTGTCATGACAATATACTACTTGGTTCCACAACGAGATGGCGACTCCTGTCTTACATCTTACTATGTGCTGTGAGGTTGGCTACCGTAGCCGGATTACTTTATAGGTGTTTTTTTGCTGCAATTAGTATGCCGTACTGATGAGCTGTAATTAGAGCGAAACCGGTCTGTGGTTCTTATTGTGGTGAAAATACATCTAGTCTTACATACATTGTCCCTATATTAGGGAAGAAATGAGCCAAGGCTGACAATTTACAAACTTGTTAGTTGGTTGCACACAGTCTCTATTTTATAAAATGTTGTGTTATTTGGAGCAGTCATGACAACATACTACTTGGTTCCACAACGAGATGGCGACTCCTGTCTTACATCTTACTATGTGCTGTGAGGTTGGCTACCGTAGCCGGATTACTTTATAGGCGTTTTCTCATTGCAATTAGTATGTCGTGCTGACGAGCTCTAATTAGAGCGAAACCGGTGGTGTGTGGTGAGAATACATTTAGCCTTACACACATTGTCCCTATATTAGGGTAGAAATGGGGCAGGGCTGACAATTTACAAAATTGTTAGTTGGTTGTACATAGTCTCTAATTTATAACATTTTGTGTAGTGGCGTGCGGTCCATGGAAGCAAGGGAAGCATTGCTTCCCTTAAAATAATGACTACATACCTAAACCGCATTATTTAAAATCACTTTTGTATTTTAAATATTAAATTTCAAACTCTGAAACTAATTTAATTATTACAATTTTTATTTCGCAAGCTCACACACATAATTATTTATTATGCATCATACTGTATTTGTATATACGCTCCTAACAAGGACGTCGTCGCAGTAAATGCGCCAGCGAACAGCACGAGTTGCAATGACTTCGGTTAAATACACGTAGTCAGCAGGCAATTTTATAAGAAACCCTAGCTCGACGGATGTACACGTATTTTTAGAACGTGTTGTACTAGGAAGACCCGGTGCACGTACAAAGTGAATGTGGCTGATTATTTCGTAGATATAAGCAGTCGACTAAGTTAAATACATTGGCATTTTATGATTATTAATATGGCTGCAAGTAGATCAGCTTTTAACAGCGGTGACGGTGGGGGTGGGGATTTACAAACTTTACAAACAAGTGGTAATAATAACTGTAATTGTATTGTGTGTTTTTTGATAACTAAAGGATTTTCAGCTTTACAGTTTGCTGAAAAACTTGCTATTATTAATAAAGGTAGGCCGAAACCTACTCTAAAAAACTTAAATACAAGAATTAAAACATGTACTCGACATTTCAACGTGCAAAAAACTTCTAACAATATGAATGGTTAAGGGGTTGTGAAAACAGGAATAAACTGTTTTGTTGGCCTGGTAGTCTTTTTGTGACTGAAAAGGGAGTGTGGAATAAAAGTGGATTTTCTGACTTGAATAATCTACATAAAGTAGTAAAAAGACATGTTATGTCTAAAGCGCATTTACAGATCATTTTAAAATTAAGTGTCTTTGGAAAAAACGCGAAGTGAACACGCCGTTGACAAGCAGATAGAAATTAGTCATCGCCAACACAATGAACTGGTTGATAAAAACAGAAACATATTAAAATGACTTATTGATGTGTGTTTTCTTGGTCGGCATGAATTGGGCTTCCGGGGTCATGACGAAACAACTACATCTGCAAATAGAGGAAACTTTCAAGAACTAGTTTGTTTAATTACCAAATACGAGATTTGTTTAAAAAACCACTTGGAACAGTCTAACGTTTTTCGCGGGACATAAAATCGCAATCAGAATGACACTATTATTTTGAACAGAATTAAATCTTAAATTAAACAGACTCGTTTCATTGCTATCGTTCTAGATGAAACGACTGACGTAACTAATTTAAGTGAACTACCTGTAGTAATACGCTACGTAAAAATGGATGGGAGTGTACAAGAAAGATTTTTAGGCTTTAAAAATGTGAGAGAAGATCGTACCGCAAACGCTCTATATAAAATTGTGCTTAATATTATGAAAGATATTGAGGAGGCTGATAATAAATTAATTGCCCAAAGCTATGATAGGGCTGCTGTTATGGCCGGACATTTATGGAGGTATTCAAGCTAAAGTGCGGGAAACGTTCTCCAGTGCTCTATTTGTACACTGTTGTGCTCATAAATTATATCTAATTTTATCCCAATCTATATATCATATTAAAGAATGTAAAGTGTTTTTTGCTACCTTAAGTAGAATTAATTTGATAAGTTCTGGGAAAAAACAATTGAATTAGGAGAAGTGGATCCACGAAGAAAGCGTCTGCGCACTGATAATGTGGGAGACCTTCAAACTTCTTACTGCTGCCTTTTCTACGAAATCATAGATCAAATTCAGCAGCAAATTAACTGCAGATTTGATATTCTCAGTGACCTGAAATGTCTTGAATAGTGTAATTTAGGAGGATTTAAAGGAATACCTTGCCCAGAAGATTCATTCAAATTATTATTCCACCACTATGGACATTATTTTGTCAAAGCCTTATTACGATCAGAACTTACAGTCATTTATGAAACCGATGTTATTGACACAAAAACTAACGCGAGTGAACTTTTAACTTTCTTAAAACAATCAAAATTGGAAAATGCATATTCTGAAGTGTTCAAATTATGTGAATTAGTATTAACAATTCCTGCTACTAGTGCATCTTTAGAACGAATTTTTTTTACATTGAAATGTATCAAGAGTTTTGTCAGGAATTCAACAGGACAGGAAAGACTTTCCAAAATTTCAATTTTGTCAGTTGAAAATAAACTTGTCCAGTAAATG
Source organism: Tillus elongatus (assembly GCA_964006375.1). Lineage (NCBI taxonomy): Eukaryota > Metazoa > Arthropoda > Insecta > Coleoptera > Cleridae > Tillus > Tillus elongatus. The sequence continues at coordinate 2,362,039 of OZ023270.1, forward strand.
TCCCAGAATCCACAGTTTTATCACATTATTAAAATTTGCATACAGACTTGGAGAATACTTCTCTGGCTTCACTGTTGGTTTTTAGTGGTGAAGGACGTAGCCAGCGCGTGAGCTAACTGGAGCAAGTAGCCCTTCGAATTCTGGAAGTTCTAGGATGTTCTTCAATGCTTCTGTGACTATAGTTACGCTGCTTGACAGCATTTTCAGACAGATTAAAATTGAATTAGTACGAAATCATGACAACTACAAATAAATATCTGTTGCTATGTTATGATATGATGTTTTGATCAAAAAATTTTATCCAATTGAAAATAAAATGAAACACAGATGACAGATGAGGTTTTCAAAATGTCTATGTGATGTATGTCAATATTTAACATAAAAACTAGAACTAGTCTATAATAACTATGATAACAGTTACAACAATAAAATAACTAAACAATAACAGTATAAAAGTAGTCTCTATACAACGAAAATATCGACATACATCAACTCATTATTATATTACAACTTTTTTGAAATAATAGTTAAATTTATTTTCTTTGACATATTTAATTAGAAAGAAGAATATCCAAGAAAGGGGAATTCATTAAATCAGTTTGCTCGTTTAAAACAAGGTAGTTATTGTCGTGTGTGTGCCTTTTGACTTCTAAAGCTTCAAAAAAGTCTAGTTTACGTTTGTCATTATAAAAATGTAGTGGTTGTATGCGGTTATTTATTGTAGGTCTATGTTCGGTATCAATAATATGTTTTGCAAATGTAGATTTGTCAGCGTGGTTATTTCTAAATGCAGAAATATGTTCTTTGTATCGGGTGTTAAAATTTCTAGAAGTTTGACCTATGTAGATTGCGTTACAATGTGTACAAGCTAATTTATAAACTCCAGCTTTTGTCAAGAAACAAGATTTTTCTTTCGCGTTAAATAACAAATCACGCGTCGGGTTGTAAGATTTAAAAGCTACCTTTGTATTTGTACAAGTGTTTAAAATTTTTGAAATGTTTTCTGAAATGGTTCCAAAATAAGTTATCGAAACGTATCTGTTGTCTTCTTTGTCTCTAATATTTGGATAAATTAAATTAATCGCTAATTTGTATTCTTTTCTCTCTATCATTTTATCTATTATTTTAACAGAGTAGCCATTATTAAATGCTGTTTGCTTAATTATTGAAATTTCTTTTTCAAAATTGTTTTGCGACTTAGGTATTGAAAATGCACGATGTATCATAGAATGATAGGCTGACAGATTTTGTGAAAAAGGGTGACATGAATCGTATGGTATGGTTGTGTCAGTGTAAGTTGGTTTCCTATATATTGAAAAGTCATATGAATTATTTTCTAACTTTCTAATTGTTAAGTCTAAAAAATTTATACAACTGTTAGCTTCTTCTTCTAAAGTAAACTTAATATTTGTGTGAAAGCTATTAATAAAATTTAAAAATTCATTTAATTCTGTATGACTACCTTGAAAACATGCTAAAATATCATCTACGTATCTGTACCAAAAGACAATATTATGTGAAAGTTCTGATGTTAAAATTTGGTTTTCTAAGTTTTCCATAAATATGTTGGCTAATAAAGGTGACAACGGACTACCCATAGGCAGACCTTCATTTTGCATATAAATTTTATTATTAAATTTAAAATAGTTTTGTTTTATACATTCATTAAAAAGATTCATTATTTCTTGTCTTTTTATGACATTTACGTTCTTTTCTATTAAAACGTTTTCTAATAGAGGTAAACATTCCCTAGGGGGTATCTTAGAATACATGCTACAAACATCAAACGAGACTAATTTACTATTTGTGGGAATAATTAAGTTATTTAATTTAATGTATAAAACAAAACTATTTTAAATTTAATAATAAAATTTATATGCAAAATGAAGGTCTGCCTATGGGTAGTCCGTTGTCACCTTTATTAGCCAACATATTTATGGAAAACTTAGAAAACCAAATTTTAACATCAGAACTTTCACATAATATTGTCTTTTGGTACAGATACTTAGATGATATTTTAGCATGTTTTCAAGGTAGTCATACAGAATTAAATGAATTTTTAAATTTTATTAATAGCTTTCACACAAATATTAAGTTTACTTTAGAAGAAGAAGCTAACAGTTGTATAAACTTTTTAGACTTAACAATTAGAAAATTAGAAAATAATTCATTTGACTTTTCAATATATAGGAAACCAACTTACACTGACACAACCATACCATACGATTCATGTCACCCTTTTTCACAAAATCTGTCAGCCTATCATTCTATGATACATCGTGCATTTTCAATACCTATGTCGCAAAACAATTTTGAAAAAGAAATTTCAATAATTAAGCAAACAGCATTTAATAATGGCTACTCTGTTAAAATAATAGATAAAATGATAGAGAGAAAAGAATACAAATTAGCGATTAATTTAATTTATCCAAATATTAGAGACAAAGAAGACAACAGATACGTTTCGATAACTTATTTTGGAACCATTTCAGAAAACATTTCAAAAATTTTAAACACTTGTACAAATACAAAGGTAGCTTTTAAATCTTACAACACAACGTGTGATTTGTTATTTAACGCGAAAGAAAAATCTTGTTTCTTGACAAAAGCTGGAGTTTATAAATTAGCTTGTACACATTGTAACGCAATCTACATAGGTCAAACTTCTAGAAATTTTAACACCCGATACAAAGAACATATTTCTGCATTTAGAAATAACCACGCTGACAAATCTACATTTGCAAAACATATTATTGATACCGAACATAGACCTACAATAAATAACCGCATACAACCACTACATTTTTATAATGACAAACGTAAACTAGACTTTTTTGAAGCTTTAGAAGTCAAAAAGCACACACACGACAATAACTACCTTGTTTTAAACGAGCAAACTGATTTAATGAATTCCCCTTTCTTGGATATTCTTCTTTCTAATTAAATATGTCAAAGAAAATAAATTTAACTATTATTTCAAAAAAGTTGTAATATAATAATGAGTTGATGTATGTCGATATTTTCGTTGTATAGAGACTACTTTTATACTGTTATTGTTTAGTTATTTTATTGTTATAACTGTTATCATAGTTATTATAGACTAGTTCTAGTTTTTATGTTAAATATTGACATACATCACATAGACATTTTGAAAACCTCATCTGTCATCTGTGTTTCATTTTATTTTCAATTTGATAAAATTTTTTGATCAAAACATCATATCATAACATAGCAACAGATATTTATTTGTAGTTGTCATGATTTCGTACTAATTCAATTTTAATCTGTCTGAAAATGCTGTCAAGCAGCGAAACTATAGTCACAGAAGCATTGAAGAACATCCTAGAACTTCCAGAATTCGAAGGGCTACTTGCTCCAGTTAGCTCACGCGCTGGCTACGTCCTTCACCACTAAAAACCAACAGTGAAGCCAGAGAAGTATTCTGCAAGTCTGTATGCAGTATGGACAAGTTTTTGCGGTGCTATCGGGGCGGCAAGGCCGCGGACGAGCCCTGAGGGAACAAAAAAAAAATGGACAAGTTTCACCAAGTAAGGGCAACAACAATCAATGAATTATTAAAATTTGCCAAAAACGACAGAAGAATTGAGTTACACTACAAATAGGTAAGCTTCTGAGAATTGCTTCCCTTATTTGAAATGTCACCGCACGCCCCTGATTTTGTGTTATTTGGAGCAGTCGTGACAATATACTACTTGGTTCCACAACGAGATGGCGACTCCTGTCTTACATCTCACTATTGTGAGTAAATTAAAATATGTTGAATCGTTGATCGTAAGTTTCACAAACAACTGCAATTGGCAACACTGCCTCTGCGTTTTGCATCTCGTCATAGATCACTCATTAGATTGCATCACTATTTAAATTTATTTATTTATTGAACTATGTATAATGTATATAGGATTTCTATTGAAATTGATTTTTGGTGTATAAACAATATTTAACAATTTAGTAAACCTTATGTGTTTATTCCTGTTTATTTATACCCTCAGTAATTCATGAATAAATTATTTCAAAAAGGTATCAAATTTTAAACATTATTCTTGTGAAAGTCTATATTTTTGTATAAATGGATTTTCCACTGAAATTCTAAAGTGCCAGGAAAACGTGTGACCTTGAACATTTAAAAAATTGCTGCCTCCTCTACCACGACACTCACGAGCCACCACTGATAGTAATGCTAAAAGCTGCTGTGTCTAGAAACGATGTGCCTTGACAGATACCTCTTCTCTCTACTAGTGTAATCACACATATTACATTTAAAAGGTCTCTCTTTAATATTTCTGTGTTTGATGATGTGTCTTGAGAGATCCCACTTCCTTACACTAGTGTAATCACACATATTACATTTAAAAGGTCTCTCTTCAACACTTCTGTGTTTGGAGATGATGTGGTTTGATAGATAGCAATTCTGTACACAAGCATAATCACACAGTTCACATTTGAAAGGTCTCTCTTCAATACTTCTGTGTTTGGTGATTATGTGTTTTGACAAAGACCCTTCCCATATACTAGCATAGTCACACAGCTCACATTTAAAAGGCCTCTGTTTAATACTTCTATGTTTGAGAATGTGTTTTGACAGATAGCAATTCTGCACACAAGTGTAATTACACATTTCACATTTAAAAGGCCTCTCTTCAATATTTCTATGTTTGGAGATGATGTGTTTCGACAGAGATGATTTCTCTACAGTAGCGTAATCACATAGCTCACATTTGAAAGGCCTCTCTTTTATACTTCTATGTTTGTAGATGATGTGTTTTGACAGATAACTTTTCCGTACACTCCTGTAATCACACAGCTCACACTTAAAAGGTCTCTCTTTAATACTTCTGTGTTCATTATTTCTAGAACCGTCGCTATCACTACAGTATTCGTTTTTTAAATCGGCAAATGTAGTCAAATCAGAATCTGCTGTTTCTATTTTGAAATCTTTGTTTGTTTTTACTTCTTCCTTACACTCAGCATTTTTTGAGAAGTCTGTCTCCTGTAAATTACATTCATCATTTAAATAATCACACTTACTGTCCAACTGTTCACAAACATCAGTATTTACATTCGTGCAGTCATTATTTCTAGAACCGTCGCTATCACTACAGTATTCGTTTTTTAAATCAGAAAGTGTAGTCAAATCAAGTTCTGCTATTTCTACTTTGAAATCTTGGTTTGTTTTTACTTCTTCCTTGCACTCGGCATTTCTTGAGAGGTCTGTCCCCTCTAAATTACATTGATCATTTAAATAATCACACTTAATGTCCAACTGTTGGCAAACAACAGTATTGAAACTGAAACTCGTTCTGCAATCATTATTTCCAGAACTGTCGCTGTCACTGCAGTATTCCTGTTTTAAATCCACCAGTGCAGACAAATCAAGTTTTGGTAGTTTTATTTTGAAATCTTCGTCCGTTTTTACTTCTTCCTTGCACTCGAACTTAAATTTACAATCGCTACTGACACTGTCATCCATGATATAAATAACGAGAGATATGATATTCCGACTGCCTATTTTTAGACCTGTCACGCGCATGGTGTCAAGTGGTGAGTCCAATGCAAAAATAATATGCTGTCGTACAGTGAGGTTTGACGTTTCATCACAACCTCTTAACAAATTAATTATTTTACTAATATTTAAGTGCATACAGTTGGAAGTAATAAAAATAAAAAAGGTTAAAATTAGTGCTGTGATCTATATTATTTGAAAAAGACAATATAGGCGTAACTTCAACCGCATTAAACTGACGTATAGAAACTTTTTGATTGCGAATGACTTTGTTTTTAGTGTGTAGTTGGACATCTATAACGTTACTCACCGCGTGACGTCAGAGGAGGGGGCGGGGCATATGCGCAATATCATATCTGTTCTAAGTCATTATATCATGCTGGCATCCATGTTTAATAGTGATGGGTTGTTATTTAACAGTCTGTTATATTTTAACTATTGTCGAGCAGCAGCAGTAACAACCTGTTATGGATTTATACAAATAACAGGTACAGTGGAGGGGATGCTGTTGCGCAGTGAGTCGTATCTGTTTCTGTTGTCGTATCTGTTTCTGTTGCACTGCTACGATGAAGCAGCTTCTGTTTTCATCCGCAACTGTTATAACAGGATGAATGGACATGAGACTGGGAATGGGGTATAGAGCGGACTTTACTTCATAACATAATACTGTTTTCATCCGCAACTGTTATAACAGGATGAATGGACATGAGACTGGGAATGGGGTATAGAGTATAGAGCGGACTTTACTTCATAACATACTACTTTATACTAGTGTGCTCACAGCTTTGGGAACGTAGGGTCGTCGATAAAATGAAACTCTTAAATTTTGACAGGTTGTTGATTCACACAAGACACACACATATATTTACAATTTATAAACAAACACAAAATATGAAAAATGTAAATAAAAAGGCTGTATATGTAGCAAGTGAAAATTATTAAAAATGAACTATATCACTGTAAAAATAAAATCAGGTCACCGCGTATATAAAAAAATAATCACATAGGCGTTGACGTAAACTCAATCTTCATTAGATAACTCGATATGCTGATGGCATTTTTGTTTTAAGAAAAAACTGATATGTATACAAATGTACAGTTATGCTTTAACATGAGTCCTTAGGTATTATATTATATTAGGTAGTTTTTTGCTCATTCTTCTTTGCCTTATGTAACTAATAAATCAATATTCCTTTTTACTTTTTACTTTGCAAATCTAAGAAATAGGTCCGATTTTAAACATCTTTTTTTTATTACTACTGCAAAATAAAAAATCCCTGAAACTTAAAAAATCCCAGAAACAGTACCAATTTTAATGAAATTATAAAAATATTCCCTGTACCCGGTATAGTTGAAACCAGACACACTTCGCCCTATAGGTAGAGAGAAAAAAATTAGTTTTAATTTTTTTAAAATTATTTATTTTATTTTTTGCTTACAATAATTCATATATTCATATAACTCTCATTTTCAAGGAAAAGATGGCTATAGAGGTTTTCAAGCTCAATGCTTAACTAATACTTAATTAGTTAAGAAAATTCGAAAGAAATTCTGCATTGTTGAATTTTTTACCAAATTATTATTAGTGATGAATACCCAAAAAAAACCTCCATCATTTTTTTAATAAAAAAGTTATTAATTGTTTTAAACATAATACAAGAATATTTTTTATTTTAAACATTACCCAACTACACCACCGGACGGGTTCAGCTACTGTTACTACGTCTACGTGGAATACTTAATAATTCATAGTTCATACTGTTATTTTCAACCTGTTATATTTAACTGTTATTTCTAAATAACAGTAACAGGTGCGACCTGTTAAAGCAATAGTACAGTTTTTCCCATCACTAATGTTTAACTCACTAACAAGGTTGCTCCTGGCGGTAAAAATATTGTACTAGAAATTCCTGTCAAATTGTAATAGATTGTAATGAAAGTGGAGGGGGTGGGGAAAACGGTGCCAAATTTAAAACACAGTAAATTATTATATTTTATTACCTAAAATATAGACATCATAACAAAAATCCTGGACGCAGCAAGTGCGTTATGGTAGTGAACTTTCATAGAAATTATCTAACACAAAATATTTTACTATAACTTTTTTTTTCTTGTAACATAGAAATATAAATTTTAATGTATAGTTTACTTTTTCTATCGTAAAACTATCTACCAAATTTGGTTATCATAGCTTTTTTTTTATTTTTTGAGATATGAAATGAAATGAGGAACAAGAATGAAAAATGACAATATTGACATGGATGGACTGGACAGTTGACTTGTGCCAGTAGTATGAGAGTGACACAGAAGAGACTGGTAACAGAGGCACATAGTACAGACTACATAATTAACAGAATGAACAGGACACATAACATAGCGCCAACATTATGACAGAACAAAGTTACATTACAATAAATAGATACACTAGATTTAAGTGGTTTTCAACTAGGTTTTTAAATTACTGCTGTAATTGTAAAATTGTAATAGATTTAGGAATTTTTCAAATTGTAGTAATGAAAGTGTGTAAATTGTAATAGATCTATTACAATTGTAATGACAGAAGTAACCCTGCTCACTAAGCGGGGTGAAGGTAGTGTTGGGCGAGACGTATCGATTAGTGATGGGTCGTTATTTAACTGTCCGTTATTTTTAAACGGTTGTCGAGCCGCAACGGTAACCACCAGTTGTGGATTTATAAAAATAACAGCTTACAAATTAACGCTTTTTACACTAAACTAGAATTCGGAGTCGTGTCTGTTTCAGTTCCAATGCAACTAGGTTCGATGAATAAACATCGGTTTTCATCGGCAACTGTTAAATTTAATTATTTAACGGGATGAACGGACATGCGACTCGGTATGAAATAAATATGTATGGGTATGCTATGCAGTATAGAGCAGACTTTACTTCATAACATATTACTTAACAGGAAACACGTTATTTATACTAGTGTGCTCAGTTTCGCTCACAGCTTTGGGAATATAGGATACTGTCGATCGACTATCCAGTTCAAAATAACAGCGAAATAACTGAAGCTGTTATTTTGAACGGTTATTATGAAATAACGTAAACGGCTTTAAATGTTAATAGAAAGGGACGGTTTTTCCCATCGATACTTTAGAGTGTCGATATTTTCGACTTCGATATTCGATATTTTGTATCAATACTGACTCACTCGATATTAGCGCTGGATCGATCCGACATGTATGGTGTCGCATAATAACGGATCGAATCTTTTCTCTATTATCATATCGTAGCCTAGTCTATCAGATAAGGAAAGAAGAATCAGTAATAATTAGTATTGACTTGACTACTGCCGACATTCATGTCTATTAATTTGTAGTGATGGGAAAAACTGTACTATTGCTTTAACAGGTCGCACCTGTTACTGTTATTTAGAAATAACAGTTAAATATAACAGGTGGAAAATAACAGTATGAACTATGAATTATTAAGTATTCCACGTAGACGTAGTAACAGTAGCTGAACCCGTCCGGTGGTGTAGTTGGGTAATGTTTAAAATAAAAAATATTCTTGTATTATGTTTAAAACAATTAATAACTTTTTTATTAAAAAAATGATGGAGGTTTTTTTTGGGTATTCATCACTAATAATAATTTGGTAAAAAATTCAACAATGCAGAATTTCTTTAGAATTTTCTTAACTAATTAAGTATTAGTTAAGCATTGAGCTTGAAAACCTCTATAGCCATCTTTTCCTTGAAAATGAGAGTTATATGAAATAAATGAATTATTGTAAGCAAAAAATAAAATACATAAATTTTTTTAAATTAAAACTAATTTTTTTCTCTCTACCTATAGGGCGAAGTGTGTCTGGTTTCAACTATACCGGGTACACGGAATATTTTCATAATTTCATTAAAATTGGTACTGTTTCTGAGATTTTTTAAGTTTCAGAGATTTTTTACTTTGCAGTAGTAATAAAAAAAAGATGTTTAAAATCGGACCTATTTCTTAGATTTCCAAAGTAAAAAGGAATATTGATTTATTAGTTACATAAGGCAAAGAAGAATGAGCAAAAAACTACCTAATATAATATAATATCTAACGACTCACGTTAAAGCATAACTGTACGTTTGTATACATATCAGTTTTTTCTTAAAACAAAAATGCCATCAACATATCGAGTTATCTAATGAAGATTGAGTTTACGTCAACGACTATGTGATTATTATTTTATATACGCGATGACCTGATTTTATTTTTACAGTGATATAGTTCATTTTTAATAATTTTCACTTGCTACATATACAGCCTTTTTATTTACATTTTTCATATTTTGTGTTTGTTTATAAATTGTAAATATATGTGTGTGTCTTGTGTGAATCAACAACCTGTCAAAATTTAAGAGTTTCATTGTACCGACGACCCTACGTTCCCAAAGCTGTGTGCACACTAGTATAAAGTAGTATGTTACGAAGTAAAGTCCGCTCTATACTCTATACCCCATTCCCAGTCTCATGTCCATTCATCCTGTTATAACAGTTGCGGATGAAAACAGTATTATGTTATGAAGTAAAGTCCGCTCTATACCCCATTCCCAGTCTCATGTCCATTCATCCTGTTATAACAGTTGCGGATGAAAACAGAAGCTGCTTCATCGTAGCAGTGCAACAGAAACAGATACGACAACAGAAACAGATACGACTCACTGCGCAACAGCATCCCCTCCACTGTACCTGTTATTTGTATATATCCATAACAGGTTGTTACTGTTGCGGCTCGACAACAGTTAAAAAATAACAGACTGTTAAATAACAACCCATCACTATTAATTTGACAGCATTTATTACAGATTGCAGATACGTTTAATGTAGCGCAAATTGACTATTGGGATTTTTGTTACATTCTCCATTCTCCTTTAAAAATGATAGATGTGCTTTTAATAGGACTTCATAGATTCGGTAAAGGCAAATTCTGCTTACACTGCATTTTGTGATTTGCGATCGTTGTATAGAATATAGTGCCGATACTTCACATATTTAATTGTGTCTGTGACTACTCACTATTATGTTATTTTTATATAAACCAATTAGTATTTTAGTATTTTTAATGTACTGACTGACATACAGGTACTTGTTAATTTTCATGTTTTCTTTTATATTTGTTAATTATATTAAGTATCTCGAATTCATTGTATACTTTCACTTTTCTACCTCTTCAGTTGTCTATAATTGAGTATTCTACGATGTTAAATACAGAGTTATATTAATTTAAATAAACGTTCTTTCTAAAAGTATAAAAAATATGAATGTAGTATATATATATATATATATATATATATATATATATATATATATATATATATATATATATGTGTGTACACAAATGTCACATACATACATATAAACAAAACACCTTTATTCATTTATCTTTGTTATTTTATTTTTTTAAAGGAAAACTATCGATATTTTGTATCGATACTTGGAAAGCGATACGATACAAGAGTCAATATCTTTTAGTTCGATACGCTGTATCGATACTTATTATAGTATCGCCCAACACTAGGTGAAGGTCAAGTCAACAGCAGACCAGCAGTCCTAGACTATTATAGGCGTTTACGAAAAGTAACAGAGTAGATATCGATTACACCGCAAGCGTTCGAAAATGTAATTAGTTACTCTGTCCAAATACTATATAATGATAATGACAATACGGGACACGCCTATGCTTTAGCATTGGTGATATTTGTGACAAGCACACTAGCGCCACCTCGCGTGAAGTACTGACAACTGAGCGGGTAATTTGAATTGTATATTTACCTGCATCTTCTTAATTTAAACAAATGGTTTATTATAGATGAATATAAAAACTTGTACATGACAAAACAGTGAAAATTTTCTGATTATATAGTTATAAATAGAATTTGTATCAACAATCAACTTGAAACCAAAATGAATTCAGCATGAATAATTCTGAAAATTTCTCTTCCCCATAATCTTATTTCATCATAATATAAACTACTAGCTTGAAACCGTCGTTAAACTACTATTTCAAGGGGTAGGTATAGGAATATACTGAAAACTGTTTCTGAGTATATTAAATTACAATCTGTACTTACCTATAAATAATTGTTCTAGGTATAAATGGTAGCACAGTACTCAATTTGCTATATCTCTACATGAAAACTGTGTTATTAATCTAATATTTTAAAATATGTAACTGATATACTTAGTACAAAATGAAGAAATTGTGCAGATGAAAGGTGAGACTAACTTTTACTTCCGTGAATAAATCTATTACAGGGCTGAATCTGTTATTTCTACTTGTCTCTTAAAAAACTTGTCTTGGGAAGATAATTAACAAAGCCTTTACCAAGTAAAAAAAATTAAATGTGAAAAAATGTGACATTTTATGCCATACTGAAATAAAAAAGGACGCAGAAGAATATAGAAAAACAATTTTCTTATATCATTTATTATGAATGCAAAACTTTTGTCCACACTGGGATATGATAATAACAATGACAGGATCATTAAGATTGTTCGTAATGCAAATAGGAGTTTAATTGCACCTATTAAACTAGATCGAAGAGGATGTCAACCAAACCCACATAAAATTGATAAACAAGTAGTTATAGATCATATCAAAACTTTCAAGCCTTCTGTTTCTCATTATCGAAGAGAACATGCTCCTGAAAGACAATACCTACCTTCAGATCTTAATATCACTTTGATGTACTCCGATTTTAAGAACTACATACCACGTACTTGATTTTTCAACAAATAACAACCACTTTGTAAATTCATGTGACATAGATCTGACTAATATTTTATTTTTTTGTGATGAAACTAACAATTTTATGAGAAAATCTCAAGATAAATCATTTTTTTTAAATAGAAAACGGTACACACAGTAAAAAGTAGTGATAAAAAAATTGTAAGGGTAGGTTTTTTCACCCTCTTGTAAAAACATTATAGGGTTATAAAATCCTTTTAAAACTGCCATTTTGTTAGCCTTATGCATCTGCAAAATTTTGTTTTTTTAAATTATTCCATAACAGAGAAATTTAATGAAAACTTTTATATATATATATATATATATATATATATATATATATATATATATATATATATATATATATATATATATATATATATATATATATGTATATATATATGTTCATTTAATTTTTTATATTTAAATGTATATAGATATTAAAAAATGTTGTATCATTATATTTTTTTAATCAATTTGATAACTATTATCAGACAAACGAAAATGACGTGTTAACTGTTTTCTTAGGTAATGTATATATATATATATATATATATATATATATATATATATATATATATATATATATATATATATGTTCATTTAATTTTTTATATTTAAATGTATATAGATATTAAAAAATGTTGTATCATTATATTTTTTTAATCAATTTGATAACTATTATCAGACAAACGAAAATGACGTGTTAACTGTTTTCTTAGGTAATGTATATAAATGTAAATAAATAAGTACTTTAATTTCACGTGAAATAACCCTATTTTGCGTTGTCTATAGTGAAAGTAAAAACACGTTTTTACAGAAATTCATCTTTTCACCCAACATTTTTTATTATTAAATATTTGGCTTTACATACTAGTGGGAAACTCAACTGTTTCAAAAATAACAGCTTCTCGGTTTAACAGAATAACTCTGTGTAGTAGTGTCCGTATGCCGTATCCCCATCAACAACCGGTTAAAGTTAAAATTAAACCGTTTTATTGTACCGAAGATCCTACGTTCCTAAAGCTGTGAGCGAGAGCGAGCACACTAGTATAAATAACGTATTAAGTTATGAAGTAAAGTCTGCTCTATACTGTATAACCATACATATTTAGCATTCCCAGTCTCAAGGCTATTCATCCCGTTAAATGGTTAAATAACAGTTGCCAATGAAAACCAATGTTTATTCATCGAACCTAGTTGCAGTAGAACTGAAACAGACCCGACTCCGAAATCTAGTTTAGTGTAAAAAGCGTTCTTTTTTAAGCTGTTATTTTTATAAGTCCATAACTGGTGGTTACCGTTGCGGCTCGGTAACCGTTTATAAATAACCGACAGTTAAATAACGACACATCACTAATTAGGAATGTTAGCAGTTAAGGGTTAAGAACTTTTCCATCTAAGACCCAGTTTACAACTCAGTAGTTGGTAATTGATTTATTTTCAACCTGACAAACTAACATTTATCTCGCCGTCTGTCTTGAATGATTAATTTAAAAAAAAACCTATTGCTGTTTTACTTCTGTTTATTATTAAAATAAATTACCAAACCAAGTTTTATTAAGCTCATCAACTGTATAATTATCTAGATACCCAATTGTAGTGATGGGTTGTTATTTAACAGTCTGTTATATTTTAACTGTTGTCGAGCCGCAACAGTAACAACCTGTTATGGATATATACAAATAACAGGTACAGTGGAGGGGATGCTGTTACGCTTTACACTAGAACTCGGAGCCGTATCTGTTTTTGTTGTCGTATCTGTTTCTGTTGCACTGCTACGATGAAGCAGCTTCTGTTTTCATCCGCAACTGTTATAACAGGATGAATGGACATGAGACTGGGAATGGGGTATAGAGCGGACTTTACTTCATAACATAATACTGTTTTCATCCGCAACTGTTATAACAGGATGAATGGACATGAGACTGGGAATGGGGTATAGTATAGAGTATAGAGCGGACTTTACTTCATAACATACTACTTTATACTAGTGTGCTCACAGCTTTGGGAACGTAGGGTCGTCGGTACAATGAAACTGTTAAATTTTGACAGGTTGTTGATTCACACAAAACACACACATATATTTACAATTTATAAACAAACACAAAACATGAAAAATGTAAATAAAAAGGCTGTATATGTAGCAAGTGAAAATTATTAAAAATGAACTATATCACTGTAAAAATAAAATCAGGTCACCGCGTATATAAAATAATAATCACATAGTCGTTGACGTAAACTCAATCTTCATTAGATAACTCGAAATGCAGATGGCATTTTTGTTTTAAGAAAAAACTGATATGTATACAAACGTACAGTTATGCTTTAACGTGAGTCCTTAGGTATTATATTATATTAGGTAGTTTCTTTGCTCATTCTTCTTTGCTTTATGTAACTAATAAATCAATATTCCTTTTTACTTTGGAAATCTAAGAAATAGGTCCGATTTTAAACATCTTTTTTTTATTACTACTGCAAAATAAAAAATCGCTGAAACTTAAAAAATCTCAGAAACAGTACCAATTTTAATGAAATTATAAAAATACTCCCTGTACCCGGTATAGTTGAAACCAGACACACTTCGCCCTATAGGTAGAGAGAAAAAAATTAGTTTTAATTTAAAAAAATTATTTATTTTATTTTTTGCTTACAATAATTCATTTATTTCATATAGCTCTCATGTTCAAGGAAAAGATGGCTATAGAGGTTTTCAAGCTCAATGCTTAACTAATACTTAATTAGTTAAGAAAATTCAAAAAAAATTCTGCATTGTTGAATTTTTTACCAAATTATTATTAGTGATGAATCCCAAAACAAAAAACCTCCATCATTTTTTTAATAAAAATTTATTAATTGTTTTAAACATAATACAAGAATATTTTTTATCTTAAACATTACCCAACTACACCACCGGACGGGTTCAGCTACTGTTACTATGTCTACGTGGAATTCTTAATAATTCATAATTCATACTGTTCTTTTCAACCTGTTATATTTAACTGTTATTTCTAAATAACAGTAACAGGTTCGACCTGTTACAGCAATATAACAGTTTTTCCCATCACTACCCAATTGATAGTAATCCATTTAAAGTGTTAGAACTTTGTGCCAAAGGTCGGAAAAATATGAGCCTTTGGTCAAAGTCAACCCAAAAAAAGTAAGTATCTAATGAGTGAAGATTGGAGCCTGTGATGAGCACTGATAAGTACAATTTGGAGAATTCCTCACAATACAGTTTTTTTTTTTGGACCAGACGATCGTTTCGCTAACAAAGTTAGCGGCATCAAGGGAATGAGCAAACTAAGTGAATAAAATTATTCAAGAAAAACTGTATCGTGATGAATTGGGTTCTCTAAATTGTACTTATAATTAAGTATCGTTCTTTTATTAAGTTTTTTCTCTTAATTGATCATCATTGTTTTTAACCAATTGAGTAACCGTAAAAAATATATCAGCAAAAACCACTACAAAATCTCTGTTTAAAATTATACAATATTGACTTAAATTTTAAATTATCATCTTGATAATTAGCAGGTTCTCTTTAAAGTAACTGAAGTTGGGAACTACTTTGGAAGGGGCTCAGGGCAGGCTGCAATGGTCATGATGACTTCAAAATAGTACTTCTAAACACTTCTGTGATTATAGAAGACGTGTCTTTGACAGTTCTATTTTCTATACACTAACATAATCACACAGTCACTCATTAAAAGGCCTCGCTTCATAAATTCTGTGTTTAGAAACGATGTGTCTTGACAGATACCTCTTCTCTCTACTAGCATAATCACACATATTACATTTAAAAGGTCTCTCTACAATACCTGTATGTTTAGAGATGTGTCTCGACAGATATCTCTTCTCTCTACTAGCATAATCACACAACTTACATTTAAAAGGTCTCTCTTTAATAGTTCTGTGTTTTATGATGTGTTTTGAGAGATCACACTTCCATACACTAGCATAATCACACAGCTCACATTTAAAAGGTCTCTCTCCATAACTCCTGTGTTTGTTGATGATGTGTTTTGACAGATCCCAATGCCGTACACAAGCATAATCACACAGTTCACATTTATAAGGTCTCTCTTCAATACTTCTGTGTTTTAAGATAACATGTCTTGAAAGATTACCTTTCAGTACACAGGTGTAATCACACAGTTCACATTTAAAAGGCCTCTCCTCAATACTTCTGTGTTTGGTGATGATATGTCCAGACAGTTGTACTTTCTTTACACAAGTGTAATCACACAGCTCACATTTCAAAGATCTCTCTTCGACACTTTTGTGTATAGACATATTCCTTTTCCTGGCGGTAGTGTAATCACAGGTATCAGATTTAAAAGGTCCGTTTTTACTAGGCATTTGTTTAAAAATAGCATTTCTTGATAAGTCTGTCTCGTCTAAATTACATTGATCATTTAAATAATCAAACTTACTGTCCAACTGTTGGCAAACATCAATATTTAAACTCATTTTGCAATCATTATTTCTAGAACCGTCGCTATCACTACAGTATTCATTTTTTAAATCAGAAAGTGTAGTCAAATCAAGTTCTGCTATTTCTACTTTGAAATCTTCGTTTGTTTTCACTTCTTCCTTGCACTCAGCATTTCTTGAGAGGTCTGTCTCTTGTAAATTACATTGATCATTTAAATAATCACACTTTGTGTCCAACTGTTGGGAAACAACAGTATTGAAACTCGTTGTGCACTCATTATTTCCAGAACTGTCGCTATCACTACAGTATTCCTGTTTTACATCCACAAGTGCAGAGAAATCAAGTTCTGGTAATTTTATTTTGAGAACTTCCTCTGTTTTTACTTCTTTGTTGCACTCGAACTTAACTGTTAAATCGCTATTGGCAGTGGCATCCATGCTTAAGTTATTGATATGATATTATTATTGAATAGAATACGGGACGTAATGAGAGGTGAGGTCACCAGACCAGCAACCAGCACCACCAGTGGTGTTAGGTTAGGTTAGGAACTTCCTAGGGAATTTATATTTGTGCAATTAGATCAAACAATTCGATCGTCTCGCCACAGTAATGACCAGTTGCACTGATCATGCGTACTTCACAGAATATTTTAAGTAACTAAATAAAAGACCTCCCTGGCGGGCTGTTTGCACACAATCCTCCAAACTGACCGGCACTGTCATCAGTTTGCCTAATCAAATGCTAATAGAATGAAAAGGGGGAAGGAAAATACATTATGCTCACATGAATGGCAGAGTTAATTTTCCTTCCCGTTTTAGCTTTTAATTGGGCAAACCACAGAACACTCCCTATAAAAGTTTCACCTAAATGGAACTAACCTGGACTTTATTAGGGCTCTAGTTCGGACATCGCATATAGTAGATGTCGCTAGTAGTGCTACAATTCTACGGAACGAGCTGGTCAGTGCGCCATTTTATCATACATTAAAAATTCAAATGTTTTGAATGCAAAAAAGTTTCTGTTCGCTTCTAGTTCTTTCATTGTGTAATTGTAATACAAGTTTGTTGCTAAACGTTTCTTTTAATTAAGTTTTACCCGTATTAACTTTTAGTGGATACTTTACAGTGTTTTCATTGTTCGTCGGCTTTGTGTTTTAAAGGTGCGTTTTTTTTTTGTGAATCAAAATATGATCGTTATCATAAGCTTTGTGTTTAAACAATCATGTAATTTTAATTCTATTTTCAGTTTTCTTATCAAAAAAGCAAGATGCTTTCATAGTTCAAGGTGTTTTGGTGAAACATAATTACAATTGTTTTAGTTTTCAGGAAAGTTTAGAACGTTTTAGTAGTTCATAGGTTATAAGTAAAATAAAAACGATTTATTGTTGTGTTCCGGGATGCCTGGATTTATTTAGCAAAAGACATCGTTTTTCGTTGAAATCATCAGAAGATCATTTTGATGACTGGGTGAATGGTGTACAAAACGCTAAGATGCTTGGTTTATATCCACAAGCCATTTACGATAGATTTTATGTTTGTGATCGTCATTTCGTTGATGAGGATAAAGTACCTGAAATGAACAGAGGCCTGAAAAGAACTGCTGTTCCCATATTACATCTTCCTTTGAGTAAATATTCATATATTTTAAAGTGTAAATAAAAATTTCTATTTCTATTTACATAACATCTCAGAAGTAAACAATGGATCGGGTGGATTCGGAAGGCGACCAGAAAGCCTGATAATGTACACTGTTGTCAGATGAATATTACCAAGTGTCATTTTAAATAAAGAAGGAAATTAAAGGGTGCACATATGTTTTTCTAATAAATGACAATATGACGTCATTTATACATACCCTAAAAGAAGGAAAAACCAACCTTGCCATACATTGTGGTCATGTGAGCATATAAATGTAATATTGTACAAGCACCAGACTGCTATTCCTATCGATAAGGAATGTCAATATATACTTCATCTTACTTTCAACATTAAATAAATGATTTTTAAATAAATGTAATACGAATATTGTTCTAGGTTATTAAATAAATGTAATAGTAATACTGTTCTAATAAAACACAAGTGTATTTTATCTTGTTGGATTTTCTATTAATCATATCAATAGTAAAAACTTGAAATTTTACTTACGTTACTAAAAATAACAAATATAATAAAGGAAAAAATACAAACCTCAAACGAGAAGTTAAAAAATCTGTGGCTAATGACAATTCTGTCGAGGCCATACCATCTTTTTTACCATCACCACCACTAATAGTAAAAACTGAAGCTGTAAGTGTTAGAAGGTTCAAATTGCCAATTAATTTTTCCTATGATTGCAAAGCTTAAAACAGGCATATGTGTGTTATTAAAACATAACTTGTTTTGCTTTCACTATAAAAATCATTAAAAAAATTATTTGACAAATTTAACCTCTTTACTGGCAGTGGTATAAAATTAAATAGAATTAATTTGGATTTGCTAAGCGAAAATGAAATCAAATTTCCCGCGTGTGACTAAAATTCATCGCATCCGCCAGAGGCGCTGCAATATTGTTCAAAACGTCAGCATTGGCGTTTCCTTTCTATAGGGAGTGTTCTGTGACCAGCACTAGGCACCAGCAGTGTTGTTATTGTTAGGAACTTCTTAGGGAATTTATATTTGTGCAATTAGATCAACAATTCGATCGTATCGCCACAGTAATGACCAGTTGCACTGATCATGCGCACTTCACAGAATATTTAAGTAACTAAATAAAAGACCTCCTTGGCGGGCTGTTTAGACACAATCCTCCCAACTGTTACGGTAATGAATAAAACATAACCGTTACAATGTTTGTTGTGATACATGAGTACTTTATGCGCACTTCGCAGATTTTAAGTAACCAAATAAAAAACCTCCCTGGCGGGCTGTTTGCACACAATCCTCCCAACTGACCGGCATCAGTTTGCCTAATCAAATGCTAATAGAATGAAAAGGGGGAAGGAAAATACATTATGCTCACATGAATGGCAGAGTTAATTTTCCTTCCCGTTTTAGCTTTTAATTGGGCAAACTGAGGTCAGGGCAGTTCAGTTGGCACGATTGTGTGTAAACAACACGTTAGGGAGGTCTTTTATTTCTTTACTTAAAATATTCTGATAAGTGCGCATGATCAATGCGACCGGGTCATTACTGTGGCGAGACGCTCGTTAAAAATGTGCAATTTTTAAATTCGGAGTAAATAATAAGATTTTCATCGATGTAATAACATTTATTCATCTACAATTTGTAAATAAACAGTTTAAGATTAATAAACAAGGCATTTTTAACCCCACCCGGTTAAACTTAGCAAAATATATTTTTTAAAGGTTGTACTTAACCTATAAACTCCACGAGTAATACTGCAGCCCTTTAATAAGTCAATATTTGGTTTGCTTTACCATAAACTTATTAATTAATGAACAGTTTCTTATTATATGTAAATTAATTGATATTTGAAAATGCATTTTTTTAAGAAAGCAGGCATCAAAATTGGTTACCAGTATAACCTATATAGTAGAAACAATGTGCCATATTTTATCAAAATAACTTTATTGTGTCAAAATGTACACAAATTTTTCGAAAATAAACTTTAAATGTTTCCGAAAAAACTAGTTTCCTGGCCAACGAACCTTATATTAATAGCAAATTTGAAGCATTTAATAAAAATTCGCTACCACAACGCGCTGTGTCCCGATTTTTTTTTACAAATATGCGTTATAATTTCATGGTCTAAATTCGATACATTAAAGGTCAGCTTAGAACTGGATCGGACCGGGGGAATTCGACTATCTAATTAAAACAACGCATTGTTTAATCTATTTCAACTGAGCCGATTTTCCTGGCTAACGAACTTATCCAAGCCACTTACAAAAAGAAGGTATTCTCCAAATTTTATCAAAATCGGCCCATTATTTTTTTAGTTATCGGTGTGACATAACAAAATTATATATATATATATATATATATATATATATATATATATATATATATATATATATATATATATATATATATATATATATATATATATATATATATATATATATATATATATATATATATATATATATACTAGCTGACCCGGCCACGCGTTGCTGTGGCTAAAGTTTTTGTTATATTACATTATAGTAAACAATCTAAGAGGAACAATAAGAGAACATCAGTCACGGAGTCCACTATGCTTTTTCACACAGATGGTATTTGTAAAAAAATATGGTGATTGTAGTATAAGTAGTTACATTAAGATGTTATGTTGGTGAGATGCAGTTTTATGTTAAGTTGGTAGCAATGAAAAGAGACACGAGATGACAGAAGACAAGAGATCGGGATGTAAGATGTAAATTGTGACAGAACTAATAAAGTTGTTAATTGTTTTAATAACGTGTTTTAATCAAAGAAAAACATAAAAATACATGGCGCAGTCAAAGTAAAAGTTCCCAAAGTGTGTAGTTGACGTGTTTTCTAGTGTTGGAAGAATTTTCGAGTTGTTTGATGGGTGAATGTGTACTGTAATTTTCCGCCAAAATGTCTGGTTTCAATTTGCCTAAACCATTAAAAATGACCGGGAATCTCGGTGAAAACTGGAAAGCGTTTAAGCAAGCATTAAATATTTACCTCAGAGCTTCAGGTCTGACATCAAAGCCTGATGACACAAAAATTGCCATCTTATTAAATTGTATTGGCGATGATGGTTTAAAAACCTACAATAACTTCAAGTTTGTCGAAGGTGAAGAGACATTTGAGGCCGTCTTAAATAAATTCCATGAAGTTTGTAATCCAAAGAAGAATATTTTGTATTGTAGATATCTATTCTATGAGAGGTCCCAGAAGGTAAATGAACCGTTTGAGTCATTTCTTATTGATATTCAAACATTAGCCAGAGATTGTGAATTTATGAGTGAATCTGAAATTGTGAGAGATCGACTTGTATTTGGATCTGCAGATAATGAAACGAAACAAAAAGTAATTAGAATGGAAAATGTGTCATTAGAAGAGGTTGTCAAGTTGTTCAAGGTAGCTGAGTTGGAGAAAGCCCAAGCAAACAATGTGAGTGTCAGCTTCCTGATGATACAGTAAGTATCAATAAAATTCAAAAGTATCCAGAAGACAAGGCATTAGAAACACCTAAAGCAAATATTAATACCCAGAATAGACTGTGGTCCAGAGAATTAATAAAGTGTAGTTGGTGTGGCAGGGTCCATGAATATGATAGAAACAGATGTCCTGCAAGGGGGAGGAAATGTGCAAAATGTGGCATAGAAAATCATTTTGCAAGTGTCTGCAGAACTACGATGAAGAAAAATGTGAAGGAAGTAAATATTGAAGAAAGCAATGAAGAGGAATATTTTTGTGAGTCCATAACAACTTCTAAATTGGTGAATACTATTTCTTGGTATGAAAAACTCATTATAGAAAAGTCAGTAGAAATTAGATTTAAGCTGGACACAGGGGCCGAGGTAAATATTATTCCTTTAGGTTTATTTGAATCAGTATGTCGAAATTCCGATAACAAATTGAGAATTAAGCAAAATGTTAATTTGAAATTAGAGGCTTATAATGGCTCTAGAATTAAAGTTTTGGGAGAAGTTGACTTAAACGTACTAGTTAAAGACAGAAAGTTAATGTTAACATTTGTAGTTGTAGAAAATAATCATACTCCTATATTGGGTTTGGAAAGTTGCATAAAGCTGAACCTTGTCAGTAAGGTTAGTCAGATAAAAACAGGTAATGATTTGACAAAAGAAGAAATCTTTAAAACTTATAATAATGTTTTTGGGGGAATTGGCAAATTTTCTCAAGAATACTGTATTAAATTAAAAAAGAATGCAAGTTCGTGGTCAAATCCACCTCGCCGGGTGCCATTGAAAATAAAAGATAAGTTGAAAACAGAATTAGACCGTTTGTGTGATTTAGATATAATTTGTAAAACAAAAGAATCTGTTGAATGGGTAAATAGTCTGGTGATTGTAGAAAAGCCGAATGGAGACCTACGGTTATGTCTTGATCCAAAGCATCTTAATAATTCAATCATAAAGGATTACTTTGAAATTCCCAAATTAGAAGATTTAGCTGCAAAATTAAAAGGTGCAAAATTTTTTAGTGTTTTGGATCTTAAGGATTCATTTTGGCAGATCCCATTAAGTAAAGAAAGTTCCAAATATTGTACTTTCTCTACACCTTTTGGTTTGTATTCCTTTAAAAGACTTCCATTCGGATTAAATATATCAGCCGAAGTATTTCAGCGTTATTTAACAGAAAGCTTCCAAGACATAAATGGTGTTCATGTTTATATAGATGATTTGCTTATATATGCTGATTCTGTAGAGCAGCATAATCAAATTCTAGAAAGAGTTTTAAATAGAGCTAGGCAAATTAACATAAAATTTAATAAAAATAAGTTTCAATTTCTGTTGGATGAAATTAAATACTTGGGCCATAAATTTAGTAATGGCCAAGTAAAACCTGATCCTGATAAAATTAGTGCAGTTATAGATTATGATGTCCCCAAAGATAAGAAAGCACTACAAAGATTCTTAGGATTTATAAATTATTTGAGAAATTTTATTCCAGATTTTGCTAAAATTACTTACCCATTACGAGTATTATTAAAAAAACATTCAGAATATGTTTGGGAAGAGTTAATACATGGTAAGACTTTTAATGATTTGAAAGCATTAGTTTGTAATACACCAGTACTGAAAAACTATGATCCAGATGCAAATTTAATAATTCAAACTGATAGTAGTAAATATGCAATTGGTTGTGTCCTTTTGCAAGATGGTCATCCAGTATGCTATGCATCGAAAAGTTTATCTGACTGTGAAGTTAACTATGGTCAAATAGATAACGAATTTCTTGCTATTTTATTTGCATTAAAAAAATTTCATAATTATGTTTATGGAAAGCATGTCATAATTCAGACAGACCATAAGCCATTAATATCTCTGATGAACAAAGATATCTGTAAAATACCTTCCAGTCGGTTGCAAAGAATTAAATTGAAGATAAGCATTTATGATATTGAAGTAACCTTTGTACCTGGGAATAAGATGCATATTGCAGATGCAATAAGTAGAGCTTCATCAAAAGCTAAAAAAGATGACACTGATAAATTATTGAATAATGTAATCCATTCCATAAATGTCTCTGATGAAATTACAGAAAAAATTAAGTTTCATACAGATAAAGATACTGTATTAAGTAAGTTGAAATATTTTCATCAAGAAGGTTGGCCGATTTCCTTTTCTAAGTGTGAAAATCAACTGCAGTGTTATTTTCAATTGAAAGATTTGATCAGTGTAGAAAATGATCTGATATTTCTTGACAATAAAATAGTTGTCCCTGCAAATATGACACAGTATATTTTGAAAAAAGTTCATAAAGTTCATTTTGGCATTTTAAAGACAAAATCCCGTGTTAAATCTTTATTTTACTGGCCAAAAATGGATAGGGATATTCAAGATTTTGTACAGAGCTGCCCAGTGTGTAAAAAGTTTAGCAGTCGGAATCCAAAAGAACCGATGATTGTTGAAAAACCATCTGAATATCCATTTCAAAAAATTGCGACAGACATATTAGATTTTGGGAAAGATGCTTATTTGGTTGTAATAGATTATTACTCTAAATGGTTGGAGTTAGTTAAAATAAAGCATAAAGATTCTAAAACTATAATAGACATTCTTAAGCAAATATTTTCCATACATGGTATTCCAGAAGTCTTGCGATCAGACAACATGCCATTTTCTTCGCTTGAATTTGATGACTTTGCCAAGTCTTGGAATTTTAAAATAATAACATCAAGTCCATACTACCCAAGAGGAAATGCATTAGCTGAAAAAGGAGTTAATATTGCAAAAAATTTGTTAAAAAGAAGTGTAGAGGAGGGATTAGACATTAAACTTTTGTTACTGGAATATAGAAATACATCAATTTTAAACTCAGACTTTTCTCCTTCGCAACTGCTCTGTAGTAGAAGAACTAGAACTATTTTGCCAATTCATACAAATCTACTAAAGCCCAAAATTGTTGAAAATTTTTATAAAATTCAAAGTAAAAAAGACGATATGAATAAAAAATATTTTGACAAAAATGCAAGAAAAAGACAATCAAATTATAGTAATGGACAAAAGATTTATTATAGACAAAACAATATTTGGCTTCCTGGCACATTTATACAATACGGTCAAACTCCCAGAACCATAAATTTTTATGATAGTAATAATAAAATTAAACGAAGAAATAACATAGACATTAAGAGTGATCAGACTATCTCTAAAAATATACCAGTAGAAATAAAAATAAACAAAAGTTGTCAGTCACCAGATAAAGAATCTGGGTACTTTTCAAGTTATGGTTCTGTGACTTATGATAGGGAAGAAAATAGTGAAACATGGGATGAAGTGTTGTGTAATGAAGAAGAAAGTGAAAGCAGTGTTGAACCAATGAAACAAGAGAAAATCCGGGATAGTGAAACAGTGGCTAATAATAAAAATATGACAACTTGTATAAAACGTGAAAGAAGATTGCCTACTCACTTTAAAGACTTTATTCTCCAGTAAAAGGGGAAGATGTAGTATAAGTAGTTACATTAAGATGTTATGTTGGTAAGATGCAGTTTTATGTTAAGTTGGTAGCAATGAAAAGAGACAGGAGATGACAGAAGACAAGAGATCGGGATGTAAGATGTAAATTGTGACAGAACTAATAAAGTTGTTAATTGTTTTAATAACGTGTTTTAATCAAAGAAAAACATAAAAATACAGTGATCTCCTTATTTGACTTTCTACTACTATAACCCTTTAATACAATGAAATTATTTACGAACAAAGACGAAAATGTTTATGTTGGTATACAAATTCACTGGATTGAGATTTGAAGGGGAAGTACGTTGAACACAATTAATTAAAATGTTCTTACACTTGATATTAAGCAGAAATCAATAGGTACAAAATAAAAATTTATCAGATTTATTATTTCCATTTAATTTTATAACAAATATAAGTATATTACAGTATAATACAGTAAATAACATGTGACGCTTAAACTCATGAATGAGGTAGGCAAGGCAGACAGTCTTAAACTTTTAAACATTAATATCTATTTTTTTGAATTATAAATACTTTCAATTTCAATTTAATTTAACACCAATCGGTGCACAATGTTTTTGGTTAACCTGTCTTTAGCTAACACAAATAGATTCGACGGTTTCCCAACACGTGAACACGCAACATATAGTTGCCCATGAGAGAAACATAGATTTTCCAAATCTAAACCACAAATGGACATTGTTTGACCTTGAGATTTATTTATAGACATGGCGAAAGCTAAACGAATTGGAAACTGTAGCCTTTTGAAGGGTATGGTAGAATCTGATGGTATCATCGGAATACGTGGCAGCAGGACCACTTTTCCTTTAAACTTCCCAGCCAAAATGGTTGCTTCAAGAATGTTTCCGGTGATCTTTTTGATGACCAAACGCGTACCGTTACATAATTGAGGTGGATTCAAATTACGGAGGAGAATAATAGGGGAACCAATCTTTAATCGAAGATTATGTGGTGGCATTCCAGGGATATCTAATGAATTTAAAAATTCAATCGGAAAATTTACACTTTCATTTTCATCAACAACAGTATCGATTGATTTAAAAGACATCAGATCGCCTGGTAACAACTGTTGTATCTGGAAGTTAATTTCGTCAACATCAACGTTTTTGGCTGCCAAAATCGCCCGTTGACTAAGCCATTCATGATTCAAATAATTATTCTGTATATCCGGGAAAATACTCTGAATCAATTCATTTTTATCCTGAACAACAGTGCAAAAATTGTCTGGTAGTTTAATGCATTGCGTATTTGGTTGCAGTTCTATTTTACCGTTCCCAATATCTAGTAGTTGTTCGGAAAATATTTGTGCTGATGGATCATTTTGCAATTGTACTCGCATATTTATGGTCAATCGAAGTGTTTCAACACTTCGCCATAAGAATGATTGTTTCAAACATGCATTAATCTCATCCGCGAAAGTAGAGCGAGGTATAACCGGTAAGGTCTGCCGGAAGTCACCAGACAAAAGTAAGATAGCACCACCGAAAAGTTTATTATTGCTGTTTAAATCTTGCATAGTTCTGTTTAATGCTTCAAGTGAATATTTGTGTGCCATTGTGCACTCATCCCAAATTATTATAGAACTCTTCCGCAACACTGCAGCTATTCCACTATTCTTTTTGATGTTACACATTGCATCTGGTTTATTATGAACGTCCAATGGCAGCTTGAATGTTGAATGTGCTGTTCGCCCACCATCCAGTAAAGTAGCCGCAATGCCTGACGATGCTACTGCTAATGCGATTTTTTGTTGCGACCGTATTTTGGCAAGAATCAACGATATTAAAAATGTCTTACCGGTTCCACCGGGTGCATCCAAGAAAAAAAAACCGCCTTGTTCAGCAGCAACAGCCAGCATAATCCGATCATAAATAATTTTTTGTTCTGCTGTCAGTAATGGTTCACTGTTCATGATAATTGTTGCTAAACTTCCATGGTCATATTGATTTTCTCGTTGTAAATCGGTATTGACTAAGTCGGTGGCTGGACGATTAGGTGATGGCATACCATAATGATTAAGTGGTAAATTTGAAATAAGAACACATAAATCCTCGATCAAGACCAATGCTTCATTGTACATCTCTGGTGTATAATTTATGTTTTGGCATTGATTTGTTTGTCTAATTCGGTGCAAGATGTCTTCTGTCATACAATTTTTATATTTTTCCCACAAAGTTTGTGCTTGCGAGGGATAACATGTCGTCAAAATAATTGCAAACAACTGACGAATGTTATTCGGTGTTGATGTCAACGCAGCATCAGCAAGCGTAAGTAACACGTGGCCGGCTATGCTAACACCAAAAATTTAAAAAGTGGAAATAATTGAATTATACGGTATTTCGTTCACTACAAAATAAATTTAATTAATTTTATAGCGTCAACAACACGTGGTAATTATGCTGTTAAAATGTAGCTTATATGACACGTTCGTAGATATACCATAGCAGCGCCATCTATTGATTACTTACTCAACCCAGTCGAAAGGTATCGACATCTGTTAGAATCATTTGGAGTTAACAGATAATTGCGACTGTCAAATAATAACAGACAAATAATTAGCAATAAATTAAAATTGCGACTATAATTTGAGATTTAAACTATCCTATCTCTCAAGTTGGATCGAACTGCACATGGTGTGCGAAATTTATTATAATCGGTTAAGTGGTTTAGGAGTCCATTGAGGACAAACATTGTGACACGAGATTTATATATATTAAGAAGATATATATATATATATATATATATATATATATATATATATATATATATATATATATATATATATATATATATATATATATATATAAAATGAGGACCTAAAAGTCCGCCCCCTCCAATTTCTGAACCGTCCGGTATATTGTGATGACATTTGGAACGATAATATATGAGCAGGGTCTGCATTTTTTTTAAATGACAGCTGCGCGCGCTTTCGGAATATTTTTTAAAAATGGAAATGGGGGTCGAGTGATACCTCATTTTGAAGGTATTTTTATGCTCAGAACATTGTCCAGTTTTGAAAACATTTGGTTCAGTATTTTCCAAATCAGAATCAATAATATCGGTTTCTGTGTTATGACTATACCCTTGTTTATAATACACTTTTTTACCTATTAGATGTCATTATTGATTGTTCCTGTTTCCCAAGTAAAGTACACATAGATAATTTTAAATTATTTATGTTTTAAAATAAAACACAATTTAACAGTAAACAAATAACAACCAAATAATCAGAAATTCATCTTTACGTTCAACGTGAGATACACCAGCGGGTTCTACTAAACACGTTGTTAATTTAAATTCAAAACCTATCAAATGATATTAAACAATCACTGACCACTATTATTAGATAGGATCGATAACGAGAAGGATTTTTATCTCCTATTTTAAGATAATTTTTAGCCACTGCAATTACAACGATGTTAACTTCTTAAACGCCCAGCTCACTCTCTTCGAGCCAGCGTGCTGTGCCTTCAGACCTCACCCTTTTTCTCCTCACGTGTCACCTCCCCCGTGTCTACAATTCAAGGTTTCGCCGGGAATATCTGTTCAACGGCTCAAACGGTCGTTTTTAAGTGACATCATCGATACGGAGAAATACATAGAGCAAGTCGCAATGATATTTAGTTCTTAGAAATATTCTTCCAGCAAAATGCGACGCAATTTTCCTTGGCAAACATATATTGAATCTTAACGTACAAATTAGAAATGCAGTAAAGAGGTTTACGGTACTTGAAGATTTAGCGACTTTTCATAAAAATAATTTTGAAATCAAAACATGAATTGCCACAGATATTGGATTGTCGGCTCTTAATTAAGTCTCTTACGGGTTTATTTTGAATATTTAAACTAGTAACGAAACGCAATCGTTACACATATCCACATTCAAATCGCCTGTGATAGCTATGTGGCAGCCTATACTCAATTGAAGGTAACGGATGGCAGTTTCAAAACCAATTAGAGAGTTAATGCCGAAATTGGGGGGGCGATATACAACACCGACTGCCACCTTCACATGCGAGCCCAACCTGAGCAAATTTCAAAGTTGCTCAAGTTCAGAATACTGAAGGCTACAAGGCACATTTAAAATTTTAGCTTTGAATTCTTATTAACATAGAGCAGCAAGCCACCTGCCCTACTCCACCAATCCTTGCGAAAAGTGTGAAACCTAGGTATCCCTATTTCTGAGTCTGGGACAAATTCTGCCAACCAGGTTTCACATACTGCAAAAATGTTACATCCACTGTTAATAACAAAGTCAACAAAGCTATTAAACTTGCAAAGTATTGAGCATGCATTAAGATGAATAACCTTTATGAATGTCCTCTCCACTGAGCTATTCACCCCTAGAGATGCTTCCCGGCACTGAAGTGTTTCTTCCTCGAAAAAAGTGAAATTTCTTCACATTAACACCTTCAGGCCAGTTAGAAGGTGTCAGTAGTTGAGCAGTTAAATCAGCTTTCACCTCAACACGAAAGGCATTGTAGCTCCCAGATCTCACAGGTTGCTGAACAACAGAAAATTCATTATCACTTCCAAAGGTTGAAGACAAGTACTTAACAAGGTCATTGTGAGTAACACCAGTAGCAAGTCTTGTGACAAAGATCGATGTCTTAGGTATCAGGTTCGCAGGACGCACCCTCGTGCCAACCAGCTTACGATCACCAATAATCATGCCCGTCTTCTTCTTAACTGCTCCACTAGTAGGTAGAATTTTGGAAATTTTTCCAGAAGAGGGTTTCTTTGACGTCGTAGAAACTGCACATGGAGCCGCTGGAGGAGTGGTATACTTAGGAGCTGAAGAAACAGAGGGGTGTAACATTCTTCAAATACAAACTAGAACCGTGGTATATTAGTGACCTGACCTCAAGCGGATTTGAATCTGCTTGATGGTGAGGTCAACATTGTCTAACAACCCTACCCTAAAAGCATCTAGCTATCAGATTATTATTATTAAGATTAGAAATATTTTGGGAGGTTGGCAGATCTTGATATGATTTGATACTCACGTTCTTTTTTGTTGTTGCTCTGCCTGGGGACTGATATTTTTGAGCGCCCCCGACTAGAGTCTGGTTATATTTAATTTTGGGTATCTAGTTAAGCGATAATAAGAATCTCTTAATTGTATTGCAGCCAAACAAGGGAGATATTAGGGAGGAATTTCTCTTCAAATAAACAGATATGTTAATATTAACAATATTAAATTTATTCATTTAAATAAATTTGGGATAGTAAACAAAATTAAATTGACATGGTTTGTCAAAAATAAACATTGAATCATACACAAAATAAAAATCAAATAAACAACAAGAGTTAAAAAAAAAGAGATTATCATTTCACATGGCATATTACAAAATAATAAGCTAAAATGGTTGCACATTACAAAAATATTAACATTACCTACTTGAGGTATGTCAAAAATCAAATACTGTATTTTACAGCTCAAAACCAAATACTAATTATTAGGTAAATTACTTGACGTTTGTCAATCAATTCGCTTGATTTTTCAATGAGTTAACTGGCCAGTTCCTTGAGTGAGGCTCCATTTAAGAAAATATTCTTGTGTGAAAATTTCTACTTTAATGATTGAAAATGAAAAATATTAAGAAATGTGCGGGTTAGATATTTTACAGACAAAATCTACTCATTACAATTTCAAGTATTATGTATTTAAATTCACAAAAGCTCAGGATGCAGCAAGTGCGTTGTGGTAGTGAATTTTTATTAAATGCTTCAAATTTGAATAACTCAAGTTTTTACAAACTTAGAAAGTTGAATTTTGGTGTATAGTAAGGCCTTACCCAGGGCAACATATCCACCAAATGTTCTCAAAATAACTTTGTAATTTTCGCAGAAAAAAATTTTTTTCAAATGAAAATTCAAAATTTGAATAACTCAAATTTCTAAAAATGCAGAAAGTTGAATTTTAGTGTGTAGTAAGGTCTTTTACAAGGCAACATATCTACCAAATTTCATTAAAATAGCTTTGTAATTTTCGGAGAAATAGATTTTTTTTGAAACAAAACTCAAAATTTTCCTGGAGAACCTTATCCAATTTTCCTGACTAACGAACTCACCCAAGCCATTAATAAAAAATTCACTAATAGTATAGCAGTAAGCGTAAGCAAAGCGACATGTTAAGAGTTAAGACTGTAACAGTGGCAGAAGCAGAAGTCAATGGAAGCCATGTGTGTTCGGTAAGAGCAAATTTTGGGAAGAAACTATTGACTATTAATAACAACAATTGACTAAAAACGATGCGAGTTGTAAGGAAAAAATAATTATACTACAGAGGTGATAAATGATGATAAATTACAATAGGGTTATATATAATCGTAAATGCTGCCAATGATTAACAATCAGTGAATTCAGTATTATTGACATTTCTCTGAATCTTAAAAATGAATTTCATGAGTCAATGACAATAATAGCAGCTGTCATTGACTAACCAACGGCAACCACATACTTGATCTCATATAAGCGGTGATTTAAACATAAATGTTTCAAATTTGAATAACTCAATTTTCTGTAACCGTAGAAAGCTGAATTTTGGCACATAGTTAGGTCTTTCACAAAAATTTTTTTGAAGGAAAACTCAAAATTTTCCCGGAAAACCCCGTCCGTATTTCCTGGCCAACGAACTCATCCAAGACATTAATAAAAGAAAGGCACTTGCCGAATTTCATCGAAATCGGTTAATTATTTTTTTGAGTTATCAGACGGATACATATATATATATATATATATATATATATATATATATATATATATATATATATATATATATATATATAAACATATATATGGGTTCTAGGGGTCCTAATTCGCGCTCATTTAAAAATTTTTTTTGCAAAGTCTCACCATCGATACCTCTCTGTTAGTGAATTTTTTTAAATAAAAATTCACTAATAGAGAAAATTTTAAAGAATAAACAGGAAATTAACAGCTGTTATTACGGCACCTCCCTGACACTATTTAAGTTCAAACTTGATTATGTTATCTTGAAAGTTCAAATTTGCAACGGTTCAAATATTAATTTGGTGCATGAAAAATTCTGTTGATTCACAGAAATAAGGCTTATATCGACTCACCCAGTCCTGATGCATTGAGTTACCTGATGACCCTATGAAGATGCTTTCCAAGTGGGATCAACTATTAGTGCCTAACACAGGTTCACAGACTCCAATTAGAGAGGGGAAGCTGGAGAAAATGAGTGGTACTTCTCATTAGTGGTTATTGGGCCGGTGGATTTTGTTGTTCTAAAATTGGGTGAGACAATTTGTCCCCCAAGTCGATACGCTGAATTAATTTGACGAAAACCTCTCGAACAACAATTAAAATGTGAATTGGCTCAAGTGAAATGTATTGCCAATTGACTCAAACTTCGGTGATAATCAGAAATTCTTTATGTTCAATGTGAGAGATACAGCAGCGGGTGTGAACACAGCGCCACTGCTTAATTCGCGTTTTTCTACTAAACACGTTAATTTAATTTCAAAACCTATTAAATTATATTAAACGATCACTGACCACTGTTATTAGATAGTATCGATAACGAGAAGGATTTTTATCCCCTATTTTAAGATAATTTTTAGCCACTGTAATTACAACGATGTTAACTTCTTAAACCCCCAGCTCAATCTCTTCTAGCCAGCGTACTGTGCCTCAGACCTCACCCTTTTTTCCTGACGTCTCACCTCCCCGTGTCTACAATTCAAGGTTTTGCCGGGAATATCTGTTCAACGGCTCAAACGGTCGTTTTTAGGTGACATCATCGATACGGAGAAATACAGAGCAAGTCGCAACGATACTCAGTTCTTAGAAATATTCTTCCAGCAAAATGAGACGCAATTTTCCTTGGCAAACATATATTGAATCTTAACATACAAATTAGAAATGCAGTAAAGGGGTTTACGGTACTTGAAGATTTAGCGACTTTTCATAAAAATAATTTTGAAATCAAAACATGAATTGCCACAGATATTGGATTGTCGGCTCTTAATTAAGTTTCTTACGGGTTCATTTTGAATATTTAAAGTAGTAACGAAACGCAATCGTTACACATATCCACATTCAAATCGCCTGTGATAGCTATGTGGCAGCCTATACTCAATTGAAGGTAACGGATGGCAGTTTCAAAACCAATTAGAGATTAATGCCGAAATTGGGGGGGGGGGGGGGGGGATATACAACACCGACTGCCACCTTCACATGCGAGCCCAACCTGAGCAGATTCCAAAGTTGCTCAAGTTCAGGATACTGAAGGTTGCAAGTCACATTTAAAATTTTAGCTTTAAGATTCCTGTTAACATAAAGCAGCAAGACCTGCCATAATCAACTGATCCTTGCGAAAAGTATTAAACTTAGGTATCACTATTTCTGAGTCTGGGACAGATTCTGCCGACCAGGACTCACATACTTCAAAAATGTTACATCCACTGTTAATAACAAAGTCAACAAAGCTATCAAACTTGCAAAGTATTGAGCATGGATTAAGATGAATAAGCTTTAAGAATGTCCTCTCCACTGAGCTATCCACCCCTAACCGAGATGCTTCCCGGCACTGGAGTGTTTCTTCCTCGAAAAAAGTGAAATTTCTTCACATTAACACCTTCAGGTCAGTTAGAAGGCGTCAGTAGTTGAGCAGTTAAATCAGCTTTCACCTCAACACGAAAGGCATTGTAGCTCCCAGATTGCTGAACAGAAAATTCATCATCACTTCCAAAGGTTGAAGACAAGTACTCAACAAGGTCATCCTGAGTAACATCAGTAGCAAGTCTTGTGGCAAAGATCGATGTCTTGAGTATTAGGTTCACAGGACGCACCCTCATGCCAGCCAGCTTACGATCACCAATAATCATGCCCGTCTTCTTCTTAACTGCTCCACTAAAAGGTAGAATGGGGACGCTGCACTTAACCGCAACCGAAATGTAGCAAAACGGCGCACACCACGAGAAAGAGTATGTAACGTAGATTAATAGTCGTGAAAAAATTTTACGGAAAAACCATAAACAAGAGAAAAAATGAGGAATGCAGTTCTTAAAAATCCACCATTTTCACGTTCCGAACTGTCCATTCTCAGCAGTGTTGCCACATTGAATATCAAATTCCAAGAGTTTTTGGCCACTGTAACGAAATGCTTTTTACACACAATCCTGCTGACCTGACCAGCTATCGTTAAGTAGACGGGTACCGTCATTGCGAGAGCGGCATTGCTGGACAGTGCTTACTGCTCTATAAGCCTGCCTGACCTGACATCCCAAAACACTCAGTACCCAGTAACAAGTAAATAGCTTTGAAACTGACAACAACGCCTATCTCCATCTAAACCAAACAACAGTCATAACCTCAGGTACAAAAATATAAGTTTTTGTTGTAATCTAAAGGTTTTTATTGCGTTTATCATTGAAAGTTATTAAAAACGAAATATACCACATTGTTTAACTTTATTAAGGTATGTACAACTGTTTTTAGGCCATATTTTCTTATAATACGTTATGTAGTTGCGGTTAGGTGCAGCGTTCCCGGTAGAACTTTGGGAATATTTCCAGAAGAGGGTTTCTTTGACACCGTAGAAACTGCACATGGAGCCGCTGGAGGAGTGGTATACTTAGGAGCTGAAGAAGCAGAGGGGGATCAGCAATCCAACACCCTAGGCACCAGTTGTTGGAATAGTCAGCAATCCAGTTGCTGCAGTAGACCAGGTAATCTTCTTTATTTTCTTATCCGTGGTCGAGCTTGTCTCTCAGTGCAACACTCTAGACTGGTTGAGACCATCTGGCCTCAAACTAGAGCTGGGCATGGAACTTCGATCCAATCCATCAGAAGACCCAATTGAGTTGAAAGAAGGTGCATTCCCACCAACACAAATACCGTCAACAAGGCGAAGCAAATCCAATTCGTCATGATGGCTCTTAAAATAGTAATTCTAAAAACTGCTGTGTCTAGAGACAATGTGTCTTGACAGACGCCTCTTCTCTCTACTAGCGTAATCACACAACTTACATTTAAAAGGTCTCTCTTTAATACTTGTATGTTTGATGATGTGTCTAGACAGATCCCAATTCCGTACACTAGTGTAATCACACAGATCACATTTAAAAGGTCGCTCTTCGATACTTCTGTGTTTGGAGATGATGTGTTTCGACAGAGATGATTTCTGTATACAGGCATAATCACACAGTTCACATTTGAAAGGCATCTCTTCAATACTCCTGTGTTTGTAGATGATATGTTTTGAGAGATCACACTTCCATACACTAGCATAATCACACAGTTCACATTTAAAAGGTCTCTCTTCAATACTCCTGTGTTTGTTGATGATGTGTTTTGAGAGATCACACTTCCATACACTAGCATAATCACACAGTTCACATTTAAAAGGTCTCTCTTCAATACTTCTGTGTTTGCTGAAGATGTGTCTTGACAGTTCCGCATTTTGTGCACTAGCATAATCACACAACTTGCATTTAAAAGGCCATTCTTCAACACTTCTGTGTTTGGAGATGATGTGTTTTGAGAGATTCCCTTTCCATACACTAGCATAATCACACAGTTCACATTTAAAAGGTCTCTCTCCATAACTCCTGTGTTTGGAGATGAGGTGTCTTGACAGATGCACTTTCTTGACACTCGTGTAATCACACAGTTCACATTTAAAAGGTCTCTCTTCGATACTTCTGTGTTTAGAGATAATATGCCTCGATAGAGAATCTTTCAGTACACTAGCGTAATCACACACCTCACATTTATAAGGTCTCTCTTTAATATTTCTGTGTTTGATGATGTGTCTTGATAGATCCCAATTCCGTACACAAGCATAATCACACAGTTCACATTTAAAAGGCCTCTCTTTGATACTCCTGTGTTTG
Source organism: Tillus elongatus (assembly GCA_964006375.1). Classification (NCBI taxonomy): domain Eukaryota; kingdom Metazoa; phylum Arthropoda; class Insecta; order Coleoptera; family Cleridae; genus Tillus; species Tillus elongatus. The sequence continues at coordinate 2,398,226 of OZ023270.1, forward strand.
GTGATGATGTGTGCGGACAGTTGCACTTTCTGTACACAAGTGTAATCACACAGTTCACATTTAAAAGATCTCTCTTCGATACTTTTGTGTACAGACAGATTCGTTTTCCTGGCTGTAGTGTAATCACAGGTATCAGATTTAAAAGGTCCGTTTTTACTAGGCATATGTTTAAAAATAACATTTCTTGATAAGTCTGTCTCCTGTAAATTACATTGATCATTTAAATCATCAAACTTACTGTCCAACCGTTGGCAAACATCAGTATTTAAACTTGTTTTGCAATCATTATTTCTAGAACCATCGCTATCACTACAGTATTCGTTTTTTAAATCCGTAAGTGTAGTCAAATCAGGTTCTGGTATTTCAATTTTGAAATCTTCTGTTTTTACTTCTTCCTTGCACTCTGCATTTCTTGAGAAGTCTGTCTCCTGTAAATCACATTGATCATTTAAATCACACTTAGTGTCCAACTGTTGACAAACATCAGCCTTTACACTCGTTGTGCAGTCCTTATTTCCAGAATTGTCGCTGTTACTACAGTATTCCTGTTTTAAATCCATCAGTGCAGACAAATTATGTTCTGGTATTTCTATCTTGAAATCTTCGTTTGTTTTTACTTCTTCCTTGCACTCGGCATTTCTTGAGAAGTCTGTCTCCTGTAAATTACATTGATCATTTAAATAATCATACTTAGTGTCCAACTGTTGACAAACAACAGTATTGAAACTGAAACTCGTTCTGCAATCATTATGTTCAGAACTGTTTCTGTCACTACAGTATTCCTGTTTTAAATGCACAAGTGCAGACAAATCAAGTTTTTGTAGTTTTATTTTGAAATCCTCGTCCGTTTTTACTTCTTCCTTGCACTTGAACTTAAATTTACAATCGCTGCTGACACTGGCATCCATGTTTAACTTATTAAGTGGGATGAAGTCAATAGTCAATGGTGCCAACCGATCAGAAACATATTATCGTATTAATCTGTCAAATATTATCGTATATTTTTACTAAATTATCGTATACAGGTACCACCATTGACTATCTATCTACGAATAGACTGGGCACACAGCCGAATTGTTTGAAGCCAACATTCAAGGGACTCTATGTTTACATCGGTGGTCCTCTGCTCTGATTGGGTGGTGGCTAACGCGTTGCCGCTATGTAATAATTCATCCTTAAATCGCCGAATATGATGACAAGGAAGTCATTGAGGATGACAAATTTATTACTTTTCTGTCACTTTACACTTTCATGAGGGCTTATTTATGAATGTAAAGATGTACTAACATTTATTTTCCTTGGTTTCTCCCTTTATGTAAATATAACCAGAAAACTCAGCCCATTATTATAAATCGTTTTCCTGCTGCATGTGAAGTATCTAGATTTGTATTAATCGACAGTTGTGGCTTGTATTTGTCTGTGACTAGTATGCAAGTATACTGAGAGTTTATTTTTATGTGTTACCTTGATTGGCAATAAAGATTTTGTTTTGGCAAAATGGTGAAAAAGTGTATTGTCTGTAGAAGATTACCTGGGGATGTGGCAACGGTGTCTCTGCATACGTAAGTACCTTGCTGTTTGCTATTTTCAGCGACGGCATGTCAGTTTGGCACTATTTTTAGGTTACCATCTATTAAAGAAATGAGAGAAAAATGGTCCGCAGCCTTAAGTATAAAAACGGATACGCTGCCGAAATATTCTTATTTATGTTCTCAGCACTTTAATGAAGACTCTTTTATTATTTACCCAACTGGAAGAAGGGTATTAAAAAAAGCAGCGTATCCATCAGTTTTAAGGTCTCCAGTGCCTTCTACTTCTGGCATGGACGCTCTTGCTCATGCGGAAAGAAGGTAAAGAATTCTTCCTATTTTGTAAACCTTTATTATTGTTTACATATATATATATATATATATATATATATATATATATATATATATATATATATATATATATATATATATATATATATATATATATATATATATACGTATGTATGTATGGATATAGGAAGCTTGTGAACTTATATAGAAAATTGTATTCTAGAATTTTCATTTCATTATAGAATTTTCGCGAAAGCAATTGGTTTAGCAAATTGTCGTGTAAAAACGTTTTTAGCTGATTTTTGTAAAACGACTTATATATGCAGTTCGTGTAACATTACTTAAGCCAATTTTATTCAAAAAGGCGGTAATTTTTGTGAAATGGATTTTTTGTATGTTTTTATCTATTTTTTTTTCTTTTTTTAAACGTATTTTGTGAATAATTGTAACTTGCCAAGTGTAGTTTTTATGTAAATTACTTGAATTTCTCTATTGGTCAAGAAAACCAGTGTTTTTGGAACAATATTTTTTAACAGTACAGTTATTTTAATGAAATATTGTTCAGGGTTTGTACCACAAGTGTAACACTATCTATCAAATTTCATCTCTTTTATTCAACAAAAGGTATATCTGAAGTTAAAAACATTGTATAAATTTTAATTTCACTGTTTCTTATCTTTGGCCGATGAGCACAGTACAGTTTATCGTATTGTTTCTTGTAAGAAGAAAATGTACATTTAAATTTTGTGAGAGAATATTTATCCAAGTTTTGATGGAACATTTGTTTCACTGAAATGCGTAAAAAATAATGTTATAAAATTTTCTTGGAAAAAAACTGTTGATAATTTTTGTTAAAAGCATTTTCATCACAATTTTACGTACATTTTTTTTAACCAAACTTTGCAAAAATACTATTTTTAGCGAATTTTCATATATATTTTTGTTTTTTGCAAACAATACAGTGCATTCTTATAATTTGTTTCTTAAATTTTCATTGAAAATACTTTTTACTGAATTTGCATAGGAAATTTCGATTGTGACGAGATCACAACATTACAACATTGAGACTTTCGAACATTTTATTCGAGAAATCATTTCTATAAAAATTCACTACCATAACGCACTTGCTGCGTCCAGACTTTTTAGTTAATAGTATACTTAAAGAATATATAGGTAGTTACACATCTTTTAAATTTTATTTTATTATTTTAATCGTATTTATGAAAATATCAATCCTAATTCTCGAGACGCCAATGGTGTCGAGGACCAGGTAAACAAACTTTTTATTCAATGTTGGTTTCAAACATTACAACGTATCGCATTGGGTGATGCCTGGTCTATTCGTAGTAGATAGTCAAAGGGTACCACCACTAAAATCTTTGAAACTGAAGATTTTGACGTTTTAGTGAATTTTCCTAGTAAAAATTCAATCATTCTTCGGCAAGATACATGCCCAGTTTCACAAAGCTCGATTAAATATTTAACGGCCGGTTAGTTAATCAGAACTTCAGACGACCAATCACAGCTTCAAAATATTTGGTTGTCATGGCAACAACCCGAATTCTAGTCTGTGATTGGTCGTCTTAATCCTTGATCAACTAATGGGCCGTTAAATATTTAATCAAGCTTTGTGAAACTGGGTAACAGACTTTTGAATTTGAAAACTTTTTTTTTTTTCAAATGAGCGCGAACTAGGATCCCTAGAGCCACATCCGGGGTCAGTCTCAACAAATACTTTATAATGACAATACGGGACACTCCGGCTGATTTCGTGTTTCAAGAATTTCAGCGCCCCCTAGCGGATAGTACTGATGTTACGTCGTTCGAGAACGTTTAACACTAGCATTTGCTGGTGTTTAAATGTGTATAATCAAGTTTGAGCTGTTTTTACAATAAATGTTAGTGGTAGGGTGTGTGCAATCTATAATTATTCGAATTATAACGTTCTTGATCTATCAAAGACATTTCATAGGTTGCCAAAGGATAACGAAACGTGAATATGATTTGAAGCAGATGACAAATTCAGAATCACTTTTATGTCAATATGTACAGTTCGCAGAAGATAATTTATTGTGTAATAGTTACCATCATGTACCTACTTATAGATAAACTTCGTAAACGGATGGTTGAAAGGTTTCAATCATAACTTGTCTTCCAGTGCATCAAAAAAAAAAAAGAAATATGAAGGCAAAAAAGTTTTGCATTAATAATAAATGGTATAAGAAAACTGTTTTTCTATATTCTTCTGTGTCCTTTTTTATTTCAGTATGGCATAAATGGTCCCTTTTTTTTCCCATTTAAAATTATTTTACTTGGTAAAGACTTTTAATTATCTTCCCAAGACAAGCTTTTAAATAAACAAGTAGAAATAACAGATTCAGCCCTATAATGGATTTATTCACGGAAGTAAGAGTTGGTCTCACATTTCATCTGCACAATTTCTTAATTTTGTACTAAGTATATCAGTTACATATTTTAAAATATTAGATTAATAAGACAGTTTTCATATAGAGATGTAGCAAATTGAGTACTGTGCTACCATTTATACCTAGAACAATTATTTATAGGTAAGTACAGATTGTAACTTAATATCCTCAGACCCAGCTTTCAGTATATTCCTATACCTACCCTTGAAATAGTAGTATAACGACGGTTTCAAGACAGTACTTTAAATTATGATGAATTAAGATTATGGGTAAGAGAAATTTGCATAATTATTCATGGTCAATTCATTTAGGTTTCAAGCTGATTGTCGATACAAATTTTATTTATAACTATATATTCAGAAAATTTTCACTGTTTTGTCATGTACAAGTTTTTATATTCATCTATAATAAACCAATTGTCTAAATTAAGAACATGCAGGTAAATATACAATTCAAAGTACCCGGTCGGTTGCCAGTACTTCACGCGTGGTGGCGCTAGTGTACTTGTCACAAAAATCACCAATGCTAATGCATAGGGGTGTCCCGTATTGTCATTATATAGTATTTGGTCTCAATTTATATATATATATATATATATATATATATATATATATATATATATATATATATATATATATATATATATAGCCTTTTTCTTCGGAATTTTTCCTTCGCTGCTGCTGTTTTCATCGGCAATTTAAAATTGTACACAGACGATAACCAACTATATATTATATATTAACATAAAATAAAAAATTTAAAACGCTATAGCTTTGAGGTCAGAATTAGAAGTATTTGAGCTAAAATGAGATCACTCACAGCATCACATCTCTACGTCAAGCAGGTGGCATATGACATGACATATAAAGACAATTCGCCGAGAGAAAAGCACAGAGAAGATGGTAACTGAACTTTGACAAAACTGGCATACCTGTATAGGTTAGGTTAGGTTAGGTTAGCTTGTGAGTGGTCCATATCGGTCCCTCCACCGCGACCATAAGGTCTATTGTGGCTCACGCCTAATGTCTATATTTCGCCCAACAAATCTAGCCTCCTACAGAGGTCGATAACCTTTGCGGGCGAAAGTTGATCCAGATCCTCTGGAGCAAGCTTTACCTTGCCAAAGAGCAGGTGTCTAGTCCTATCCGCTGCCGGACAGGAACACAGCACGTGCTCTGCTGTTTCGTCATTCTCCATACACAGCCGGCACTCGGTCTCCTGACCGATCCCAATACGGTGCATGTGATGCCGCAAGCGACAGTGTCCTGTATACAGGCCGACTAGAGTACTCAGTTGTTGTCTGTTCAACTCTAGAAGTTTCTTAGCCCTTGACTCAGACAGGCCATTTATGAAGGCCTTAGAGTGAGCTAATCCTGGAAGATTTTGCCAATATTGAATTGTCCTTCTATCTGTCCAGGTCTTTAAGGTGCGTTTTGCTGTGCAAGATGTTATTCCCAGCACCGGTTCTGGTCCGACAAAGTCACACTGGGCACCACTCCTGGCAAGCGCGTCTGCCGCAACGTTGCCATCATGGTCCGAGTGACCCGGTATCCAGACCAGCGACACCTCATTGCAGCTGCCCAATTCGTTAAGGGCAGATTTACAACTCCATACCGTCTTTGAATTGCACCGGTAGGAACCAAGAGCCTTTATTGCAGCTTGGCTATCATACCTGTATAACTCAAAGCATTATCATGGCAGTATGAGTAAAATACAAACTATGCTGCTAATAGTACGTTTTTATCTATATAATACTACTCCTGAACGGCAGATTCGAATATTATCGTAAATTTCAGTTATGCTATCGTATATCGTAACAAAGCACAAATTATCGTAAAAATACGATAATTATGGTATGGTTGGGAACGCTGGATGAAGTCACCAGCAACCACCAGACCAGCAGTCCTGAACTATTATTATTATATTTAGTGATGGGCGATTATGTATGATATATTCGAGATATATCGATGTCGGTATAATCGATAATGAGTATGAGGAGAAAATCATGTGTTATTCGTTAAAATCATTCGGTATACTACTTTCATTCGTTTGGACTCGCCACTCATACTCATAACCGATTTGAACTATCAAACATGCATCGAATTCATGATATAATGACTTATTAGAAGAGATATGATATTGCGCATATGCCCCGCCCCCTCCTATGACGTCACGTGGTTTTTTTTTTAATTTCAACAACACACCACGAGGGCTTACAGCCTAAATACTATCGTACCGTGGGTGTCGACAAGGAGAAAAGAGGCAGCTTGTTAATTCTGGACTTGAAGGTTTAGAGGTTCGGAGGAGAAGGAAAAACATGTGCCTGCAAGGAATTCCACAACTTGGAAGTCCTCGGGACAAAAGAGCGGGCATAACAAGATGTTCTATGCCTGGTGACCTGGACAGTAAAAGGGTGCATTCGCTCTGTTCCCCTGGTAGATCTGTTGGGGGCAGCAGGTGGTGGAACTATGGAGGAAAGCTCCTCTGAGCAGTGCCCGTGCAGATATCTATAAAAGAGAGAGAGAGAGGTCACCAACGGCACGTCGGTGGGCAAGGGATGGCAGCCTTTGGGTAAGGGTAGGTTCACCGATGAGACGTATAGCTCTCTTTTGAATGGAGTCCAGGATAGCGAGTGTAGCAGCGGCACCCCAGATGTGAGAGCAGTATTCGAGGTTTGGCCTTATTTGTGAAGTATATAAGGTATAGAGATTAGCTGGCGAAAAGTATTTGCGAGCCCGGAAGAGGAAACCTAATTTCTTAGCAGCCGCTTCTGCAATTGATGTGACATGTTGGTGCCAATTAAGATTTCGATCCACAGAAATGCCAACCAGAGAAAAGGACTCATTACTTTGAATAACTTGGTTGTTCATTGTGATGGGTCTAGGGCTGGTGTATCTCTTGTGAGAAAGAAAGCAAGACTTAGTTTTGGTGGGGTTGAATTGTACAAGATTTCTACTTCCCCAGTCTAATATTTTTTGGAGATCCACGGAGACAGAACCCTCCATGAGTCTGCGATCCTCATCTAATTGGGCTAAAGAGACAGGCTTAGAATATTGTATATTTGAATGGAGGGTGCTGTCGTCCGCGTAGCTGTGAACTGGGTTGTATGTGCTAGAGAGGAGGTCATTGATGTGGAGAAGAAACAAAGTAGGGGCTAAAGCTGAACCTTGAGGAACTCCTGCATTAATTGGATACAGTTTAGAGGAATGGCCATTCACAACAACAGATATGCTCCTGTTGCAGAGGAAATTTTCTGTCCACATATAGAATTTTGGTGGTAGGCCAAAGGCCGGAAGTTTATTAAGCAGCGCTGCGTGCCACACCTGGTCGAATGCTTTGGATATGTCTAGAGCAACAATCTGGGATTCACCGCGTTGTTCCATGGACTTGTTCCAAGAATGGGTGACAAAGGAAAGGAGGTCGGCAGTCGATCTGCGCTGACGGAATCCATACTGCCTGTCGTGGATTAGACTGTGTTTTTCAAGAAATTTTAGTAATTCGGTGTTTATATACTTTTCCATCATTTTAGAGACGACTGAAAGGAGATAAATAGGCCTGTAGTTGCTAGGAAGCGCTTTGGATCCTTTCTTGGGGACGGGTTGTACTCAAGCAGTTTTCCAGTTACTAGGAAATATGCCTTTATTATAAGATATCTGAAACAGACGAGTCAGGACAGGAGCAAGTTCTGGTGCGCATTTTTTGAGAACAATTGCTGGGATCTCGTCAAGGCCAGAGGCTTTCCTGGTATTAAGAGAAGAGGGCATCTTTCGTACCTTTTTAGTTTTGAAAATGATATCCGTCATTTTATGCGCGACATTGGGGACTGTTGGTGGTTGAACATTTGGAGGTGGGTTGAGAGTAGAATTGCCGGCGAACAACGAAGCAAAAAGTTCAGCCTTGCCCAGGGCGATAGAAACAATTTTATCCCCTGAGACAAGAAGTGGGAACGTGCTTTTGCAGAAATTATTTCCAATAGATTTAGCAAGAGTCCAGAAGGGTTTGCCGCCGTTGGAGCTTAAGAGGACTTTGTTTTTGATGTGGTTATTAAACGAGTTTTTTGCCTCAGAAAGAATGTGGACATAGCGGGTTCTTGTGTCGTTAAATGCTTGACGATTTTCTTGACTGGGATTGTGTAGAAGCGTTTTGTGAGCTTTGACCTTTTCAAGTCTGGCCTTGTCACAGGATTTAGAGAACCAGGGCTTTTGAGTGGCTGAAGAGGTTTTCTGTGTACGTGGGATAAATAATTCCATGCCAGCTTGGATAATTTCGGTGACGTTTTGTGAGATATCAGAGGGGTCAGGATGAGAGAAGCAGACAGACGCCCATGGAAATGAGGAAAAGTAATCCTGCATTTCGTCCCAGTTTGCGGAGTTGTAGTGCCAAACGATACGTGGGTGTGATAACTGTGTGACCTCGGGTTGCATTGCGCAGGAAGCAGTGACCATGCCGTGGTCTGAGCGACCAAGGGGGGCGGTGACTGATATCTTATAGCATTCAGGTTGTGTAGTGAGAAGGAGATCCAAGGGATTTGAGCTGTGTGTTGGGATACGAGGAAAGTAAGTAGGTTGCTGAACCATATTGGCTAAAGAATTGCTGACTGCAAAGGCCTCCGCTGCTCTCTCTTGTGGATCGGTTTTTGAAGATCCTAGCCATTCCTTATTATGGACATTGAAGTCACCAAGAATAGTGACCTCGGAGGAAGGATATTCAGAAATCAGATAGTCGGTTTTTTCAGAAAGGTAGTCAAAGAGCTGGACAAAGTTGTTGTCAGAAGGTGACCGGTAAATGCAACAGATGAATTTAGTTGCAGCCCTGAGAGCAAGTTTTATCCATAGTATGTCTTTTCTTCCAGCTTCTAAATTGGGGAGTCTGGTGCAGGGTAGATTGCTACGGACGTATGCGCACACGCCTCCATGCAATCTAAAGGAAGTAAGGAGCTCATACCCCGGGAAATTGAGGTGATTAGTGGCTGTTTTGGCACTGATTTGGGTTTCGGTGAGGAAGAGGAGTTGGGGCCTGTTAGCCTGGAGGAAATGGTAGACGGAGTTCAGGTTAGAATTTAGGCCACATATATTCGAAAAGGACATGTTAAATCTTGATGCCGGCGCCCCCTGTACACCCCTCTCCCGGAGATCCGAATGGAGGGGTATTTTGCCTCCGGAATATTTTATACAAGGAGGAGCCATCATCATTTTTGCTTATAAGGGAAACCGACTCATACACCAGAACGGGAAACATCCGTTGGGACTTCACCGGCCCCTTGATGTATGGGGTGGTACCTCCTCGGGCGTGGTGGTCGTATACATGGTTTTTTTATATAACCCCAAAGAAACGCACTCATAGGTGTAAAATGGGGACTGTTTGCAGGCCATTTAATTGGTGCATTTCTTTCAATCCATTCAGGAAACCTTTCATTTGGGTAATTAAGCACAGCACGAATGTTGCGAGGGGGTGCTCCATTCTGTTAAAAAATTATATTTTGTAATATATTTAAAGGCAAATCGTCTAAATATTCTTCGAACTCGTTTTCCAAAAAATCTAAATAGCGGCCTTAATTTAAAACAGTATCAAAAAAATACGGACCGATAACTCGATCGCCCAGGATACCACACCACACATTTACGGATTGTCGCCCTTGAAACTTAAATTCCCTATAAGAATGTAGATTCTCTTGCCCATCGTCTGGTATTTTTTTCGGTTAAACAGGCAACTAGTAGAAAAGGTAGACTCGTCAGTCCATAGAACTGTTTTCAAAAAATTGTTATTTATGTTTATTCTTTCTAGAATCAGTTGAAAAAATACGACCCGATCATCTTTCTGCATTTGGGTAAGCTTTGTAGTGGGTTTAATCTTATATGACTTTAGATTCCATTTTCTTAACGTTCTTTGGACTTTACTGTATGAAGTTCGCTGAATATTTTCTTGTGTTGCTTGTAATGTCTTGGAAATGTTTCTTATGGAATTGTTTGGATTCCCTTCTATAGCAAGGAAATTGTGATCCATTGAAAAAAAATGAAATTTTTGGTTTTCCCTGTATACTGATCATTTTTCAAAATTTTTTTATTCGTAGAAAAAAAGTATTTTTTAGCACCTACATAACCATACTTTCAATTTTTTTGGGACACTTCAAATAACAAAGTTAAAGGGGGGCGACATTATAAAGAATCACCCTGTAATTAGTGATGGGAAAAACAGTTATTTTCTGTTAACAGTTGAAGCCGTTGACATTATTTAATAATAACCCTTGAAAATAACGGCTTTAGTTATTTTAAACTGGATAGTCGATCGCTAGTATCCTAAATTCCCAAAGCTGTGAGCGAGAGCGAGCACACTAGTATAAATGCATTGTATTTTTACCCCATTATTTCACGTAGTGTATAAATCTCAAATTTTGTCGATATGAAAAGGAAACAAAGGGTTAAGAAATTATAATAAGCGTGTCGTAAATCTTTTGCCACTCTGAAGTGAAACTTTTAGAAATCAGAAAGGAGTCTTATATTAGTATTTACTTAGATGTTTTAGGAATTATAAACTAGTCATTTCTCACAAATTTATTTTATGAGGGGTCTTTACGTAAATGTCAATGCCACAGCAAGAATCAATAAATATCATTATTTATCACGTCTTGGGACGTTAGAACTTTTATTGCTACACAGGGAGTGATTCTAAGAACTCCATAACATAACGCAGCTCATAAAATTTCGGTAAAGAAACAGTATAAAAAATTGAGTTTGAGTTTAAAAAAAATTGGAAGATATATAGTATTAATTTTTTATTTACTTATTTTAATATTCGTTGTTTTAAAATTAGTTTCAAAAATTTCAAAGGGCTGTAACTTGGAGGAGAAGGGGTTTCAAGAAAAACTTAATAAAAAGACACCCCTTATTTTTCGCCAAAGAATCACCCTGTAAAATTTTTCGCATCAATTTGGAAACACCCTGTATATATATATATATATATATATATATATATATATATATATATATATATATATATATATATATATATATATATATATATATATTCATTTAATTTTTTATATTGAAATGTATATAGATATTAAAAAATGTTGTATCATTATATTTTTTTAATCAATTTGATAACTATTATCAGACAAACGAAAATAACGTGTTAACTGTTTTCTTAGGTCATGTATATAAATTTAAATAAATAAGTACTTTAATTTCACGTGAAATAACCCTATTTTGCGTTGTCTATAGTGAAAGTAATAACACGTTTTTACAGAAATTCATCTTTTCACCCAACATTTTTTATTATTAAATATTTGGCTTTACATACTTGTGGGATACTCAACTGTTTCAAAAATAACAGCTTCTCAGTTTAACAGAATAACTCTGTGTAGTAGTGTCCGTATGCCGTATCCCCATCAACAACCGGTTAAAGTTAAAATTAAACCGTTTTATTGTACCGAAAATCCTACGTTCCTAAAGCTGTTAGCGAGAGCGAGCACACTAGTATAAATAACGTGTTTAGCATTCCCAATCTCAAGGCTATTCATCCCGTTAAATAAACAGTTGCCGATGAAAACCGATGTTTATTCATCGAAGCCGAACTAGTTGCAGTAGAACTGAAACAGACACGACTCCGAAATCTAGTTTAGTGTAAAAAGCGTTATTTTTTAAGCTGCTATTTTTATAAATCCAGAACTGGTTGTTACCGTTACGGCTCGGTAACCGTTTAAAAATAGCTGACAGTTAAATAACGACCCATCACTACCTGTAATGGTCATGATGACTCTAAAATAGTAATTCTACATACTTCTGTGATTAGAGAAGACGTGTCTTTGACAGTTCTATTTTCTATACACTAACGTAATCACACAGTCACTCATTAAAAGGTCTTGCTTCAAAAATTCTGTGTTTGGAAACGATGTGTCTTGACAGATACCTCTTCTCTCTACTAGCGTAATCACACATATTACATTTAAAAGGCCTCTCTACAATACCTTTGTGTTTGGAGATTACGTGTCTTGACACAGAGTTTTTCCATGCACTAGTATAATCACACAGTTCACATTTAAAAGGCCTCTCTCCGCTACTTCTGTGTTTTGAGATGACGTGGTTTGACAAATTATATTTCTGTACGCTGGTGTAATCACACAATTCACATTTAAAAGGTCTCTCTTCAATATTTCTGTGCTTAGAGATGATGTGTTTTGACACATGTCCTTTCAATACACTAGAGTAATCACACAACTCACATTGAAAAGGCCTCTCTTTAGTACTTCTGTGTTTGGAGATAATGTGTTTTGAAAGAGAATGTTTCTGTACAGTAGTGTAATTACACAAGTCACATTTAAAAGGTCTCTCTTCAATACTTCTGTGTTTGGACATGATGTGTTTTGATAGAGAATCTTTCAGTACACTAGTGTAATCACACAACACACATTTAAAAGGCCTCTCTTCAATATTTCTGTGTTTAGAGATGATGTGTCTTGACAGATGCCCTTTCTGTACACTAGTGAAATCACACAGTTCACATTTAAAAGGTCTCTCTACTGTACCTGTGTGTTTGGACATGTGTCTTGACAGATGCCACTTCTCTCTACTAGTGTAATCACACATATTACATTTAAAAGGTCTCTCTACAATACCTGTGTGTTTGGAGATGTGTCTTGACACAGACCTTTTCCATGCACTAGTGTAATCACACAGTTCACATTTAAAAGGTTTCTCTTTGATACTTCTGTGTTTGGAGATTATGTGTGGTGACAGATTCATTTTGTGTACAGTAGTGTAATTACACAAGTCACATTTAAAAGGTCTCTCTTCGATACTTCTGTGTTTAGAGATGATGTGTTTTGACAGACACTCTTTCCATACACTAGCATAATCACGCTGTTCACATTTAAAAGGCATCTCTTCATAACTTCTGTGTTTGGAGATGACGTGGTTTGACAAATTATATTTCTGTACGCTGGTGTAATCACACAATTCACATTACTTATTACTATATATATATATTACTATATATATATATATTACTATATATATATATTACTATATATATATATTACTTCTGTGATTAGAGAAGACGTGTCTTTGACAGTTCTATTTTCTATACACTAACGTAATCACACAGTCACTCATTAAAAGGTCTTGCTTCAAAAATTCTGTGTTTGGAAACGATGTGTCTTGACAGATACCTCTTCTCTCTACTAGCGTAATCACACATATTACATTTAAAAGGCCTCTCTACAATACCTTTGTGTTTGGAGATTACGTGTCTTGACACAGAGTTTTTCCATGCACTAGTATAATCACACAGTTCACATTTAAAAGGCCTCTCTCCGCTACTTCTGTGTTTTGAGATGACGTGGTTTGACAAATTATATTTCTGTACGCTGGTGTAATCACACAATTCACATTTAAAAGGTCTCTCTTCAATATTTCTGTGCTTAGAGATGATGTGTTTTGACACATGTCCTTTCAATACGCTAGAGTAATCACACAACTCACATTGAAAAGGCCTCTCTTTAGTACTTCTGTGTTTGAAGATAATGTGTTTTGAAAGAGAATGTTTCTGTACAGTAGTGTAATTACACAAGTCACATTTAAAAGGTCTCTCTTCAATACTTCTGTGTTTGGACATGATGTGTTTTGATAGAGAATCTTTCAGTACACTAGTGTAATCACACAACACACATTTAAAAGGCCTATCTTCAATACTTCTGTGTTTAGAGATGATGTGTCTTGACAGATGCCCTTTCTGTACACTAGTGAAATCACACAGTTCACATTTAAAAGGTCTCTCTACAGTACCTGTGTGTTTGGAGATGATGTGTCTTGACAGATGCCACTTCTCTCCACTAGTATAATCACACATATTACATTTAAAAGGTCTCTCTACAATACCTGTGTGTTTGGAAATTATGTGTCTTGACACAGACCTTTTCCATGCACTAGTATAATCACACAGTTCACATTTAAAAGGTTTCTCGTTGATACTTCTGTGTTTGGAGATTATGTGTGGTGACAGATTCATTTTGTGTACAGTACTGTAATCACACAACATACATTTAAAAGGTCTCTCTTCAATATTTCTGTGTTTAGAGATGATGTGTTTTGACAGACACTCTTTCCATACAGTAGCATAATCACACTGTTCACATTTAAAAGGCATCTCTTCATAACTTCTGTGTTTGGTGATGATGTGTCCCGACAGTTGCACTTTCTGTACACAAGTGTAATCACACAGTTCACATTTAAAAGATCTCTCTTCGATACTTTTGTGTACAGACAGATTCGTTTTCCTGGCTGTAGTGTAATCACAGATATCAGATTTAAAAGGTACGTTTTTACTAGACATTTGTTTAAACATAGCATTGCTTGATAAGTCTGTCTTCTCTAAATTACATTTATCATTTAAATAATCTAACTTACTGTCCAACTGTTGGCAAACATCAAGATTTAAACAACAATCATTATTTCTAGAACCTTCGCTATCACTAAAGTATTCATTTTTTAAATCAGCAAGTATAATCAAATCATGTTCTGCTTTTTCTACTTTGAAATCTTCGTTTGTTTTTACTTCTTCCTTGCACTCGGCATTTCTTGAGAAGTCTGTCTTCTGTAAATTACATTGATCATTTAAATAATCACACTTAGTGTCCAACTGTTGACAAACAAGTGTATTGGAACTCGTTCTGCAAACATTATGTTCAGAACTGTCGCTATCACTACAGTATTCCTGTTTTAAATCCACAAGTGCAGACAAATCATGTTCTGGTAATTTCATTTTGAAATCGTCTGTTTTTACTTCTTCCTTGCCCTCGAACTTAAATTTGTAGTCGCTACTGGCACTGGCATCCATGTTTGTGTTCAGTGTTGTTCTGTCAAAAAATTATTTGGTAATAGAAATTTGGCGAAAGCGTAATAGAAGGTAATAGATTCTGGATTGAAAGTAATAAAAACGTAATAGTAAGAGAAAATTAATGAAGTTGATTAAGACTAGCAAAAAATCCTTGTATTATGACAAATGTTGTAGGTTCGGAACTCGGAACAAAAAAGAACGGTAAGTTATGTCATATACTCAATCAGCACGACACGGCACTGGTTGACGTATGGAGTCACAGAGCTCAGACTCAGAACAAGGATAAATGACATTTGGAGTAAATGCCATCTACATTTAGACCACGAACTATCATAATCAAAGAATAAGAAATTCATTGTCAATCTAAATGTCAGAAATATGACAGTTTACAGTTTTATCGATGATAGGGAAAACTGTATGACCTCCTTTATATAACGGGTGCATTTCTTGAGTAAAAATAACGGGACCACTCAAATTTTGGTATAGCAGATTGGCTTCGGTAAACATGAAAAACTTGACTGAAAAATAAAGCATTCTTTATTCGAATATAAAGTTTAAAAAAACGTTTTTCAAACATACAGTCAAAAGAAAAACAAGAGCCTTTTCATTAAAAGTATGACTACTCATTTCAAATGGTTAGTGTAATCAGTTTGAAAGAAAATCAAGAACAAATCAAAAAAGAAAAACACAGCAGTCTTATATATAACATATAAAAAACAAAATAAATTATCATGATTTATTCATCAAGTTGATTTAACAAAAGATCAGAAATAATTTAAATCAGTCATTCATCAAAGTTTTTATTTTTATTAAAACGTTAGATCCTCCTGACTAGACAGATCTGAATCTTCATTGATATAACAATTTAACAAAGTATCACTGGGTTCAAAACTATAACAGTTGCTTTAATTTAAGAACTGTTTGGTGAAAATCAAAGAACTACATGTCTCCACATTTAATTGGTTTCTTAATTTTGTTTTGATCGAATTTAGCTGACAAAAAATTCTCTCAGCTAAGCACGATCTCGGAACTGTCGGATGGTTGCTTGTTTTATGTTGCGCATAGATAAACATAAAAATGTTGCGGATTGCGAAATTGTTTTAATTGTACTTTTTTTGCGCATTTTTCGATCTCGCGCGGTTTAAACTATCAGGTGACAGGGACTGCACACACGAAATTTCGCTTTGCGCAAGTCTGCCACTGCCAGCGCATACGTTTGATTGGTGAAGAGATTGCAAATATTTCTATCGGTCCAGGCACAGAACCTGGATGACAAGACAGGAAACAATGCTTAAAAGTAGAACCTCTCAATTTAAGAGGGCGCTGCAGGTAAAAATCAGAGAAGGTTTAATAGTAATAGATTTTCCATAATTTTTCAAAAGGCGTAATAACGTAATAGAATGTATTTTAGTAATAGATCTATTACAACTGTAATAGCAACAACAACACTGGTTGTTCCTGTCATGAGATTATAAGTGCTGAATTTAGGGACGTTTCGGTGCTAAATTTACGGTTTGAGTGCTAAAATATCCCCAGATTTAATTGGAACCAAATTTAAGAGTAACTGTACGTTTTAAGGCTAGAAGGTCTCATGAAAGAGAGGGAAATTATGCACACTTATGATA
The DNA here is from genome assembly GCA_964006375.1 of Tillus elongatus. Taxonomy (NCBI): domain Eukaryota; kingdom Metazoa; phylum Arthropoda; class Insecta; order Coleoptera; family Cleridae; genus Tillus; species Tillus elongatus. The sequence goes on from OZ023270.1 coordinate 2,414,930, forward strand.
ATTAAACGATAATTAAGCCTAAAATTAAATTTTTTTTTTTTTGAAAATTAACAAAAGAAATGTGTCTGAAATAAATAAAAACAAATATATTCGCTTACAAAATAAAATAAAAATCCATAAACATTTGAGGATTTGACATAACACTTGACAGTACGCAATACGCAAAAGTAGAAAAGGTATGCCAACCTATAATAATGAATCTAACCATCGAGTAACGCGTAGACGGGTTCGTAATGCGCATGCGGACAACGGAAACTTCAAATGCGGTTCATGAATTTGTTATGTTGTATGCTTTATATCCGTGTCTGACTTGAGAATGGCGCGTAGCTTTAAAAAATTAAAATGTGCCAGAAAAGTGTAAAGGGGTGCTAGAGTGCCAAATCTGAAGACATAGTGCTAAATCTGGCACGATCGTGCCAGCAGGAACAACACTGCATGGGCAGGGTCAGTGTTGTTCGTTGTTCCTGTCATGAGATTATAAGTGCTGAATTTAGGGACGTTTCGGTGCTAAATTTACGGTTTGAGTGCTAAAATATCCCCAGATTTAATTGGAACCAAATTTAAGAGTAACTGTACGTTTTAAGGCTAGTAGGTCTCATGAAAGAGAGGGAAATTATGCACACTTATGATAATTAAACGATAATTAAGCCTAAAATTAAATTTTTTTTTTTTTTGAAAATTAACAAAAGAAATGTGTCTGAAATAAATAAAAACAAATATATTCCCTTACAAAATAAAATAAAAATCCATAAACATTTGAGGATTTGACATTTGACGTAACACTTGACAGTACGCAATACGCAAAAGTAGAAAAGGTATGCCAACCTATAATAATGAATCTAACCATCGAGTAACGTGTAGACGGGGTCGGTAATGCGCATGCGGACAACGGAAACTTCAAATGCGGTTCATGAATTTGTTATGTTGTATGCTTTATATCCGTGTCTGATTTGAGAATGGCGCGTAGCTTTAAAAAATTAAAATGTGCAAGAAAAGTGTAAAGGGGTGCTAGAGTGCCAAATCTGAAGACATAGTGCTAAATCTGGCACGATCGTGCCAGCAGGAACAACACTGGGCAGGGTTGCAATATTAGAAATTTACGTTGTGCTGATATCTAACTTAAAATTGTGCCGATAGAGGGTCGATTTGTGCAGGCTACCGTAATTTTAAATTTGGCGCCAAAGTATTACTACTAAATCAGGACAGGGACCTTAGACCAGAAAGAACTTAGGACACGTAACACGAGATTTAACGCGTGTAGGCGAAGTGTGCCCGAATCGTAAAGCAATTTTATGCTGTGGAGCCAAACAAAGCGAATGGTACCAGAGTTTTAAGTAGGTATATTTAGTGTTTTTTGCAATAAATTGTGAATATTTTGTATTAAGAACAATGGTTTATTGTGCCGCCTTCAATTGAAATAGCCACAGTGACAAAAAAGAGCCCGGTATTACTTTTCACAGGTAAGATATAAAATTAACCTAATTACTTTCAGAACGTTCCTTACATTTTTATGCTTTAATTGTTGAAATAGGAAAAAAATGTTCCCACTTCACTTACTGTATTAGTGACATATTATTATTTTTGAAAATGCAAACATAAAATATGTGATTTTCAATGTGAAATATTTAATTACATTTTCACTTTATCAAGTCCAGCCACGATATTCCATAGGCGTAGGTGTGCCTTTCAAAAGTTACGTTGTGGGAATAATGTTATGTTAGTTTATATACTTAATTAGTTATATTAAAGGAAAAAAAATGTTGCAGATATATAGAGGCATGAATACAGGTAGCTAAATGTTATTTAAAATAATACAGAAGTTACTGTTTAGTGATTTTCCATTTACATGTAAATCAGATATTATATATTATATAAACCAAGAATAACAAAAAAAATGCTTTATACCTATCGTCTAAAGTTTATGAATGTGATGTAATTTTTCCCTCGAAAAAACTATTTGTCGAAATGTTGAAGGAAATTCGTTTCGGTAATTCTTCACTTTGATGTAGGTGGTTAAATCGCAAAGAATCAATAAAACGTACATATGGAAAATTGTCTGAAAAAAAATTCACTATTAGAGAGGTATCGATGGTGGGACTTTGCAAAAAATTTTTCAAATTAGCGCGAACTAGGACCCCTAGAACCCATATCCGGGGTCAGTTTCAATTTTTATATGTGTGTAAAGCGGACGGGGTTTTCCGGGAAAATTCTAAGTTTTCTTTCAAAAAAAATTGTTTCTCCGAAAGTAACAAAGATGTTTTAATGAAATTTATTGTATATATTGCCTCGGAAGAGATCTTACTACGTACCAAAATTCAACTTTCTAAGTTTATAGAAAATGGAGTTATTCAAATTTTAATTTTTTTTTGAAAAAAAAATTTTCTTCAAAAATTACATACTTATTTTAATGAAATTTGGTGGATATCTTGCCTTAGGAAAGACCTTACTACATACCAAAATTAAACTCTCTAAGTTTATGATAATTGAGTTATTCAAATTTGAAGCATTTAATAAAAATTCTCTACCATAACGCACTTGCTGCGTCCCGAAATTTTTTAAGTATAAAGAAATTAGGAAATGTAAAATTCTTAAAAAAACATCTGTATTCTCATTTCATCTAATACAGATGCATACTCTTTTATTTAATTTTTTATCATATATTTTGTAATCTATATATCCATGGTTTCTGAATGTACTATTTGTCTTAAATTCCTTTGGCTAATATCAGTATTTTATTAATGCACGTTTTAGTGAATTTTTATTAAAAACAATTCACTTAATGGAGAGGTATCGATGGTGAGACTTGCAAACATTTTTTTCAAATGAGCGCGATTGAGGACCCCTAGAACCCATATCCGGGGTCAGATTCAATTTTTATATGTTTATATATATATATATATATATATATATATATATATATATATATATATATATATATATATATATATATATATATATATATATATATATATATATATATATATATATATATATATGTATGTATCCAACCGATAACTCAAAAAATATTAAACCGATTTCGATGAAACTGGGCAAGTGCCTTTCTTTTATTAATGGCTTGGATGAGTTCGTTATCCAGAAGAATCTGACAAGGTTTTCCTGGAATATTTTGAGTTTTCTTTCGAAAAAAAAAGTTTCTACGAGAATTATAAAGCTATTTTAATAAAATTTGGTGGATATATTACCCTGAGATAGACCTTACTACATACCAAAATTAAACTTTCTACGTTTATATAAAATTGAGTTTTCCAAATTTTCAGTTTTCTTTCAAAAAAAATTTTTTCTCAAAAAATTACAAAGTGATTTTAATGACACTTGGTGGATATGTTGCCCTAGAAAAGACCTTATACCAAGATTCAACTTTCTAAGTTCAATGAAAATTGAGTTATCCAAGTTTGAAGCATTTAATAAAAATTCACTACCATAACGCACTTGCTGCGTCCCGAATTTTTATATGTTGATTCCAGCATAATTTTATCAATATTATTCCATGTATACTAAATCAAGAGGCACTTAAAAGAACAGTGAAAATCACTATTCTGTGTGCTGCACCCATTGACTAATCCAAGGTTACGCCACTGGTCGAGAGAATTTGGTACCAAATTGCTTCACTTCCGCCGGTCTTGTTACGTGTCCTAAGTTCTCTCTGCTCTAAGACAGAATATTCTTCGAAGTGTATGGTCCATAGATCAGACTGGCCTGCAATGGTAGACTGAAGATCAACCCAGGCTTCAGGGGCCACTGCAAAATTCAGGAGATCGTGAAGGAACCCATGCTTGAAATGAGGTCAGACTTCGCGAGCCCGCGAATGTGCAGGGAAAACAACTTCACAGTGGAAATCCCTGATCGCGGGGCATGGCGGGAGGAGACGCCGGGCATACCACGGGACGCGCTCGTCTGGTTCACGGACGGATCTGGCGGGGAGCGTGGGACGGGGGCAGGTGTTTACTCGGAAGGACCGAGGGTAAGTCACAGTATTTCCCTCGGAGCCCATGCAACCGTGTTTCAGGCCGAGATGTACGCCATCCTGCACTGTGTGCGGGAGAACAAGAGGAGGGGCTACACCAACAAGCGGATCCTCATAGCCACAGACAGCCAGGCAGCCCTTAAGGCACTAAGTAGCCCACGGGTAAATTCCTGGCTGGTGAGTGAGTGCCGAGACGAGACGAGCGACCTGGCTGGGCAGAATGAGGTGACCCTCATCTGGGTGCCGGGTCACTCGGGGGTCAAAGGCAATGAAGAAGCTGACAGTCTCGCGAAGAGAGGGTCAGCAGAGCCATTTATGGGACCAGAACCGGCTCTGGGCGTGTCAAAGAGCACTGCCAGGGGAGCCATTAAGTCCTGGGTCAGAAACCAACACAAGGTGTACTGGGCGGACTGTCCAGGGCTCAGACATGGGAAGTCAATAATTGACGGACCCAGTTCAAAGAGAGCTGTGGAGCTGCTAAACCTTAGCAGAGGGCAGCTCAGAAACACAACAGGTCTCTTGACGGGACACATGGCCGTCAAGAAACACCTACATAAAATGGGGCGGTTCGAAGGGGACCTCGCATGCAGACTCTGCGGCGAGGGGGAGGAATCAGCCCAGCACATCTTGTGCGAGTGTATAGCTCTGGACCGGAAAAGACAACTGATCTACGGTCACTCTAGACCGGAGACAGAGCAATATAAAACTTCACCCTACCAATCGCTGTGCAGACTAGTTCAAGGCACAGTGATTTTGGAATGGGTGGAGTAAGACTAGGGGTATGCACAATCAACCAAGGGTTGCGGTGCTATCGGGGCGGCAAGGCCGCGGACGAGCCCTGAGGGAACAAAAAAAAAAATGGTCCATAGATATATGTTTTCCCTGTCTATGGTATGATGCATTTGATTCAATTTAGCGCGGCAACTTTGAATCATTTCTATTCATTAATGAAGTGCATATAGCGTTTCAAAATTGTCATTGCTAGCGTTAATTTGAAAGAAAAAAATAATAAACGAAGATTTTGGTTAAACCTTATAATAAATATATTTTTTATTTAGATTATTAAAAATTGTACTTAGATTAACCTAGATTTATAGCAATTTCATCGCACTTAGCAGCAATCAGTGGCGGCTGGTCGGGGTAGGCAAAGTAGGCGCCGCCTACCTTGACTTAGAAAACTTAAATTAAAAAAATATATATTTAAATATATTAAATAATTATACCTATCTAGTTTTCTCGTTGCAATGTGATAAAGGTTTCTTTTATTAGCAGTTCTATGGAAATTTATACCGATACGATCCGAGCCGCCGGTTATATGTTAATAAGAAAACACTGTCTTAATAAGAGACCGTAATAGGCGAGCCAGTTGGGTGCCTAAATTTTATGTGAATCTTGAAAACATCAGATCTCGCTCTCCCTCTCTACTGCATTAGTAGTACTGCTCTACGACGTGAAGAAACTCGAGACGTATGCTAAGCTGTTAGGCGACAACTACAGGCGCCTCATTACTGTGCCGCTAGAGTGGATTAGGAGAAAATGACCTCTAAAGTCGGGTCTTTAGAGGTCATTTTGTCAAAAAATGTGAAATACAGATACGTGGCTCGTGCATTTTTAACCACGGCTTATAAAACCATTTTTTACATTACAGATTTATTATTTGATATACTTTAAAAAAGTTATTAGAGATAAATTATTGGAAAAATCAAATCTTTTTGGCCAGGGATCGTATCAAATCCTTGAGGAATAAGTCAACCTTTGATAAATTATTCGAAAAAGCGGGACTAAAAATTACCACTAATCTTGAGCCACCACACAAGAGACGCAAATTATCTGAAACTGCTTTAGACGATGAAAAAACATCTTTGCGTATTTTGTTTTATGAAGTAATAGATAATATTACAACTCAAATAGAAGTCAGATTTGCAGATATGTCACAACTATTATTTGTTTCTCTAGCTGATTCATCGAAATTTAAAAAACACCATAAGGATTTTCCAACTGATCTAATAACTAATTTAACCAGCTTTTATAAAAATACGTTCGATAAACAGAAACTGATAAACGAGCTAGAAGTTATATATTACGACCAACAATTTAAAAAACTAAATGTAGAAGCAATTTTAAATAATTTTGTGGTTAACGATTTTCGAAAAATATTTACCGAGGCTTATAAACTATTTGTTTTAATCGCGACAATTCTAGCAACAAGTACCTCAGTTGAGAGAAATGTTTCTTGTTTAAAGCGTATTAAAACTTACAGCAGAATTTCGATGAAGAATGACCGCTAATCAACTCTTGCACTTATTGCATACAGACTTGGAGAATTTTTCTCTGGCTTCACTGTTGGTTTTTAGTGGTGAAGGACGTAGCCAGCGCGTGAGCTAACTGGAGCAAGTAGCCCTTCGAATTCTGGAAGTTCTAGGATGTTCTTCAATGCTTCTGTGACTATAGTTTCGCTGCTTGACAGCATTCTCAGACAGATTAAAATTGAATTAGTACGAAATCATGACAACTACAAATAAATATCTGTTGCTATGTTATGATATGATGTTTTGATCAAAAAATTTTATCAAATTGAAAATAAAATGAAACACAGATGACAGATGAGGTTTTCAAAATGTCTATGTGATGTATGTCAATATTTAACATAAAAACTAGAACTAGCTTATAATAACTATGATAACAGTTACAATAATAAAAGAACTAAACAATAACAGTATAAAAGTAGTCTCTATACAACGAAAATATTGACATACATCAACTCATTATTATATTACAACTTTTTTGAAATAATAGTTAAATTTATTTTCTTTGACATATTTAATTAGAAAGAAGAATATCCAAGAAAGGGGAATTCATTAAATCAGTTTGCTCGTTTAAAACAAGGTAGTTATTGCCGTGTGTGTGCCTTTTGACTTCTAAAGCTTCAAAAAAGTCTAGTTTACGTTTGTCATTATAAAAATGTAGTGGTTGTATGCGGTTATTTATTGTAGGTCTATGTTCGGTATCAATAATATGTTTTGCAAATGTAGATTTGTCAGCGTGATTATTTCTAAATGCAGAAATATGTTCTTTGTATCGGGTGTTAAAATTTCTAGAAGTTTGACCTATGTAGATTGCGTTACAATGTGTACAAGCTAATTTATAAACTCCAGCTTTTGTCAGGAAACAAGATTTTTCTTTCGCGTTAAATAACAAATCACGTGTCGTGTTGTAAGATTTAAAAGCTACTTTTGTATTTGTACAGGTGTTTAAAATTTTTGAAATGTTTTCTGAAATGGTTCCAAAATAAGTTATCAAAACGTATCTGTTGTCTTCTTTATCTCTAATATTTGGATAAATTAAATTAATCGCTAATTTGTATTCTTATTTCGATAGAAAAAGAGTTATGTTTTCTCCAAGATCAAGATTCAGATGAATTTGTGAATAATATAATAAATAAATTCTGATTAATAAAAGACAGACGTATAAATTTAATTTATAAAAAGTAACTGTCATTTTCAAACGAGGTTGGGTTATGGTTAGGCTGTGAGAGAAGGAGGAGGCTTACGTCATGTAAATTAACTATATTGAAGTAATACTAATTTAAATACAAACACGCAGACATTTTATTATTTTTATAAATTATTTAAGCGGAATATGCTTTGCAATTCAGAATTCGCTGCACTGTCGCCTACCCAAGTGAGAGGGGCACGAGCCGCCACTGCTTGACAGATACATCTTCTCTCTACTAGTGTAATCACACATATTTCATTTAAAAGGTCTCTCTACAATACCTTTGTGTTTGGAGATTATATGTCTTGACAGATACCTCTTCTCTCTACTAGTGTAATCACACATATTACATTTAAAAGGTCTCTCTACAATACCTGTATGTTTAGAGATTATGTGTCTTGTCACAGAGTTTTTCCATGCACTAGTATAATTACACAGTTCACATTTAAAAGGTCTCTCTCCGCTACTTCTGTGTTTGGAGATGACGTGGTTTGACAAATCATATTTCTGTACGCTGGTGTAATCACACAATTCACATTTAAAAGGTCTTTCTTCAATACTTCTGTGTTTGGAGATGATGTGTTTTGACACATGCCCTTTCAATACACTAGAGTAATCACACAATTCACATTGAAAAGGTCTCTCTTTAGTACTTCTGTGTTTAAAGATGATGTGTCTTGACAGAGAATCTTTCTGTACAGTAGTGTAATTACACAAGTCACATTTAAAAGGTCTCTCTTCAATACTTCTGTGTTTGGACATAATGTGTTTTGATAGAGAACCTTTTAGTACACTAGTGTAATTACACAACTCACATTTAAAAGGTCTCTCTTCAATATTTCTGTGTTTGGAGATTACATGTTTTGACAAAGACCCTTTCCACACACTAGCATAATCACACTGTTCACATTTAAAAGGTCTCTCTTCAATACTCCTGTGTTTGGAGATGATGTGGTTTGACAGTTGTACTTTCTTTACACAAGTGTAATCACACAGCTCACATTTCAAAGATCTCTCTTCGACACTTTTGTGTACAGACAGATTCGTTTTCCTGGCGGTAGTGTAATCACAGATATCAGATTTAAAAGGTCCGTTTTTACTAGGCATATGTTTAAAAATAGCATTTTTTGATAAGTCTGTCACTTGTAAATTACATTCATCATTTAAATAATCACACTCACTGTCCAACTGTTTGCAAACAACAGTATTTAAACTCGTGTTGCAATCATTATTTCTAGAACCGTCGCTATCACTACAGTATTCATTTTTTAATTCAGCAAGTATAATCAAATCATGTTCTGCTATTTCTACTTTGAAATCCTCGTTTGTTTTTACTTCTTCCTTGCACTCGGCATTTCTTGAGAAGTCTGTCTCCTCTAAATTACATTGATCATTTAAATAATCACACTTACTGTCCAACTGTTGGGAAACAACAGTTTTGAAACTCGTTCTGCAAACATTATGTTCAGAACTGTCACTATCACTACAGTATTCCTGTTTTACATCCACAAGTGCAGACAAATCATGTTCTGGTAATGTTATTTTGAAATCTTCCTCTGTTTGTATTTCTTCCTTGCACTCAAACTTAAATTTGAAATCGCTACTGGCACTGGCATCCATGTTTGTGTTTAACTTTAACATCATATCATGGGCGAAGGATAGTGATAGTGATGGGCTGATGGGTCGTTATTTAATTGTCTGTTGTTTTTAAACGGCTGTCGAGCCGAACGGTTGCCACCTATAAATATAACAGGTACAATATAAAGCCTTTTACACTAAACGGTGACGGTCGACTTTACCGCAACTACATTTTAACGTGATTATAATAGAATATGGCCTAAAAACAGTTGTAAATACCTTAATAAAGTTAAACAATGTGGTATATTTCATCTTTAATAACCTTTCAGTGATAAAAGCAATTAAAACCTTTAGATTTACAATAAAAACGTATATTTTTGTACAAGAGGTTATGACTGTTGCTTTGTTGACATATATCATGCAGCTGGGCATTGTTGTCAGTTTCGAATCTATTTCCTTATTACAGGGTAGTATTTGTCTTCTTTTTTCTTTAGGGAAATTTTATGTGGTAACTGTGGCACAATGACTTATGAAACTTAAAACGGTTTCAGCTTTTATTTTGACAAGGTGGTGTCTGGTCAGGTCAGGAGTGAGTGTGTGTAAAAAGCATTTAAGATCTTTTGTTGCGTTCAAGCGGCAAAACACTCTTGGAATTGAATATTAAATGTGGCAACGCTGTTGAAAAGTGACAGTTCGAAACTTGAAAATAGTGCATTTTTCATAACTTTAATTATCATTTATTCTGCTATTTATGGTTTTTCCGTAAATTTTTTTGCTGATTATTTATCTACGTTACGTACTCTTTCTTGTGGTGTACGCCGTTTTGCTTGATTCCAGTTATTTTTAAACGGTTGTCGAGCCGCAACGGTAACCACCAATTGTGGATTTATAACAATAACAGCTACAAAATAACGTTTTTTACACTAAACTAGAATTCGGACTCGTATCTGTTTCAGTTCCACTGCAACTAGATTCGATGAATAAACCTTTGACTATTTACCTACGGATAGACCAGGCATCACCCAATGCGATGCGTTGTAATGTTTGAAACCAACATTGAATAAAATGTTTGTTTACACGGTCCTCGACACCATAGGCGTCTCGAGAATTAGGATTGAAATTTTCATAAATACGATTAAAATAATAAAATAAAATTTAAAAGATGTTTAACTACCTATACATTATTTAAGTATAATATTAACTAAAAAGTCTGGACGCAGCAAGTGCGTTATGGTAGTGAATTTTTATAGAAATGATTTCTCGAATAAAATGTTCGAAAGTCTCATTGTTGTAATGTTCTGATCTCGTCACAAGCGATTTTTTTTCTATGAAAATTCAGTAAAAAAGTGTTTTCAACAAAAATTTAAGAAAAAACCTTGCAGCTCTACCAGTTTTTCTAGAAATGACCACCTGATTTGTCTGCTGTCATGTTTTATAGATCTACAACTTGCCGGATAATTTCTTATCATGTGGCAAGCATCTAGGAAAATATATATACATTTTCATTGGTTACAGGATGCGGCAAATAAGCCTTTAAACCTTCTTGTATGTATCTAAATTTGCTCCCAAACATTTAATCATGCTTATATTTGCAGCTGCTCCATCAAAACTTACAGAAGTAACGACTATTCTTGCTTGATGGATAAAACTTAAAGCCCGATTAAATAATAGGCTTGCTTTTTCTTCACGATAAATGCCAGCTAGGAAGAAATAACCCACTGGAACTTTCCAGTAGCCATTTAAAGCAACTAATAAGAAAAGCAAAACTTATTTAGCCACTGGAAGCTCGTTTGAATTATTCATATCCACGCCAATATCTACGTTACCACAAAACTTTTTTCCTGTGCACTCAACTTGACGTCTTATGAACATCTCGTCGATGACTAACAAAGTATTTTGCGACCTTTTTCAGCTGCTTCTCGTCTTTTTGAATCCAAAACCGCTAATGCTTCTTTGCAGAATCCAGGAACAATTTAGAAATTGTTCGAGGATGTGGCAAAGATTTCATCAATTTTTCTCGAACGTAATTATAAGCTTTGTTTGAATAAAAATTTAGGGTAATAGCAAACGACCTTACGTCTGGTGAATAGTTCCGTTGTGGACATTTGAAAAGCTGTTTAGTCAGATCTATTTGTGTGAGTAAAGAGGCCTAAAATATTACAAGCAATGATATAAATTCAATAACACTAAAAAATGAGACGTTCAGGGATGTTTCTGTATTTTCCGTGAAAGCAATACGACTTTTAAAATGCTCAATCAGCGATTTTTTGTGGCAAACTCTTTTCTGTTGGCGCAATATATTTATTTTCATCTTTTGCTTTTTTATTACTCGTTTAGCAATAGACCATTTTTTAAAGATGTTTTTGGAGTTCCTGATAAACTGGAAATATTTACAAAATAACGAAGTTTTTTCCTAAAAAATGGACGATATTTGATACGTTTTCAGTGAACGGAGTATAATTTTTAATAATGGTTTCTAGAATTTTTCCCTCAATTCTTACTCCAGGCATATTAACTTACTTTTGACCTGGAGTAATGTTAGCTTTTGGTGTTAGTTCAGGAGGACTGCCAAGTGCCGCACCTGTTGAACATGATGATAGTTCCAAAGCAGTGAGAGTTGATGATAACGATGATTTATCTCTATTTTCTTCAAAACTATGACTGCAATTTTTATCGGGTAATTTATTAATTTTAACAATAATAAAGGTTTACAAGGAAGCTAAGAAGAATTATTCACCTTCTTTCCGCATGAGCAAGAGCTTATTTATGCCAGAAGTAGAAGGCACTGGGAAACTTAAAACTGATGGAGACGCTGCGTTTTTAATACCCTTCTTCCACTTGGGTAAATAATAAAAGTCTTTATCAAAATGCTGTGAACATAAATAAGAATATTTGGGCAGCGTATCCGATTTTCTATTTAAGGCAGCGCCCCATGTTTATCTCCTTTTTTAGTAGATGGAAACCTAAAAATAGTGCCAAACTGACGTGCCGCCACTGAAAATCGCAAACGGCAATGTCTTTACGCATGCAGAGACATCGTTGCCACATCCCCACGTAATCTTCTACAAGCAATATACTTTTTCATCATTTTGCAAAAACAAAACTCAAAACCTTTATTCTAAATCAAGGTAACACAAAAATAAATTCCCAGTATACTTGCATACTATTCACAGATAAATACAAGCCACAACTGTTGATTAATACAAATCTAGATACTGCACATGCAGCAAGATAAAGATTTTAAATTGAGTTTTCTGGTTATATTTACATAAAGAAGGGAGAAACCAAGTAATATAACGTTAGTAAATATTTACATTCATAAATAAGCCCTGATGTAAGTGTAATGTCTTAAGTAACAGAAAAGTAATAAATTTATCATTTTCAACTTGTCATCATATTCGGCGATTTAAGGATGAATTATCACATAGCGGCAACGCTTGAGCCACCACCCAATCAGAGCAGAGGACCGATGTAAACATAGAGTCCCTTGAATGTTGGCTTCAAACAATTCGGCTGTGTGCCCAGTCTATTCTCTAATATATAGTCAAAGGAATAAATATCGATTTTCATCAGCAACTGTTAAATTTAACTATTTAACGGGATGAATGGACATGCGACTGGGAATAATAAATATGTATGGGTATGCTATTAGTCGTGGACGGCCTGCTGGGGAGGCTCTCGGGAGGGGGGTATGAGGTACAGGGCTATGCGGACGACATTGTCATCATAGTCCGAGGAAAGGTCACACAGGCAGTGTGGGAGCGTATGCAGACTGCACTGAAAGTGGTGGAAGGGTGGACGGTTGATCAAGGGCTCGGGGTGAGCCCCGAGAAAGCAACCGTCGTGCCGTTTACGAGGAGGAGGAAGTGTGAAAGCCACAGAACTCTCACTCTATACGGTAGGAGCGTTCCAATGGCCAGGGAGGTAAAATATCTTGGGGTCGTATTGGACTCTAAGCTAACCTGGAATGGTCACATTGGAAAAATACTGCGTAAGGCAGTCATGACCTTAGCCGTCACTAGGCGGCTATATGGAAAAACGTGGGGACTAAGACCTAGTATGGCCCACTGGCTGTACACAAGGGTGGTCAGACCATCGTTAACATATGCGGCACTGGTCTGGTGGCCTAAGGTGACACAATCCAGTGCCAAACAAAAACTAGGCAAGATCCAAAGGATGGCTTGCCTAGGCATCACAGGGGCCATGTCTTCAACCCCAACAGCCGCCATGGAGGTGTTGCTGGATCTACCCCCCCCCCCTACACTTCGTTATTATGGGAGAGGCCAGGCTAGGACTATACAGACTAGCCTGCAATGGTAGACTGAAGATCAACCCAGGCTTCAGGGGCCACTGCAAAATTCAGGAGATCGTGAAGGAACCCATGCTTGAAATGAGGTCAGACTTCGCGAGCCCGCGAATGTGCAGGGAAAACAACTTCACAGTGGAAATCCCTGATCGCGGGGCATGGCGGGAGGAGACACCGGGCATACCACGGGACGCGCTCGTCTGGTTCACGGACGGATCTGGCGGGGAGCGTGGGACGGGGGCAGGTGTTTACTCGGAAGGACCGAGGGTAAGTCACAGTATTTCCCTCGGAGCCCATGCAACGGTGTTTCAGGCCGAGATGTACGCCATCCTGCACTGTGTGCGGGAGAACAAGAGGAGGGGCTACACCAACAAGCGGATCCTCATAGCCACAGACAGCCAGGCAGCCCTTAAGGCACTAAGTAGCCCACGGGTAAATTCCTGGCTGGTGAGTGAGTGCCGAGACGAGACGAGCGACCTGGCTGGGCAGAATGAGGTGACCCTCATCTGGGTGCCGGGTCACTCGGGGGTCAAAGGCAATGAAGAAGCTGACAGTCTCGCAAAGAGGGGGTCAGCAGAACCATTTATGGGACCAGAACCGGCTCTGGGCGTGTCAAAGAGCACTGCCAGGGGAGCCATTAAGTCCTGGGTCAGAAACCAACACAAGGTGTACTGGGCGGACTGTCCAGGGCTCAGACATGGGAAGTCAATAATTGACGGACCCAGTTCAAAGAGAGCTGTGGAGCTGCTAAACCTTAGCAGAGGACAGCTCAGAAACACAACAGGTCTCTTGACGGGACACATGGCCGTCAAGAAACACCTACATAAAATGGGGCGGTTCGAAGGGGACCTCGCATGCAGACTCTGCGGCGAGGGGGAGGAATCAGCCCAGCACATCTTGTGCGAGTGTATAGCTCTGGACCGGAAAAGACAACTGATCTACGGTCACTCTAGACCGGAGACAGAGCAATATAAAACTTCACCCTACCAATCGCTGTGCAGACTAGTTCAAGGCACAGTGATTTTGGAATGGGTGGAGTAAGACTAGGGGTATGCACAATCAACCAAGGGTTGCGGTGCTATCGGGGCGGCAAGGCCGCGGACGAGCCCTGAGGGAACAAAAAAAAAAAATGGGTATGCTATGCAGTATAGAGCGGACTTTACTTCATAAAATATTACTTAACACGTTTTTTATACTAGTGTGCTCGCTCGCTCGCTCTCGCTCACAGCTTTGGGAATGTAGGATACTATCGATCGACTATCCAGTTCAAAAAAACCGATAAATAACTGAAGCTGTTATTTTCAAGAGTTAATATTAAATAACGTTAACGACTTCAACTGTTAATAGAAAATAACCCTTTTTCCAATCACTAGCGAAGGGCGAGGTGGGGTCAGTGTTGTTCCTGCTAGCACGATCGTGCCAGATTTAACACTGTGTCTTCAGATTTGGCACTCTGGCACCCCTTTACACTTTTCTGGCACATCTTTTTTTTTTTTAAACTACGCGCCGTTTTCAAGTCAGGCACGGATATGAAACATACAACATAACAAATTCATGAAACGCATTCGAAGTTTCCGTTGTCCGCATGCGCATTACTTACCCAGTCTACCCGTTACTCGATGGTTAGATTCATTATTATAGGTTGGCATACCTTTTATACTTCTGCGAATTGCGTACTGAAATGACATATAGATATGTCATTGGTTTACTGTCAACTGTTACGTCAAATGTCAAATCCTCAAATGTTTATGGATTTTTATTAGTGAATTTTCTTAAAAAACATTCACTAATGAGGAGATCCCGACTTTTGAATTTTGAAAAAATTTCTTCAAATGAGCGCTAATTAGGCCCCCCAGAAAACATATCCGGGGTCAGTTTCAATTTTTATATGTTTATATATATATATATATATATATATATATATATATATATATATATATATATATATATATATATATATATATATATATATATATATATATATATATATATATATATATATATATATATATATATATGTATCACACCGATAACTCAAAAAATAATGGGCCGATTTTGATCAAATTTGGTGAAAAAATTCCTTTTGCAAATGGCTTGGATAAGTTCGTTAGTCAGGAAAATCTGCCCAGGTTTTCCCGGAAAATTTTGTGTTTTCTTTCGAAAAAAATTTATATCTCCGGAATTAACAAAGTAAGGGCAACCAAATTTGGTACGCAGGTTTACATCCTTATAGGTAAGCCACCTATCAAAATTTAGCTATGTAGGTCAAAAGACAAAAAAGTTATAGGCATTTAAAAATAAATAAATTGGGGTTTTCCTCAAAACGTCAAAGTGGCGATTTAAAATGTCAAAATTGGCAACATTTAGGCAAATAACTTAAATCTAATACGGGCTATAGAAATAAAATGTCTCAAGAAGAATGTTTTACAAACCCTGAAGTCTTAGTTTCAACCATCATTGTCCTTCATTTTAATAAAATGTTTCCAGAAAATTCATTTCAAATAGACCCTTTCTCTGATGCTTGGCAGTAGCCTTAGCTATAGAGTTTATCATTTAATGGTATATAATTTTTGTCGAATTTTCGTAAAAAATTAATAAAGCTCAATATATCCGTTATTATATAAGATATGAAGAAAATTTGTATATATTAATTATAGGGTGTCTTGAGCTACATCTTAAAATAATATTTCTGCAATCACAGGGTGGTCCATAAGTCGCTGGTGATACAAATTTCCTTTTTTTTTAATCAAACACGCCTTATGTTATTGCATTTTTGCATTTTCCATCGAAATATAATGCATGTTTGTAAGAAAATAAATTCTGGACGCAGCAAGTGCGTTATGGTAGCGAATTTTGATCAAATGTTCATATTTGAACAGCTCAATTTGCTATTAACCTATAAGGTTGACCAAGAAACGTGTTTTTTCGGGAACATTTTAAGTTTATTTTTGGAAATTTTTGTACATTTTCACACAATAAACTTATTTTAATGGAACATGGCACATTGTTTTTACTATATAGGTTATACTGGTAACCAAATTTGATGCCTGCTTTCTTAAAAAAAACACACATATTTGTTATTAAAAATATTTTTATGAAAATTCACTACCATAACGCACTTGCTGCGTCCAGAATTTTTTATTTTGCAAGCCAATGTATTTGTTTTTATTTATTTCAAAGACATTTCTTTTGTTAATTTTCAAAAAAAATTAAATATTTAGTTTTCCGCTTAATTATCCTAAGTATGCATAATTTCCCCCTCTTCCATGAGACCTTCTAGCGTTAAAACGTACAGTTACTCTTAAATTTGGTTCCAATTAAATCTGGGGATATTTCAGCACACAAACCGTAAATTTAGCATCGAAACATCCCCAAATTCAGCACTCATAGTCTCATGACAGGAACAACACTGCTGCTCGGGTCAGGGCTGCCGCCGCAAGGTCGAAAAGTGTGTTGAGAATGTGAGAAAAAAAATTATTATGCAAAATTGTCTAGAAATCGAGACAGAGAAATAGTTTCTTTATCTTCTTTTATCCACTTTTAGCCTCAAATCCTTATATTGTGTGCTCACACGTATACGCATTGGCATTATTTATTTATCCGTTTTTCGTGACATCAAGCCTGGTTTATTATTACGAAGTGGATAAACGTTGAACAAATACTATATAATTAAAAGGTCTCTACATGTTGTAACCACAGAAACAGAAAAGATAATCAATAAGACTGACAGATATAATTATCTAGAATTAGTTGTCAACATGGTGTGTGCATCAGTCTTGTTATTAAAAAATAAAACATTATAGTTATTATCTGTGTGTCCGATTTATGGTCTTCTAAGACACAACTTGACAATGAGTCGCTATCCAGGATTTTTGGTCATAACAGAGCCCTGCCAAAGATGACATCAGCTCGATTTTTTTTTATTTTAATTTCAACAACACACCATGAGGGCTTACAGCCTAAATACTATCGTACCGTGGGTGTCGACAAGGAGGAAAGAGGCAACTTGTTAATTCTGGACTTGAAGGTTTTAAGGTTCGGTGGAGAAAGAAAAACATGTGCCGGCAAGGAATTCCACAACTTGGAAGTCTTTGGGACAAAAGAGCGGGCATAACAAGATGTTCTGTCTGGTGACCTGGACAGTAAAAGGGTGCATTCGCTCTGTTCCCCTGGTAGATCTGTTGGTGGCAGCCGGTGGAGGAACTATGGAAGAGAGCTCCTCTGAGCAGTGCCAGTGCAGATATATATATAAAAGAGAGAGAGGTCACCAACGGCACGTCGGTGGGCAAGGGATGGCAGCCTTTGGGTGAGGGTAGGTTCACTGATGAGACGTATAGCTCTCTTCTGAATGGAGTCCAGGATAGCGAGTGTAGAAGTGGCAGCAGCACCCCAGATGTGGGAGCAGTATTCGAGGTTTGGTCTTATTTGTGAAGTATATAAGGTATAGAGATTAGCTGGTGAAAAGTATTTGCGAGCCCGGAAGAGGAAACCTAATTTCTTAGCTGCCGCTTCTGCAATTGATGTGACATGTTGGTGCCAATTGAGATTTCGATCCACAGAAATGCCGACAAGTAAAAGGACTCATTACTTTGAATAACTTGGTTGTTCATTGTGATGGATCTAGGGCTGATGTATCTCTTATGAGATAGAAAGACAGATTTGGTGGAGTTGAATTGTACAAGATTTCTACTTCCCCAGTCTAATATTTTTTGGAGATCCACGGAGATAAAACCCCCCATGAGTCTGCGATCCTCATCTAATTGGGCTAAAGAGACAGGCTTAGAAAAAAAGATAAAGGTAAGATGCTTACTGGCAATTAGACCATTGCTGACCCTTTGAAAAATCATCCGGCGCCGGTGAGGCTCGAACCGTCGTCCCCCGAGTCCGTATTGGAAAGTCTGAATCGACTTTCCCGCACGGCCACAGAGGCACTAGCGACAGGCTTAGAATATTGTATATTTGAGTGGAGGGTGCTGTCGTCCGCGTAACTGTGAACTGGGTTGGATGTGCTAGAGAGGAGGTCATTGATGTGGAGAAGAAACAAAGTAGGGGCTAAAGCTGAACCTTGAGGAACTCCTGCATTAATTAGATACAGTTTAAAGGAATGGCCATCCACGACAACAGAAATGCTCCGCTTGGAGAGGAAATTTGCTGTCCACGTACAGAGTTTTGGTGGTAGGCCATAGGCCAGTAGTTTATTAAGCAGCGCTGCGTGCCAGACCTGGTCGAATGCTTTGGATATGTCTAGAGCGACAATCTGGGATTCACCGTGTAGTTCCATAGACTTGTTCCAAGAATGGGTGACAAAGGAAAGGAGGTCGGCAGTTGATCTGCGCTGACGGAATCCATACTGCCTGTCGTGGATTAGACTGTGTTTTTCAAGAAATTATAGTAATTCGGTGTTTATATACTTTTCCATCACTTTAGAGATGACTGAAAGGAGAGAAATAGGCCTGTAACGGGTTGTACTCTAGCAGTTTTCCAGTTACTAGGGAATATGCCTCTATTGTAAGATGTCTGAAATAGACGAGTCAGGACAGGAGCAAGTTCTGGTGCGCATTTTTTGAGAACAATTGCTGGGATCTCGTCAAGGCCAGAGGCTTTTCTGGTATCAAGAGAAGAGAGCATCTTTCGTACCTTTTTAGTTTTGAAAATGATATCCGTCATTTTATTCGCAACATTGGGGACTGTTGGTGGTTGAACATTTGAAGGTGGGTTGAGAGTAGAATTGCCGGCGAACAATGAGGCAAAAAGTTCAGCCTTGCCCAGGAAGGTAGAAACAATTTCATCCCCTGAGACAAGAGGTGGGAACGTGCTCTTGCAGAAATTATTCCCAATAGATTTAGCAAGAGTCCAGAAGGGTTTGCTGCCCCTGGAGCTTAAGAGGACTTTGTTTTTGATGTGGTTATTAAACGAGTTTTTTGCCTCAGAAAGAATGCGGACATAGCAGTTTCTTGTGTCGTTAAATGCTTGACGGTTTTCTTGACTGAGATTGTGTAGAAGCTTTTTGTGAGCTTTTACCTTTTCAAGTCTGGCCTTGTCACAGGATTTAGAGAACCATGGCTTTTGAGTGGCTGCAGAGGTTTTTTGTGTACGTGGAATAAATAATTTCGTGCCAGCTTGGATAATTTCGGTGACGTTTTGTGAGATATCAGAGGGGTCAGGATGAGAGAGGCAGACAGACCCCCATGGAAATGAGGAAAAGTAATCTCGCATTTCGTCCCAGTTCATGGATTTGTAGTGCCAAACGATACGTGGGTGTGACCTCGGGTTGCATTGCGCAGGAAGCAGTGACCATGCCACCCAGGGGGGCGATGACTGATTATCTTATAGCAGTCAGGATTTGTAGTAAGAAGGAGATCCAAGGAATTTGAGCTGTGTGTTGGGATGCGAGGAAAGTAAGTAGGTTGCTGAACCGTATTGACTAAAGAATTGCTGACTGGGAAGGCCTCCGCTGCTCTTCCTTGTGGATCGGTTTTTGAAGATCCTAGCCTTTCCTTTTTTTTTTTTGTTCCCTCAGGACTCGTCCGCGGCCTTGCCGCCCCGATAGCACCGCAACCCTTGGTTGATTGTGCATACCCTTAGTCTTACTCCACCCATTCCAAGATCACTGTGCCTTGAACTAGTCTGCACAGCGATTGGTAGGGTGAAGTTTTATATTGCTCTGTCTCCGGTCTAGAGTGACCGTAGATCAGTTGTCTTTTCCGGTCCAGAGCTATACACTCACACAAGATGTGCTGGGCTGAATCCTCCCCCTTGCCGCAGAGTCTGCATGCGAGGTCCCCTTCGAACCGCCCCATTTTATGCAGGTGTTTCTTGACGGCCATGTGTCCCGTCAAGAGACCTGTTGTGTTTCTGAGCTGTCCTCTGCTAAGGTTTAGCAGCTCCACAGCTCTCTTTGAACTGGGTCCGTCAATTATTGACTTCCCATGTCTGAGCCCTGGACAGTCCGCCCAGTACACCTTGTGTTGGTTTCTGACCCAGGACTTAATGGCTCCCCTGGCAGTGCTCTTTGACACACCCAGAGCCGGTTCTGGTCCCATAAATGGTTCTGCTGACCCTCTCTTCGCGAGACTGTCAGCTTCTTCATTGCCTTTAACCCCCGAGTGATAGCCTTTCCTTATTATGAACATTGAAGTCACTAAGAATAGTGACCTCCGGGGAAGGATATGCAGAAATCAGATGGTCGGTTTTTTCAGAAAGGTAGTCAAAGTGCTGGACAAAGTTGTTGTTACTCAAGTATGTGTCATTCCTCTCAGGGTTTGACTATAATGTAAAATTCAAAAAGGACAACGAGAACGAAAATGTTGATTGTTTCTCAAGAGCACCCGTTTTCCAGAAATTCAAGTCATATGATATCATAATAAATGAGGAAGTTAGTATAGTGAATGCAAAATATCTTTTAAGTATTTCTAGTGTTATTGTCACTGCAGATTTTATTGCTAAAGAAACTGCGAAAGACATAATATTGCAACGGCTCATAAAGCAACTTCAAAATACACCAGAAGATTCACCATTCACAATTTCAAACAGCATATTGTTTCGACAGGATAATCGTTATACCACAGTGCTTAAGAGACTCCATTTTAAATGAACTACATTCTACATAAATCGGACACAGATAATAACTATAATGTTTTATTTTTTAATAACAAGACTGATACACACACCAGGTTGACAACTAATTCTAGATAATTATATCTGTCAGTCTTATTGATTATCTTTTCTGTTTCTCTGGTTACAACACTACAAGACTTGTGTTTGGAGATTATGTGTCTTGACTAGATGTGTGCGAAGCTTCGAAATTTCGAACCGAACCTTCGGTTCGAAAATATGTTCGCAGTAGCGATGTTGAAGTAGTTCGAAGTTCCAAATATATAATTCTTCAAAATAGTTCGAACTTCGTTGCTAAAAAATACTTCGAAATTAAACTTTACAGGCATTGAATGTTGCCAAAGGTAGTGAAGTTGCCGCACCTTTAACTCGGTAGCAGCGCTTTAAACTCGTTATCTGTCTCACTGAGTCGATTGTGTAATGTCAGGAGATTTCACTCATGCATATTGTTGACAGTAGGTGGGACACATTGAGGCACATCGGAGTCATTTAGCAATCACATAGTTATTTTTCTTATATATCCTAGCCTCCCAACACCTTTTTCAGTAACCTTATGATGGGGGGTGTTTGAAGGCGATTGGTAACGTAAATTTTCAGAATTTGAGGATAATTACAGATTGCCCTTGGAAAACACTGGTTTCAACATGCTTTATTTCACAGAGAGCCAAAACAATTAAATGTTCACAATCAGGAGACAGTTCAAATTTGTAAGTGGTTATTTTTAACTGACTTCAAAAAATGAGGAGTTTCTCAATTCGACTCTTTTTTTTTAATGTGTGTTACCTCAGAACTTTTTGTAGGTGAACCGATTTTGATGATTCTTTATTTAGTGCTGGTGCTTCTCATGTGGTCCCATATAAATTTGATAAAGATCTGACCAGTAGTTTTTGAGTTATCCATAATGAACTCTGTTTCCTATTTTTTTTTAATTTCTATTGTTTTATACCTATCATGCTCACTTTGAACCCTCTCAATCTGTTTGCTAAAACTGCCTAGTCAATACCAAACAACAACATATTTATAATTGAGCTTATCTGTAGATCTAGAAATGTAAAAAAGTTTTAAAATCTTGTTGTTTTTGTGGTTTTGATTTAACATTGACCCGTCTCCACAACGATCAGCACCGGAAGGCATTTTCCTCCAGTCAACCTGCAAATTTGTCGAACCCTTCCTTTTTGTAAAAATAGTGGGAATCTTTTACATATAAAATATTGTATGTTACAATATTCGTAAATTTTGTTTTCAAGGATATGATATATGAACACTGAAGTTCGATGTTCGATTTTGAATTTCTAGGAAGTTCGACTGTGAACCTTAGACATACTATTTCAGTATTTGGGGTGTAAAGTTAGTTCGCCTCCCCGTGGTGCACCCTGGATAGCGTCTACTATTAGACGTGAACTAAATGAACTAACCAAACCGTAACCTTCCTAGTCATGTCTTAGGAGGGCCGGGAATGCTTGCCTTAATTGGCCGGCATTGCGAGGAGAGTCCTCTATAAAAAACCCACATCGCAAGGTCGTTGGCGGGTTGGTGCCGAGGCGATGATGCTTCTGGCCGATATGGCCGGGCATTGGCAGGATGGTAATTCTGTCGCTAACGTTAACCCTCCCCAGGGAAACCGGGCGACCTCCCTGTGTAAATGCCTATTCATGGGATGCGGGGCTCTTCCATGGAGGTCTATTTTCCCTTGCTGCTCGTGGGACCAAACATGGACACGACTTACACAGACCCAATAGAGGAGGTGGCAGGATTCAACCTTCCACTGGAACCTCCAGAGGGAAAAAACAGGCGAAAGGAAAGTCCACCCCTAGGACGACTACCAAAGGTAGACCCTCCTATAGGAAGCTTGGTTATCGAGCTCCTAAAAAGGAGGAGGAACCTGCACCATAATTCCCTTTTCCTTTAAGCTCCTTAAACTACTCCTTTTTCCTCCATACATTCCTATATTCCTACCCCCATGCCCACCAACTTAAGGTGCATTCAAGCTAATCTGCATCATGCTAAGGCTGCGACATACCTCCTTAGCATGAAATTAAAGGAAGAGCAAATAAATATTGCTCTTCTCCAAGAGCCCTGGACCGCTAATTCGGAACGAACAAAAGGGCTGGGTAACACTTCTGGTAAGATAGTAGAGGTGGGCGCTGGTACTAACCCCAGAGCCTGTATCTGGATCAGAAACAACTTGCAGTATTTTACACTTTCAGAGTACTGCACCAAGGACATGGCATCCATCCATCTCGTGATCACATCCGGGGGGACCAGGCTGGAAGTAGTTGCCTGTTCGGCCTATTTCCCTGGAGACAGAGATGCAGAACAACCACCTCCAGCAGAGGTGCGGAAATTGATCGCCTACTGCAAGAGGAACAATTATCACCTCGTAATGGGGTGTGATGCGAACTCCCATCACTTGGCTTGGGGGAGCACGGACACTAACAGACGAGGTGAATCATTATTTGAATACATTTTAGGGGAGGAGCTGGTTGTCAACAACATAGGCTCGGAACCCACCTTTCTTACAGCTAACCGGAGAGAGGTTTTAGATCTTACGATCAGCTCAAGGCTTTTGAGCTCAAAAATCCTCAAATGGAGGGTGTCGTCTGAACCCTCATGTTCAGACCATGCCCATATCCTATTTGAAATTGAAACAGGCCCTAGACCTGTGTTGGAGTATCGGGACCCGAGGAGGACGGATTGGGAGGGATACAAACAGTCCCTCGCCGGCAGACTTGGGTCCGCAATCCCCACAGTGAGGGATCGTGATGAGATCGAGATTGCGGCCGAACAGGTTAGGGAAGCTGTGGTCTCTGCCTATCACGAAAACTGTCCACTGAGGTCAAAGAGAGACAGTCGGGGGTCTACTTGGTGGAATAATAACCTCGATAAACTACGAAGAGAAGTTAGACGTCTCTTCAATCGTGCTAAGATTACAGGCAACTGGGAGCAATATAAAACTGCTCTAACACATTATAATAAAGAGATCAGGAACGCTAAGAGGGAGTCCTGGAGGAGGTCCTGCGGGGACATTAATAATTTGCCCAGCAGCGCCAGAATCCACAGGATTCTCTCATGCGACCGTGTACAGGAACTGGGATCGATAAAACGACCAGATGGTTCCTTTACTGAATCTCGGAAAGAAACGTTAGAGCTCTTAGCACACACACACTTCCCAGATTGTCTGATCCTGAGCAACGGTGAGGTCCTACCAGCTGAGGGACGATCTAAACGCCCCCAAAGGGAGGACTGGCTAGTTGCTCGGAGAATAGTTACAGCCTCGGCAGTGGAGTGTGCTGTGAATCATTTCCAGCCATTCAAGTCGCCAGGGGAGGATGGGGTAGTACCGGTCCTTCTACAAAAGGGACTGGAGATTCTCCTACCCTTCCTTATCAGGCTGTTCAGAGCCAGTCTGACTTGGAACTATATTCCTTCCAGCTGGACGGTGGTTAGGGGGGTTTACATTCCCAAATTGGGACGTAATGACCTCCTACCTACTTCACTGAGACCTCTCAGTATTACATCATTCCTCCTGAAGGGATTGGAAAAAATACTGGACGGACACATTAGGGGGAACATCTTACCCAAGAACCCCCTAAATACCCACCAGTATGCCTATCAAACTGGCAAATCAACTGAGTTAGCGCTCAATAACCTCGTCGAGAAGATCACACACTCTCTGAAAAATGGAGAGGTTGCGGTGGCGGCATTTCTCGACATAGAAGGAGCATTTAATAATGCATTACCGATCTCCCTCTACGAGGCCACTATCGCTAGGGGGGTGGAACCTACCATCTGTGGCTGGATCGGAAACATGCTGCACAATCGGACCATTATTACCTCATTACGGGGAGAGGTGGTCAGCGTTAGGGCTGCGAGAGGGTGTCCTCAGGGGGGCGTTCTATCCCCCCTGTTGTGGTCCCTCTTTGTGGACGACCTGCTGGCTATCCTCGGACTCTGGGAGGTTGAGGTCCAGGCGTATGCGGATGATCTTGTCATAATGGTTAGAGGCAAATCTGAGGAGGAACTGTCTAGTACTCTTCAAGAAGCACTAAATGTAGTCAATGATTGGTGCCGTAGGGAACAGATGTCTGTGAACCCTCGCAAAACGATCATTGTCCCGTTTACCAGAAGAAGAAGGTTGGACAAATTAAAACCACCTAATCTTATGGGGGAAAACATTCCATTTTCGGACCAAGCAAAATATCTGGGAGTTATCCTAGATAAGAAGCTCAACTGGGACAGACAGTTAGAAAATGTTATCCGCAGGGCTAAGATGTCCCTGTGGACCTGCCGGAGAATCTGTGGGAACAACTGGGGAACAAACCCCCAACAGATGTACTGGCTCTATGTAGTGGTTATCAGACCTATGATAACATATGGAGCCATAGTTTGGTGGCCTAAGGTGCTTCGTGGTACCGCGAGGGCCAAACTGGCTCATCTACAGAGACAAGCATGTCTGATCATAACGGGAGCGATAAGCACCGCACCATCAGTCGCTCTGGAGGTCCTCCTCAATATTCCCCCACTTCACATATGGCTGGAGAGGGTGGCGAGGTGGACAACGTACAGACTAATACAAACGGCAGATAACATGCCGAGGGAAGTCAGTCTGAGGGGGTCCGGACTCCTTGATGACAGTGATTGTCACAGGATTCTGGGAATGGTCTCGGACTTGATGCCTACAAAAATCAGCAGAGATCTGTCTTTCAAGACCGTCCTCCCGGAAAGGGAGGACTGGGACCGGAACCAATCTACCCTGTTGAGAGCGGACCTCTGCTGGTACTCTGACGGCTCCAAAACCAATATGGGAGTAGGAGCCGGCGCATATGGGGGCAGCACCGATGCTAGACTATCAGCTAGCCTCGGCAAGTACGCAACCATACACCAGGCAGAAGTTTATGCCATCGAGATGTGTGCAAGGGAAAGCTTAAAAGACCTATGCACAAACAAATCGATAAAGATATTTGCAGATAGCCAAGCTGCAATAAAGGCTCTTGGTTCCTACCGGTGCAATTCAAAGACGGTATGGAGTTGTAAATCTGCCCTTAACGAATTGGGCAGCTGTAATGAGGTGTCGCTGGTCTGGATACCGGGTCACTCGGACCATGATGGCAACGTTGCGGCAGACGCGCTTGCCAGGAGTGGTGCCGAGTGCAGCTTTATCGGACCAGAACCGGTGCTGGGAATAACATCTTGCACAGCCAAACGCACCTTAAAGACCTGGACAGATAGAAGGACAATTCAATATTGGCAAAATCTTCCAGGATTAGCTCACTCTAAGGCCTTCATAAATGGCCTGTCTGAGTCAAGGGCTAAGAAACTTCTAGAGTTGAACAGACAACAACTGAGTACTCTAGTCGGCCTGTATACAGGACACTGTCGCTTGCGGCATCACATGCACCGTATTGGGATCGGTCAGGAGACCGAGTGCCGGCTGTGTATGGAGAATGACGAAACAGCAGAGCACATGCTGTGTTCCTGTCCGGCAGCGGATAGGACTAGACACCTGCTCTTTGGCAAGGTAAAGCTTGCTCCAGGGGATCTGGATCAACTTTCGCCCGCAAAGGTTATCCACCTCTGTAGGACGCTCGATTTGTTGGGCGAAATATAGACATTAGGCGTGAGCCACAATAGACCTTATGGTCGCGGTGGAGGGACCGATATGGACCACTCACAAACTAACCTAACCTAAGCTACTATTTCAGAGGTTCGAAGTTCGAGGTAACACATTTGCTTGGGTTTGTTCATAGTTCGGTTCGAACAAAACATGGGTTCACACACCTCTAGTCTTGACACAGAGTTTTTCCATGCACTAGTATAATCACACAGTTCACATTTAAAAGGTCTCTCTTCGATACTTCTGTGTTTGGAGATTATGTGTGCCGACAAATCCTTTTTCCATACACTGCTGTAATCGCACAGTTCACATTTAAAAGGTCTCTCTTCGATACTTCTGTGTTTGGAGATTATGTGTTTTGACAAATCATATTCTGTTTCTGTGGTTACAACACTACAAGACTTGTGTGTTTAGAGATTATGTGTCTTGACACAGAGTTTTTCCATGCACTAGTAAAATCACACAGTTCACATTTAAAAGGTCTTTCTTCAATACTTGTGTGTTTGGAGATGATGTGTTTTGACAAATCATATTTTCGTACGCTAGTGTAATCACACAATTCACATTTAAAAGGTCTCTCTTCTATACTTCTGTGTTTGGAAATAATGTGTCGCAACAGATGCCCTTTTAATACGCTAGAGTAATCACACGACTCACATTGAAAAGGCCTCTCTTTAGTACTTCTGTGTTTAGAGATTATGTGCCTCGACAGAGAATCTTTCTGTACACTAGTGTAATCACACAACTTGCATTTAAAATATCTCTCTTCAATACTTCTGTGTTTGGAGATGATGTGTGTTGACAGATGCCCTTTCTGTATACTAGCGAAATTACACAGCTCACATTTAAAATGTCTCCCTTCAATACTTCCGTGTTTGGAGATGATGTGTTTTGACAAATACATCTTCTCTCTACTTTCGTAATCACACAACATACATTTAAAAGGTGTCTCCACAATACTTCTGTGTTTGGAGATTATGTGTCTTGACAGATTCCTCTTCTCTCTACTAGTGTAATTACACATATTACATTTAAAAAGTCTCTCTACAATACTTCTGTGCTTGGAGAAGATATGTTTTGACAGATACCTCTTCTCACCACTAGTGTAATCACACATACTACATTTAAAAGGTCTCTCTACAATATTTGTGTGTTTGGAGATTACGTGTCTTGACACAGACTTTTTCCATGCACTAGTATAATCACACAGTTCACATTTAAAAGGTTTCTCTTCGATACTCCGGTGTTTGGAGATAATGTGTTTTGAAAAATCATATTTCCGTACGCTGGTGTAATCACACAGTTCACATTTAAAAGGTCTCTCTTCAATACTTCTGTGTTTAGAGATGATGTGTCTTGACAGATGCCCTTTCTGTACACTAGTGAAATCACACAGCTCACATTTAAAAGGTCTCTCTTCAATACTCCTGTGTTTGGTAATGATGTGTTTTGACATATCCCATTTTCGTTTACTAGTGTAATCACACAACTCACATTTAAATGGTCGCTTTCTAATACATATGTGTTTAGATATGATGTGACGTGATAGATAATATTTCCGTACACTAGCATAATCACACAACTCACATTTAAAAGGTCTCTCTTCAATACTTCTGTGTTCGCTGATGATGTGCCTTGACAAATACATCTTCTCTCTACTAGTGTAATCACACATATTACATTTAAAAGGTCTCTCTACAATACCTGTGTCTTTGGAGATTATGTGTCTTGACAGTTCAGATTTCAAAGATCTCTCTTCGATACTTTTGTGTACAGACAGATTCGTTTTCCTGACTGTAGTGTAATCACAGATATCAGATTTAAAAGGTACGTTTTTACTAGGCATATGTTTAAACATAGCATTGCTTGATAAGTCTGTCTCCTGTAAATTACATTGATCATTTAAATAATCAAACTTACTGTCCAACTGTTGGCAAACATCAGTATTTAAACTTGTTTTGCAATCATTATTTCTAGAACCGTCGCTATCACTACAGTATTCGTTTTTTAAATCAGCAGGTGTAGTCAAATCATGTTCTGCTATTTCTACTTTGAAATCTTCCTCTGTTTTTACTTCTTCCTTGCACTCGGCATTTCTTGAGAAGTCTGTCTCCTCTAAATTACATTGATCATTTAAATAATCACACTTAGTGTCCAACTGTTGACAAACAACAGTATTGAAACTCGTTCTGCAATCATTATTTCCAGAACTGTCACTATCACTACAGTATTCCTGTTTTACATCCACAAGTGCAGACAAATCATGTTCTGGTAATTTCATTTTGAAATCGTCTGTTTTTACTTCTTCTTTGCACTCGAACTTAAATTTGAAGTCGCTACTGGCACTGGCATCCATGTTTGTGTTTAACTTATTGGGCGAGCTGGGGCCATATAATGATAGGGACACGAATTATAGGGACATCGAATATACATCGATACCATCACAGTATCGATACTTTTGCAGCGATACCTAGTACTTTTGGCATCGATACTTTCTTAGCGATATTTTATTAGTATGGATACTTTGTTTATGCCTTCTTCAGCTTCAGAGAGAATTACCTACCTACTTATGTCTATGTTTTCTGCCCTGTCACTGTCACTGTCAGTTTGATATTTTCCTATAAGATTATTATTATCTTTGACTATCTACTACGAATAGACCAGGCACCGCCCAATGCGATACGTTGTAATGTTTGAAACCAACATTGGATAAAAAGTTTGTTTACCTGGTCCTCGACACCAGAGGCGTCTCGAGAATTAGGATTGATATTTTCATAAATACGATTAAAATAATAAAATAAAATTTAAAAGATGTGTAACTACCTATATATTCTTTAAGTATACTATTAACTAAAAAGTCTGGACGCAGCAAGTGCGTTATGGTAGTGAATTTTTATAGAAATGATTTCTCGAATAAAATGTTCGAAAGTCTCAATGTTGTAATGTTGTGATCTCGTCACAATCGAAATTTCCTATGCAAATTCAGTAAAAAGTATTTTCAATGAAAATTTAAGAAAAAAATTATAAGAATGTGCACTGCATTGTTTCCAAAAAAACAAAAATATATATGAAAATTCGCTAAAAATAGTATGTTTGCAAAGTTTGGTTAACAAAAATGTACGTAAAATTGTGATAAAAATGCTTTTAACAAAAATTATCAACAGTTTTTTTCCAAGAAAATTTTATAACATTATTTTTTACGCATTTCAGTGAAACAAATGTTCCATCAAAACTTGGATAAATATTCTCTTACAAAATTTAAATTTACATTTTCTTCTTACAAGAAACAATATGATAAACTGTACTGTGCTCATCGGCCAAAGATAAGAAACAGTGAAATTAAAATTTATACAATGTTTTTAACTTCAGATATACCTTTTGTTGAATAAAAGAGATGAAATTTGATAGATAGTGTTACACTTGTGGTACAAACCCTGAACAATATTTCATTAAAATAACTGTACTGTTAAAAAATATTGTTCCAAAAACACTGGTTTTCTTGACCAATAGAGAAATTCAAGTAATTTACATAAAAACTACACTTGGCAAGTTACAAGTATTCACAAAATACGTTTAAAAAAAGAAAAAAATAGATAAAAACATACCAAAAATCCATTTCACAAAAATTACCGCCTTTTTGAATAAAATTGGCTTACGTAATGTTACACGAACTGCATATATAAGTCGTTTTACAAAAATCAGCTATAAACGTTTTTACACGACAATTTGCTAAACCAATTGCTTTCGCGAAAATTCTATAATGAAATGAAAATTCTAGAATACAATTTTCCATATAAGTTCACAAGCATCCTATATCCATACATACATACATATATATATATATATATATATATATATATATATATATATATATATATATATATATATATATATATATATATAAACAATAATAAAGGTTTACAAAATAGGAAGAATTCTTTACCTTCTTTCCGCATGAGCAAGAGCGTCCATGCCAGAAGTAAGAAGTAGAAGGCACTGGAGACCTTAAAACTGATGGATACGCTGCTTTTTTTAATACCCTTCTTCCACTTGGGTAAATAATAAAAGAGTCTTCATTAAAGTGCTGAGAACATAAATAAGAATATTTCGGCAGCGTATCCGTTTTTATACTTAAGGCTGCGCACCATTTTTCTCTCATTTCTTTAATAGATGGAAACCTAAAAATAGTGCCAAACTGACGTGCCGCCGCTGAAAATAGCAAACAGCAAGGTACTTACGTATGCAGAGACACCGTTGCCACATCCCCAGGTAATCTTCTACAAACAATACACTTTTTCACCATTTTGCCAAAACAAAACTCAAAATCTTTATTGCCAATCAAGGTAACACATAAAAATAAACTCTCAGTATACTTGCATACTATTCACAGACAAATACAAGCCACAACTGAGGATTAATAAAAATCTAGATACTTCACATGCCGCAGGAAAACGATTTAAAATAATGGGCTGAGGTTTCTGGTTATATTTACATAAAGAAGGGAGAAACCAAGGAAAATATATGTTAGTACATCTTTACATTCATAAATAAGCCCTAATGAAAGTGTAATGTCTTAAGTGACAGAAAAGTAATAAATTTGTCATCCTCAATGACTTCCTTGTCATCATATTCGGCGATTTAAGGATGAATTATTACATAGCGGCAACGCGTTAGCCACCACCCAATCAGAGCAGAGGACCACCGATGTAAACATAGAGTCCCTTGAATGTTGGCTTCAAACAATTCGGCTGTGTGCCCAGTCTATTCGTAGATAGATAGTCAATGATTATTATCTTCTAGTGATGGGAAAAACTGTTATATTGCTGTAACAGGTCGCAACTGTTACTGTTATTTAGAAATAACAGTTAAATAAACAGGTTGAAAATAACAGTATGAACTATGAATTATTAAGAATTCCACGTAGACGTAGTAACAGTAGCTGAACCCGTCCGGTGGTGTAGTTGGGTAATGTTTAAAATAAAAAATATTCTTGTATTATGTTTGAAACAATTAATTAATTTTTTATTAAAAAAATGATGGAGGTTTTTTTTTGTGGGTATTCATCACTAATAATAATTTGGTAAAAAATTCAACAATGCAGAATTTCTTTCGAATTTTCTTAATTAATTAAGTATTAGTTAAGCATTGAGCTTGAAAACCTCTATAGCCATATTTTCCTTGAAAATGAGAGCTATATGAAATACATGAATTATTGTAAGCAAAAAATAAAATAAATAATTTAAAAAAAATTAAAACAAATTTTTTTTCTCTCTACCTATAGGGCGAAGTGTGTCTGGTTTCAACTATACCGGGTACAGGGGATATTTTTATAATTTCATTAAAATTGGTACTGTTTCTGAGATTTTTTAAGTTTCAGCGATTTTTTATTTTGCAGTAGTAATAAAAAAAAGATGTTTAAAATCGGACCCATTTCTTAGATTTCCAAAGTGAAAAGTAAAAAGGAATATTGATTTATTAGTTACATAAGGCAAAGAAGAATGAGCAAAGAAACTACCTAATATAATATAATACCTTTCGTCGACCAAAGTCAGTCAAATAATGTTCATCAACAAAAACTCAGAACTTTGAAAGTGTTTTGTTAGAAAAGTATTTTTTTTTTAGTGTAAGACAATTTTTCTCAAAGAAAAAAAGAAACATCATTGATTTTATTTACATTTTTCATATTTTGTGTTTGTTTATAAATTGTAAATATATGTGTGTGTCTTGTGTGAATCAACAACCTGTCAAAATTTAACAGTTTCATTGTACCGACGACCCTACGTTCGCAAAGCTGTGAGCACACTAGTATAAAGTAGTATGTTATGAAGTAAAGTCCGCTCTATACTCTATACCCCATTCCCAGTCTCATGTCCATTCATCCTGTTATTAACAGTTGCGGATGAAAACAGTATTATGTTATGAAGTAAAGTCCGCTCTATACCCCATTCCCAGTCTCATGTCCATTCATCCTGTTATAACAGTTGCGGATGAAAACAGAAGTTGCTTCATCGTAGCAGTGCAACAGAAACAGATACGACTCCGAGTTCTAGTGTAAAGCGCAACAGCATCCCCTTCACTGTACCTGTTATTTGTATATATCCATAACAGGTTGTTACTGTTGCGGCTCGACAACAGTTAAAATATAACAGACTGTTAAATAACAACCCATCACTATTATCTTCGTACGTTTGTTGTCGATTTTCATTTGTAGTCATCAGTTGTCGATGTTTTGGGTATTTTCTTTTCATTTCGTTGACAGTTTTTGGCTAATGGACCTGGCTTCCGGGGCCATCAGCAGGTGGTAGTGGAATTTTCCTTTACGTAATAGTAAAGGATTTTTTCACGCCCGAGGATGTACCACCCCATACATCAAGGGGCCGGTGAAGTCCCAACAGACGTTTCCGGTTCTGGTGTATGAGTCGGTTTCCCTTATAAGCAAAAATGATTATGGCTCCTCCTTGTACAAAATATTCCGGAGGCAAAATACCCCTCCATTCGGATCTCCGGCAGAGGGGTGTACAGGGGGCACCAACATCAAGATTTAACATATCCTTTTCGAATATATGTGGCCTAAATTCTAACCTAAACTCCGTCCACCATTTCCTCAGGCTAACAGGCCCCAACTTTTCTTTCTAACCGAAACCCAAATCAGTGCCAAAACCGCCACTAATCACCTTAATTTCCCGGGGTATGAGCTCCTTACTTCCTTTAG
This sequence comes from Tillus elongatus, assembly GCA_964006375.1. Classification (NCBI taxonomy): domain Eukaryota; kingdom Metazoa; phylum Arthropoda; class Insecta; order Coleoptera; family Cleridae; genus Tillus; species Tillus elongatus. The sequence continues at coordinate 2,448,234 of OZ023270.1, forward strand.
ATTGCATGAAGGCGTGTGCGCATACGTCCGTAGCAATCTACCCTGCACTAGACTTCTCAATTTAGAAGCTGGAAGAAAAGACATACTATGGATAAAGCTTTCTCTCAGGGCTGCAACTAAATTCATCTGTTGCATTTACCGGTCACCTTCTGACAACAACTTTGTCCAGCTCTTTGATTACCTTTCTGAAAAAACCGACTATCTGATTTCTGAATATCCTTCCTCCGAGGTCACTATTCTTGGTGACTTCAATGTCCATAATAAGGAATGACTAGGATCTTCAAAAACCGATCCACAAGGGAGAGCAGCGGATGCCTTTGCAGTCAGCAATTCTTTAGCCAATATGGTTCAGCAACCTACTTACTTTCCTCGTATCCCAACACACAGCTCAAATCCCTTGGATCTCCTTCTTACGACACAACCTGAATGCTATAAGATATCAGTCACCGCCCCCCTTGAGGTCACACAGTCATCACACCCACGTATCGTTTGGCACTATAACTCCGCAAACTGGGATGAAATCCGGGATTACTTTTCCTCATTTCCATGGGCGTCTGTCTGCTTCTCTCAGCCTGACCCCTCTGATATCTCACAAAACGTCACCGAAATTATCCAAGCTGGCATGGAATTATTTATCCCACGTACACAGAAAACCTCTTCAGCCACTCAAAAGCCCTGGTTCTCTAAATCCTGTGACAAGGCCAGACTTGAAAAGGTCAAAGCTCACAAAACGCTTCTACACAATCTCAGTCAAGAAAATCGTAAAGCATTTAATGACGCAAGAAACTGCTATGTCCGCATTCTTTCTGAGGCAAAAAACTCGTTTAATAACCACATCAAAAACAAAGTCCTCTTAGGCTCCAACGGCGGCTAACCCTTCTGGACTCTTGCTAAATCTATTGGGAATAATTTATGCAAAAGCACGTTCCCACCTCTTGTCACAGGGGATGAAATTGTTTCTACCGCCCTGGACAAGGCTGAACTTTTTGCTTCGTTGTTCGCCGGCAATTCTACTCTCAACCCACCTCCAAATGTTCAACCACCAACAGTCCGCAATGTCGCGCATAAAATGACGGATATCATTTTCAAAACTAAAAAGGTACGAAAGATGCGTTCTTCTCTTAATACCAGGAAAGCCTCTGGCCTTGACTTGATCCCAGCAATTCTTCTCAAAAAATTCGCACCAGAGCTTGCTCCTGCCCTGACTCGTCTGTTTCAGATATCTTATAATAAAGGCATATTCCCTAGTATCTGGAAAACTGCTCGAGTACAACCCATCCCCAAGAAAGGATCCAAAGCGCTTCCCAGCAACTACAGGCCTCATTCTCTCCTTTCAGTCGTCTCTAAAGTGATGGAAAAGTATATAAACACCGAATTACAAAAATTTCTTGAAAAACACAGTCTAATCCACGACAGGCAGTATGGATTCCGTCAGCGCAGATCGACTGCCGACCTCCATTCCTTTGTCACAAGTCTATAGAACAACACGGTGAATCCCAGATTGTTGCTCTAGACATATCCAAAGCATTCGACCAGGTCTGGCACGCAGCGCTGCTTAATAAACTTCCGGCCTATGGCCTACCACCAAAACTCTGTATGTGGACAGCAAATTTCCTCTCCAACAGGAGCATATCTCTGTTGTTGTGGAAGGCCATTCCTCTAAACTGTATCCAATTAATGCAGGAGTTCCTCAAGGTTCAGCTTTAGCCCCTACTTTGTTTCTTCTCCACATCAATGACCTCCTCTCTAGCACATCCAACCCAGTTCACAGTTACGCGAACGACAGCAGCATCCACTCAAATATACAATATTCTAAGCCTGTCTCTTTAGCCCAATTAGATGAGGATCGCAGACTCATGGAGGGTTCTGCCTCCATGGATCTCCAAAAAATATTAGACTGGGGAAGCAGAAATCTTGTACAATTCAACCCCACCAAATCACAGTCTTTCTATCTCATAAGAGATACACCAGCCCTAGACCCATCACAATGAACAACCAAGTTTTTCAAAGTAATGAGTCCTTTTCGCTTGGTGGCATTTCTGTGGATCGAAATCTTAATTGGCACCAACATATCACATCAATTGCAGAAGCGGCTGCTATGAAATTAGGTTTCCTCTTCCGGGCTCGCAAATACTTTTCACCAGCTAATCTCTATACCTTATATACTTCACAAATAAGGCCAAACCTCGAATACTGCTCCCATATCTGGGGTGCCGCTGCCGCTTCTACACTCGCTATTCTGGACTCCATTCAGAAGAGAGATATACGTCTAATCGGTGACCCTACCCTCACCCAAAGGCTGCCATCCCTTGCCCACGCATGTGCCGTTGGTGACCTCCCTCTCTTTTATAGATATCTGCACGGGCACTGCTCAGTGGAGCTTTCTTTCATAGTTCCTCCACCTGCTGCCCTTAACAGATCTACCAGGCGAACAGAGCAAATGCACCCTTTTACTGTTCAGGTCACCAGACGTAGAACATCTTGTTATGCCCGCTCTTTTGTCCCGAGGACTTTCAAGTTATGGAATTCCTTGCCGGCACATGTTTTTCCTTCTCCTCCAAACCTTCAAGTCCAGAATTAACAAGTTGCCTCTTTCCTCCTTGTCGACACCCACGGTAAGATAGTATTTAGGCTGTAAGCCCTCGTGGTGTTGTTGAAATAATAAATAAAAAAAGATGATTGTTTCGCTAACAAAGTTAGCGGCATTAAGGGGATGAGTAAACTAAGTGAATAAAATTATTCAAGAAAACCTGTATTGTGATGAAAATCGGTTCTCCAAATTGTACTTATAATTATCCTTCTTTTATTAAGTTTTTTCTCTTAATTGATCATCATTGTTTTTAACCAGTTGAGTAACCGTAAAAATATATCAGCAAAAGCCACTACAAAATCTCTGTATAAAACTATACAATATTGACTTAAATTTTAAATTATCATCTTCATAATAAGCAGGTTCTCTTTAAAGTAATTGAAGTTGGGAACTACTTTGGAAGAGGTTCGGGGCGGGTTGTAATGGTCATGATGACTCTAAACTAGTAATTCTAAACACTTCTCTGATTAGAGACGATGTGTCTTTGACAGTTCTATTTTCAACACACTGTGACGGCCACTTGGGGTGGCCGGGGGTTAATGCTAGTTTTCCCTAATATGGGGAATTTTCGGGATGACTTCCGGGACACGGCTTTACTACAGGATCATGCTCGAGCGCCAGCGTCTATAGTTTTTTTCAGAGAGTAGGCGCGCTCTCTCGAGATACTCACCCCCTTCCCAAGTCACCGTCGATGTACACGCAAGCCCAGGGTAGATTCTAGTGGAGACAGGGTCCTCCTAAGTTAAGACGAAGTCCCACGGGACTTCTGGTTATGGTCTTTATTAGAGATCTATTGTTAAAGTTTACTTGGGTGGATATTCCGGAGTGATTAAGTGAAATACGGAGTAAATTAAAAGATAATCTATTTACAAATTATTTACAAAAGAAAACAAAGGTATTCCGTTTACTAGAAATTATGTACAAAGTAGTGATGAGGAACAAGAGGCAGATGGGGTTCTGTGACTTTAACAAATATATTTACGGATGATACGGAGGGTGGGTCACGCGACAACTTCCGCAACGGTTGGGGTCTTGATATGCAGTGCAGGGTAGCAAGAAAATCCATTAAAGGAAGTTACTCCCTGACGGCAATGCAGGGGTGGCCAGAGGGAGGGCTGTTTTAACTGGGACCGATGGTGCATTCACCACAACGATACCGACATATCCCTCTCCCTTAGTCACTTACCCTGGCGATCCTGGGGGAACCAGAACTCAGGAATGCAGTTCCCTAGTTCTGCAGGCCTGTTCGTAAACTCCGGATACCTGGGCCTAATGGAATCAAACTGAGCCACTTGGCTAATCTCACGGCTGCTATCTCGCGACCTGGTGCACCTGCTTTGACCGCTGTTCGGCCGGGCCTTCCACCTTGATCCAATTTCGAAACCTAATAATAGCGTAGATCTACAACAACCAACCTTCTTCTTTACCAGAATGTATTGGTCTCAGCTTTGGAGGATAGGTTACAGGTTGATTGGGTGTATACAGATTTCTTCAAAGCGTTTGATAAGGTTAATCACGCCTTATTATTGTCAAAACTTGCATTGTTGGGTTTTAATGCCAATTTGCTGTCTTGGGTGTGCAGCTTCCTTACGGGTAGGTCCCAGAGTGTAAAGATCAGAAACTTCATTTATGATAGTATTACTGTTTCTTCAGGAGTTCCTCAGGGTTCACATTGTGGACCAGTCCTCTTTAATCTTTTTATCAATGATGTCATACATTCACTTAAGCATAGTAAGATTTTGTTGTTTGCTGATGATATCAAAATTTTCAAGATTGTTCGTTCCAGACAGGACGCTTTACTTTTACAGGAAGACTTAAATCGTTTTGCTCGGTGGTGTCGTGACAATCTTCTGACTCTGAATGTTGATAAGTGTTTCTGCATTACATTCACTAGAACTCAGTTTCCCATTGACTTTGTGTACTTCATAGGCTCTAGTGCTTTACAGAGGAAAGAAATGATTAAAGACTTGGGCATTGTATTGGATAGGGAATTATCTTTTAAGGATCACATAGAATACATAGTATCTAAAGCATATAAAATGTTAGGATTTATTCATAGATCAACTCTGGATTTTTCATGCAATAGCTTGAGAAGGCTGTATTGTGGTCTGGTTCGCTCTTTGTTGGAATGCTCTTCTGTAGTCTGGAGTCCGAATTACAATATTTATATCAATCAGATTGAGGCCATACAAAATAGATTCTTAAGGATTTGTGCTTACAGAATGGGCTTGCAGAGAAATGATCTTAACTTTTCTTATTTGCAGAATCGGCTGCACTTACAGTCACTCAGTGGTAGAAGGATTGTCAGTGATGTTTGTTTTTTGCATAAATTATTAGTGAATAAAATTGTTGATCCTTCTTGGCTTGAGTTAATCTCTCTAAGGATTCCGGACCGCACGAGAGCAAGGGGGGTTTTTGTGGTTCCCTTCCATTGAACCAATTATGGCTTTTTCAGTCCAATGTCGAGAGTGGCGACAACTGCAAATGTGTATTCGGAGCTCTTGGATATGTTTGATGATTCTGACTGTTCAATTAGTCGCATTTTGAGAGGTGTTATTGATTGAATTGTCATACATACGGTGTACAGGTTATGTTTTGCTTTTTTGTTATGTTCTCATATTGAGATAGGTTATTTAAGACTAATGTAGTTTTAGATGTTCTTATTATTATTATTATAAATGGTTGATCCGTTGAATAAATAAATAAAAAATAAAAATAAAGCAGTTATGCTAGTGGAATCTTCTCGATCTCAACAGTTCATATACACAACCAGCGAACGGCGGTGGAGCTACTGAACTGCTCTCTGCGACATGCGACCGGCTTCACGCCGGCCGGTGTCTCTCTCCTTCCACTGGTCGATGGGTCAGCAGGGACGGTCCCGTCTTCAATGTGAGCCCGCTGCACTCAGGTAAATATAAAATATATTTACTAGTGAACAACTTCAGTATTTTAATCCCCTGCAAACTGGATGACTGCAGTCTCTGATTGTTAATTAGGCTAGTTAATCTTTCCCAGCTTATCAACTTCGTGACAACACTAATGTAATCACACAGTCACTCATTAAAAGGTCTCCCTACACTACTTCTGTGTTTGGAGACAATGTGTCTGGACAGATATCTCTTCTCTCTACTAGCGTAATCACACATATTACATTTAAAAGGTCTCTCTACAATACCTGTGTGTTTGGAGATGATGTGTCTTGACAGATACTTCTTCTCTCTACTAGCGTAATCACACAACTTACATTTAAAAGGTCTCTCTTTGATACTTCTGTGTTTGACGACGTGTCTTGAGAGATCCCACTTCCTTACACAAGCATAATCACACAGTTCACATTTAAAAGGTCTCTCTTCAATACTTCTGTGTCTGGTGAAGATGTGTCTAAACAGTTCTGCTTTTCGTGCATTGGCATAATCGCATAACTTGCATTTAAAAGGCCACTCTTCAGCACTTCTGTGTTTGGAGATAATGTGTTTTGAGAGACTCCCTTTCCATACACTCGCATAATCACACAGTCCACATTTAAAAGGTCTCTCTTCAATGCTTCTGTGTTTGGAGATGATATGTATTGACATATGCCTCTTCTTGACACTCGTGTAATCACACAGTTCACATTTAAGAGGTTCTTTTTTAATACTTCTGTGTTTAGACATGATGTGCCTTGATAGAGAATCTTTCAGTACACTAGTGTAATCACACGACTCGCATTTAAAAGGTATCTCTTCAATATTTCTGTGTTTAGAGATGATGTGTCTTGACAGATCACCTTTCCGTACACTACTGTAATCACAGAACTCACATTTAAAAGGTCTCTCTTCGATACTTCTATGTTTGGTGATTACGTGTTTTGACAAAAACTCCTTCCACTCACTAGTGTAATCACACAAGTCACATTTAAAAGGTCTCCCTTTAATACTTCTGTGTTTAGAGATGATATGTCTTGATAGAGAATCTTTCCACACACTAGTGTAATCACACAACTCACATTTAAAAGGTCTTTCTTCAATACTCCGATGTTTAAAGATGATGTGTCTGGAGAGATGCCTCTTTTTGACACTGGTGTAATCGCACAACTTACATTTAAATGGTCTCTCCTTAATACTTTTGTGTTTAGAGATGATGTGACATGATAGAGAATCTTTCCGTACACTAGCATAATCACATAACTCACATTTAAAAGGTCTCTCTTCAATACTTCTGTGTTTGGTGATGATGTGTTTTGACAGTTGGTCCTTCCTTACACCGGCGTAATCACACACCTCACATTTAAAAGGTCGCTCTTCAATACTTCTGTGTTTGGTGATGACGTGTCTTGACAGATGCTCCTTCCTTACACAAGCGTAATTACACAGTTCACATTTAAAAGGTCTCTCTTCAATACTTCTGTGTTTGGTGATGATGTGTCCTGACAGTTGTACTTTCTTTACACAAGTGTAATCACACAGCTCACATTTCAAAGATCTCTCTTCGATACTTTTGTGTACAGACAGATTGGTTTTCCTGGCGGTAGTGTAATCACAGATATCAGATTTAAAAGGTCCGTTTTTACTAAGCGTATGTTTAAAAATAGGATTTCTTGAGAAGTCTGTCTCCTGTAAATTACGTTGATCATTTAAATAATCAAACTTACTGTCCAACTGTTGGCAAACATCACTATTTAAACTCGTTTTGCAATCATTATTTCTAGAACCGTCCCTATCACTGCAGTATTCGTTTTTTAAATCAGCAAGTGTAGTCAATTCAAGTTCTGCTATTTCTACTTTGAAATCTTCGTTTGTTTTTACTTCTTCCTTGCACTCGGCATTTCTTGAGAGGTCTGTCTCCTCTAAATTACATTGATCATTTAAATAATCACACTTACTGACCAGTTGTTGGCAAACATCAATATTTAAACTCGTTTTGCAATCATTATTTCTAGAACCGTCGCTGTCACTACAGTATTCGTTTTTTAAATCAGAAAGTGTAGTCAAATCAAGTTCTGGTGTTTCTACTTTGAAATCTTCGTTTGTTTTTACTTCTTCCTTGCACTCGGCATTTCTTGATAAGTCTGTCTCCTCTAAATTACATTGATCATTTAAATAATCACACTTAGTGTCCAACTGCTGGCAAACAACAGTACTGAAACTCTTTCTGCAAACATTATGCTCAGAACTGTCGCTATCACTACAGTATTCCTGTTTTACATCCACAAGTGCAGACAAATCATGTTCTGGTAATGTTATTTTGAGATCATCCTCTGTTTTCAATTCTTTGTTGCACTCGAACTTAACTGTTAAATCGCTATTGGCACTGGCATCCATGTTTAAGTTATTGATATTAGTGATGGGTCGTTATTTAACTGTCAGCTTTTTTTAAGCGGTTACCAAGCCGTAACGGTAACCACCAGTTATGGATTTATAAAAATAGCAGCTTAAAAAATAACGCTATTTACACTAAACTAGATTGCGGAGTCGTGTCTGTTTCAGTTCTACTGCAACTAGTTCGGCATCGATGAATAAACATCGGTTTTCATCGGCAACTGTTTATTTAACTATTTAACGGGATGAATAGCCTTGAGATTGGGAATCCTAACACGTTATTTATACTAGTGTGCTCGCTCTCGCTTACAGCTTTAGGAACGTACGATCTTCGGTACAATAAAACGGTTTAATTTTAATTTTAACTTTAACCGGTTGTTGATGGGGATACGGCATACGGACACTACTACACAGAGTTATTCTGTTAAACTGAGAAGCTGTTATTTTTGAAACAGTTGAGTTTCCCACCAGTATGTAAAGCCAAATATTTAATAATAAAAAATGTTGGGTGAAAAGATGAATTTCTGTAAAAACGTGTTATTACTTTCACTATAGACAACGCAAAATAGGGTTATTTCACGTGAAATTAAAGTACTTATTTATTTAAATTTATATACATTACCTAAGAAAACAGTTAACACGTCATTTTCGTTTGTCTGATAATAGTTATCAAATTGATTAAAAAAATATAATGATACAACATTTTAGCGAATTTTTTTTAAAAAAATTCGCTTATGGGGAGATCTCTGTTTATATATATATATATATATATATATATATATATATATATATATATATATATATATATATATATATATATATATATATATCCGACCGATAACTCAAAAAATAATGGACCGATCTTGATAAAATTTGCAGAGTACCTTCCTTTTGCAAGTGGCTTGGATAAGTTCGTTAGCCAGGAAAATCTGACCAGGTTTTCCCGGAAAATTTTGTGTTTTCGTTATAAAAAAATTCATATCTTTGGAAATAACAAAGTAAGGGCAACCAAATTTGGTACGCGTGTTTGTATTATAAAGAGTGAACTCTGTACCAAAATTTAAGTCCATAGCTTTAAAGACAAAGAAGTTATGGGCAGTTAAAGCAATAAATGTAGGAGTTTTCCTCAAAACGTCAAACTCGCAATATTAAACGTCAAAATTGGCAATGTTTAGGCAAAGAATGTAAAACAAATACCATTTGTGAAAAGAAAATGTTGCAAGAAGAGTGTTCTGCAAACCCTTAAGTTTCAGATTCAACCGTCATTGCCTTTCATTTTACTAAAACCTTTACAGGAAATCCATTTCAAATAGACCCTTTCTCTGGTGCTTTGGCTGTCAGTTTAGTTAAGTTTGGTAGCTGTTTGGATATTTATTTGTAGGTTTAGTGAAATTTATGGTTTAACGGCCTATAATTTTTTTTAGCTAATTATCGTGGAACAAATTTGTTAATGCATTTTTGCATTTTTTATCGAAATATGATGCGTTTATCTTAAAAAAAATCTGGACGCAGTAAGTGCGTTTTGGTTGCGAATTTTTGGTAAATTTGCAGTTAAGCTCCCGAACGCTTTTCAAAACACTGTTTTCAGAAACCTGCCTAGAGCCCCCCCTGGATCCACAAACCCCAAGAAAAATTTGTTGTTCACACTCCCCAAGGAAGTTACGGGACCAGGAGTGAGTAGGGGTGCATAATTTTTTTAGCTAATTTTTTTAGAACAAATTCGTTAATGTAATTTTGCATTTTTTATCGAAATATGATGCGTTTATAAGAAAAAAATCTGGACGCAGTAAGTGCGTTTTGGTAGCGAATTTTCGGTAAATTTGCAATTTAGCTCCCGAACGCTTTTCAAAACACTGTCTTCAGAAACCTGCCTAGAGCCCCCCCTGGATCCACAAACCCCAAGAAAAATTTGTTGTTCACACTCCCCAAGGAAGTTACGGGACCAGGAGTGAGTAGGGGTGCATAATTTTTTTAGCTAATTTTTGTAGAACAAATTCGTGAATGCATTTTTCCATTTTTTGTCGAAATATGATGCGTTTGCAAGAAAAAAATCTGGACGCAGTAAGTGCGTTTTGGTAGCGAATTTTCGATAAATTTGCATTTTAGCTCCCGAACGCTTTTCAAAAAACTGTTTCTCAGAAACCTGCCTAGGTCCCCACCCCTCTGGATCCACAAACCCCAAAAAAAATTTCTTGTTCACACTCCCCAAAGAAGTTACGGGACCAGGAGTGAGTAGGGGTGTATAATTTTTTTAAACTAATTTTCGTAGAACAAATTCGTTAATGCATTTTTGCATTTTTTATCGAAATATGATGCGTTTGTAAGAAAAAAATCTGGACGCAGTAAGTGCGTTTTGGTAGCAAATTTTCGGTAAATTTGCAGTTTAGCTCCCGAACGTTTTTCAAAAAACTGTTCAGAAACCTGCAGGTGAGGTCCTAGTAATGTCTCTGAAAACAATTTGTTGAAAAGCGTTCGGGCGCTAATCTGCAAATTTACCAAAGTTTCATTAAATCCTTCAAATTTCAATAACTCAATTTGCTATTAACGTAAGCTTTGTTGGATAGAAAACCAACATTTAAGTTTATTTTCGGAAAATTTTTGTATATTTTCAAACCATAAGTAATTTTGATAAAATATAGTACATTGTTTCTACCACATAGGCTATACCGGTAATCAGATTGATGCCTGCTCGCATTTGCTATTAAAAACATTTTAATGGAAAATCACTTCCATAACACATTTGCTGCATCTAGACTTTTGAAAAATGTTTATATATTTTCAAATAATAAATTTGTTTCAATGAAATATGATACATTGTTTCTACTATATAGGCAACCAAGTTTGATGCCTGCTTTCATCAAAGAAAGACATTTGCTATTAAAAATATTTTAAAGAAAATTCGCTACCATAACGCACTTGCTGCGTCCCGAGATTTTTTAATATCTATATACATTTCAATATAAAAAATTAAATGAATATATATATATATATATATATATATATATATATATATATATATATATATATATATATATATATATATATATATCTATATATGTATATATATACAGGGTGATTCTTTGGCGAAAAATAAGGGGTGTCTTTTTATTAAGTTTTTCTTGAAACCCCTTCTCCTCCAAGTTACAGCCCTTTGAAATTTTTGAAACTAATTTTAAAACAACGAATATTAAAATAAGTAAATAAACAATTAATACTATATATCTTCCAATTTTTTTAAAACTCAAACTCAATTTTTTATACTGTTTCTTTACCGAAATTTTATTAGCTGCGTTATGTTATGGAGTTCTTAGAATCACTCCCTGTGTAGCAATAAAAGTTCTAACGTCTAACGTCCCAAGGCGTGATAAATAATGATATTTATTGATTCTTGCTGTGGCATTGACATTTGCGTAAAGACCCCTCATAAAATAAATTTGTTAGAAATGACTAGTTTATAATTCCTAAAACATCTAAGTAAATTCTTATAGAAGACTCCTTTCTGATTTCTAAAAGTTTCACTTCAGAGTGGCAAAAGATTTACGACACGCTTATTATAATTTCTTAACCCTTTGTTTCATTTTCATATCGACAAAATTTGAGATTTATACACTACGTGAAATAACGGGGTAAAAATACAATGTATTTATACTAGTGTGCTCGCTCTCGCTCACAGCTTTGGCAATGTAGGGTACTATTGATCGACTATCCAGTTTAAAATAACTGAAGCCGTTATTTTCAACGGTTATTATTAAATAACGTTAACGACTTCAACTGTTAACAGAAAATAACTGTTTTTCCCATCACTAATTGATATTTTATTTTTATTGAAGAGGTGATGGGTGAGATCGCCAGTAGGGATGGGCGATGTTCCACAATGTTTCTTAAACTTCGATATTTTGCTTGCGATCTTCGATATTAACATCGATGTTATTTTTTTCGATATTATCAGACAGCATCGATGTCTTTTTACCATAGATATATAAAGAATAGAGATACAATTATTTACATTTTAAAGCAATCAGAGATCTGATAACATATTAATGTATTCGGGCGATTCTATGCTACACTGTATAATTTTACTACGCTTTACCTAACACTGTTGCCAAACGTTCGTTCACGCCCAATGTTTTCAGATTATGACACAAAATTTAATTTATAATATTAAATAATAAAAGCGTCTTGTCCCTATTTCATAGTGAAGCTATTATTTATAACAGTCTCCTATAGGTACAATAAGTATATCAATAGAGCTGTTGTATCTGATGCTTGATAATAAATATAAAATTTATGAGGATTCGGTAATGCTAGAATCTCAATATCAAGCGGCAACCCTGTTCACTTCTTCCAGTCAACATTTCTGTCATTAGTCGTCGGCCGCCCAATTTTACAACTCTTCTAGGCGGTGTTGCTAACAGTCGGAAATTTTGTATTAGTGATTTTTTTTAGTTTTAATTGTGTTATTTAAAGAAAAGTTTATCTATAAACATTATAACATGGTTCGCCAGTGTCAGGTGTGTGGAAAATTGGATTCATTTTTTCACTGGTGGCATAACAAACACGAGTCGGAATTATTTGCGACGTTGTCGAGAGTCGGAATGTTATGTGGTCTCTCTCTCTTGCATCTCTTTCCCACTTATGCTAATGGTTGTTACAAAACAAATGGCTATTTATGAATGAATAGTCGAGTCTCCTTTTATTATAAGTCTATGGTTTTTACGATGTTTCATTCGATGTTTCCAATGCCATAGTAATGTATTATTATCATTTTCTATTACCAATTACCAAGTAAATTATTTTGTGTACATCTAGCGAGAAGTAGCAGAACTAGAAAATGTCTAACGAAAGTAAACTTTAACGAATACGCACAAAAGTTGGGTAGAATCAAAGCAAAGAGGTTGAACCTCTTTGGGTAGAATCAAAGTAAATTTTTTATTTTTATTTAAAATATAAATAGGTAACTGTGTCGTGCATATTGGAAGTAGATATTAAATATCTAGGCTAGGTGTCTACTAATCGTACGTCGAATTTTAGTGATTCCCCATTCCCCATGGTTACTGTATTGGTATTTATCATTTAATAGTAATAGTTAGGGACTTAAGAATAAAAAAATAAACACTGCCTAGTGCGTCTCCTTCTTAGAAGATGAAAAATTGAACATTTAGAGCGAACATCACAAGATGGTAGAAAATGTTAGTGGTGCTTGCACTTATGTCTCTCATCGCGAAGGACAAAAAGACAAAGTTTCTGCCGAAATTACTCAGTACCTTCAATGCCCGGTCAGAAAATTTACAGAAAATCCGTTGGAGCTCTGGAAGGACATGGAATGTATATTTCCTACTTTATCTAACATTGCACCAAAATATCTTAGCATGGTAGCGATGTCAGCTCCCTCCGAAAGACTTTTCTCAAAGTCGGGGCAAGTTTTAACCCAGCAGAGAAATAGGCTTAAAGAAAAACGCTTGTCATAATTATTATTTGTCCAAAATTGTTCAGAAAATATTTTATTAATGAATAAGTTTATGTTATTTCCTTGTTTCTGCGTTTTATATCATTAACTTAATTTAATTTAATTTTTTATACTTGGAGTATAATATTTATTTTTTTTGAAAATTGTCCTCAATTTGTTTTTAATAAATAAGGTTTAGTTTCATTTTCAAGACACTGTTATTTTTGTGTGATTTGACATGTTATTTCTTTGTTTCGGCCTTTTAAATCATTATTTTAATTTTATTTCATTTTTTATACTTGGAGCATATAATATTTTGTGTACTTTAAGAAGAATAAATATTTTATATTTATTTCTAAAAGATATTTTTATTATTTTGACTCATTATTACAGTTTTATAGAAAACATCGATGTTTCAGAAAATCGATGATTTTGATCCGATATTTTTAACACATCGATGTTTTGATTTCGATGTATCAAAAGATGTGAACATCGATGTTTTAGAAACATCGCGCGTCCCTAAGCACCAGCAGTGTTGTTAGGAACTTAGTGAATTTATATTTGTGCAATCAGATCAATCAATACGAGCGTCTCGCCACAGTAATGATCGGTTGCACTGATCATGCGCACTTCTAAGATAATATTAAGTAACTAAATAAAAGACTTCCTTGGCGGGCTGTTTACACACAATCCTCCCAACTGTTACGGTAATGAATAAAACATAACCGTCACACTGTTTGTTGTGATACATGGGTTTTGGCTGAGGTACAAACACTTGTGTTTATAATTTGCCCAGCACTGAGCAGCATTCACATAATTTGGAGGAGTGGTTGGACTTATTCCAACCCAGTTCACAGTTACACGGATAACAGCACCCCCCACTCAAATATACAATATTCAAAGCCTGTCTCTTCAGCCCAATTAGATGAGGATCGCAGACTCATGGAGGGTTCTGTGTCTGTGGATCTCCAAAAAATATTAGACTGAGGAAATATAAATCTTGTACAATTCAACTCAGTCTTGCTTTCTATCTCATAAGAGATACACCAGCCCTAGACCCATCACAATGAACAACCAAGTTATTCGAAGTAATGAGTCCTTTTCTGGGCTCGCAAATACTTTTCACCACCTAATCTCTATACCATATATACTTCACAAATAAGGCCTAACCTCGAATATTGCTCCCACATCTGGGGTGCCGCTGCCGATTCTACATTCGCTATCCTAGACTCCATTCAGAAGAGAGCTATATGTCTCATCCCTGACCCTGCCATCTCTTGCCCACCGACGTGCCGTTGGCGACCTCTCTCTCTTTTATAGATATCTGCACGGGCACTGCTCAGAGGAGCTTTCTTCCATAGTTCCTTCACCTGCTGCCTCCAGCAGATCTACCAGGTTAACAGAGCGAATTCACCCTTTTACTGTACAGATCACCAGAGATAGAACATCTTGTTATGCCCGCTCTTTTGTCCTGAGGACTTCCAAGTTGTGGAATTCCTTGCCGGCCCATGTTTTTTCCTTCTCCTCCGAACCTCTAAACCTTCAAGTCCAGAATTAACAAGTTGCCTCTTTCCCCCTTGTCCACACCCACGGTACGATAGTATTTAGACTGTGAGCCCTCGTGGTGTGTTGTTGAAATATATATATATATATATATATATATATATATATATATATATATATATATATATATATATATAGACTGTTTCAAAAAACATGCACCATCGCTCGTGGGGCAATTCCTTACTAAAAAATAAGAAAAAAAGTTCCTGTGCACATGGGCCCGGAAACGCATAGTTTCCAATATACAGGGAGTTGAATTTTAAATTTTTTAATATTTTTTATAAATAATTTCAAAACCACTGGATTGATTTTAATGAAACTTGGAACTTGAAAGTGTATTATAAAAGTGCATATTTTCAAGTGAAAATCTGCTTACAACTACGTCAGTGGCGTGCGTACGGGGTAACTGTAAAAATTCATTTGGGGAAAAAATATGTGCGCCACTGTTTTTTTCCAATTTTGATACATCAGTTATGAAGCTTATTACATAAGCCACAAAAGCTACCTCTTGGTATTTTTTCGTTCAGGGTATCCCCTAGGAGATATGATTAATTTTATAAAAAGGGGCAAAATACCGATTCGTTGGAGTAATGAAAACAGTAATCGTAAAGTGCCATGAAACTATAATTTTTGACAGTTCTCTAAATTCTACAATTTTGAAGTGCTTTGTAGGCGTCAAAAGAGTTTTCGTGCTATTCTTTAAATTTTGATACGGTGCAGTATTTTCGTTTTTAGTTATTTGTTGATACTGAGCTGCTCATTAATATTATTTCCTCCTCTCAAGATGGTTTTCATTAAGTACACTTTAGCGGATTTGACTGATATGTTGTTAATTTATGGACAAACAAATCAAAATGCTAGACAAGCTGTGCGAGTTTATCAGGAAACTTATCCGCAAAGAAGAATTACTGACAAAAATATTTTCCCACGTATTGTAAGACATTTGAGAGAAACTGCTTCTTTAAAACCTTTAAAAGCTGACTCTGGACGCAGAAGATACCACCGAACTGTACGAGTTGAAGAGGCAATATTAAATAGAGTTGAACGTGATCCTAGTACAAGTACGAGAATTATTGCCACCGAACTGGGTAATATTTCGGCATCATCAGTTCACAGAACTCTGAAGGATCAAAGTTTATATCCCTATCATTTTACACGTGTCCAGGAACTTCTACCTAGAGACTTTCAACCAAGGGTAATGTTTTGTCAGTGGTTCTTAAACAAACTTAGGCACGACCAACATTTTTCTAAACGTGTACTATTTACTGATGAGGCGTCATTTACGCGAAAAGGTATCGTAAATTTTCACAATTTACATACATGGGCCGATGAAAACCCACACTCTCTAAGAGTTGCAAATTCGCAGTATCAATTTTCCATCAATATTTGGGCTGCTATTATTGAAAATCATATAATTGGTCCTGTTGTGCTACCGAATCGTCTTGACCATGAATCATATTTAAACTTTTTACAAAATGATTTGCCGTTGTTACTACCGCTTTTTATGAGAAATGGTACAATGTGGTTCCAGCATGATGGTGCGCCCGCACATTTTGCACAAGAGAGTTATTGTAAGGGTAACTTGAGCCAGAGCTTCATGAAAGTAAGAAGCAGCTCTTGTAAAAGTAGAACGAGCTTTGTTGGGATCTGAAGAAAGATGTAAAGAAACATAATCGTGTAAAATAGCACGTTTTTGTGTCATCATTTTCTTTAAACAAACTTCATGTATATTTATCAATTCAAGTTTGGTTTGCAAGATGTAAATTTTTAAGCCTTAACCCAAGCATTTCGACGTTCAATAGACAGATCATTCAAATAACCACCTATGTTATTTAAAACAGCAGGAAATCGAAAAAATAAGACTTTATCTCTTTCAGCACGCATTGAACATTCAACGACACTACAAAAGTAGGGCATTTCCAATAAATTAGATGAAGATTACCGTGATTTGGTAATAAATAATATCAATGTTTTGATATGCAAATACGTAGTCAAATGGAATTGCATGCACACAGAAAATATGACCGACCTGTCAATGACGTCATTCTAGATTGATCAATGTGTAAGTTCACCACAACGATTATAGACAGGAAGGTTGGCTGCCTCTATTAGTTACACAAATCTGAACCAGTCATGACGTCAGCAATGATGAAAAACACGTACACAAACAATTTTACACAGTTATTAAAAGGTCAATACACAGCAACGATTATAGACACAATGACACCTTGGTGTACAAACGGCGGGAAGTGTATACATAATTGGCGGGAAAGTACCAATGAAGGAAATGTATGGAATGAACCTACGCCGGGCATCATCACTGACGTCACAACGGCGTGGTGACGGCTCGATATTTGACTAACGTTACGCTTATGGAGATGAGCTATCCTTCTTGGTTATAATCTTGATTTCACCAGTCCTCAGTTACTGTATGCGCTGCATTGTTATGTCAAAAAATGTTGACATATGACAAGATTTTTTGACCCTATATGATTACTTTAATTCCAGGTTGTGTTTACTGTTTTGTTTTGTTAATTGGCATAACGTCTATGGTTTTGTTGATAGAGATTTGAAGATTTGATGATATAAATAATGGAATAATGGAATAATCGAGTGTTTTATTGTTTTATTTATTAGTGTTTTGATTCGATTTTTTACGGGAAAACGACACAAAATGAGCGGTGGCTTAGTTCCTAGTAAAAGTACGGTATATATTTCTAATTTACCGTTTGGTTTAAAGAACAATGACATCCATAAGTTGTTCGAAAAATACGGGAAGATCGTAAAGTAAGTAACATTTTTATAGTTATATTCTTAAATATGGCTTTTTTTTAATAACATGTTAAAGCATATTAATTCTCCATTGTAAACAACACAAAGCAGGCATAATCTATAAGAATGAAAAAGTAACCAAAATAATCTCCTTCACTTTATTCTTGTTTATCTGCACCATTAGTAGTTTTGTTGTGTAAACATTGTATTAAATTTTGTATCTTGAACTTCTGATATTTCACGGAAAAAGTTTTAAGCTTTAAAGTTTTAATAAACAATAACTGATGCACAACTTTTCATTGATTTTAGGGTAACAGTTTTAAAGGATCGTGCTACTAGAAAAAGCAAAGGCGTAGCTTTTATATTGTTCCTTACATCAGAGGAGGCTCTGAAATGTGTAGAGGAAACAAATTTAAAAGAAGTAAGTCATGGTATGTAAGACTAGATGCATTCTCGCAACAATTAGAACCGTAGACCGGTTTCACTCTCATTAGAGCTCTTCAGTACGGCATACTAATTGTAGCAAAAATGCACCAAAAATAACACAGCTATCGTATAGCCAGTCTTAAAACACTAAGTGAGTGGTGAACGTGTCGCCACCTAGTTCGGAACCAAGTACTATGTTGTCACGCCCGCTCCAAATAACACAGAGTGTTAAAAATAGAGAACGGTATACAACTAACTAACAATTTAAAAAATTGTTAGCTCTGGACCATTTCTACCCCAATATAGAGACAAAGTATGTTAGACTAGATGCATTTGTTGCGAGAGAATTAGTATGCCGTACTGAAGAGCTCTAATGAGAGCGAAACCGGTCTACGGTTCTAATTGTTGCGAGAATGCATCTAGTCTTACATACTTTGTCCCTATATTGGGGTAGAAATGGTCCAGGGCTAACAATTTTTTAAATTGTTAGTTAGTTGTATACCGTTCTCTATTTTTAGCACTCTGTGTTATTTGGAGCGGGCGTGACAACATAGTACTTGGTTCCGAACTAGGTGGCGACACGTTCACCACTCACTTAGTGTTTTAAGTCATGGCTTACATAAGTTTTTCAACAGTATCCTAATTAAATGTATCTTTCCTTAGATGTTTGACAGGACCCTCAAAGCAAGTATTGCAAAAGATAATGGCCGGTCCAAAGAGTTTATAAGACGGAAGGTAAGGCTCTGCTGATATTTCTTACATTTGTTACATTTATGTCCTTATTCATGTTCTTATCAATTCATGCGACCTATAGAATAGATGCATAGGTGATGATTTTTTTCCACCTTTTCTGCCTATTATTTTGTTTCATCTTTGACTGTGTTAGGCCCCTTTCTTTGATCATGTCTTTATTTGATTGCATCCCAGGTCTTTCTTCTCGTTCTTGGTGAAAGTTCACTATAATAGTGATGTCACAATGGAGAGACTTTCAGAAAATTTCTTCAAATGAGTGCCAATTAAGAGTCCAAGAGTCGGTTTTAGCGACATATTTAGGGTGTGTCCCAAACTGGATGGGAATGTATTGCTATCTTCGTTGTTATTAGAGATAGGGAGACAGTTAAATTAGCAATATTTTGTAGAGTTTCATGCTCGTTCCAAATATGACATGTATTTTGCCCTGCCTCTTTTCGTTTTCGAGTTATTTTGAAAAACCAAAATTTGTCGATTTCTTTTTTCTTCAATATCTAAGTAGGCGTTGATCTGACATGTCTAAGACTTGCACATTATTAGGACACTTTTTACAGACTAATCTTTTTGTGCTATTCTCAACTTTGGATTGTCATTTGTTTTTGAGCTACATGTATCAACGGTTGTTTTTATTATGGCAGCCATATTGGGTTTTTTGCTCATGTAAAGTAGAAGTCTACTGTTAGACTCCATGACCTACTGCTTTTTGAACACTTTTTTTTGTGTCATTTGTTTTCTGGTTGTGGATTTCACAGCCTACTATCCTCAAAACGGTTTTTTTCAAAATTGTCAGTGCAATTACAAGATTTCTCAAGCATGTTTTACATCATTGGAAAGCTCTTTTCACAGGCTATGTGAAGAAACCGCTATGTCCGCATTCTTTCTGAGGCAAAAAACTCGTTAATAAACCACATCAAAAACAAAGTCCTCTCAAGCTCCAACGGCAGCAAACCCTTCTGGACTCTCGCTAAATCTATTGGGAATAATTTCTGGAAGAGCACGTTCCCACCTCTTGTTTCAGGGGATGAAAAGGCTGAACTTTTTGCCTCGTTGTTCGCCGGCAATTCTACTTACAACCCTTGACGAGATCCCAGCAATTGTTCTCAAAAAATGCGCACCAGAACTTAATCCTGTCCTGACTCGTCAGTTTCAGACATCTTACAATAGAAGCATATTCCCTGGTAACTGGAAAACTGCTCAAGGACAACCTGTCCCCAAGAAAGGATCCAAAGCACTTGCTAGCAACTACCTTCCTATTTCTCTCCTTTCAGTCGTCTAAAGTGATGGAAAAGTATATAAACACCGAATTACTTAAATTTCTTGAAAAACACAGTCTAATCCACAACAGGCAGTATGGATTCCGTCAGCGCAGATCAACTGGCGCCCTCCTTTCCTTTGTCACTTATTGGAACAAGTATATGCAACTACATGGTGAATTCCAGATTGTCGCTCTAGAGATATCTAAAGCATTCGACCAGGTCTGGCACGCAGCGCTGCTTAATAAACTTCCGGCCTATGGCTTACCATCAAAACTCTGTACCTGGATAGTAAATTTCCTCTCCAATCGGAGCATATCTGTTGTTGTGGATGGCTATTCCTCTAAACTGTATCCAATTAATGCAGGAGTCCCTCAAGGTTCAGCTTTAGCCCCTACTTTGTTTCTTTTCCACATCAATGACTTCCTCTCTAACACATCCAACCCAGTTCACAGTTCACACGGACGACAGCACTCTCCACTCAAATATAGAATATTCTAAGCCTGTCTCTTTAGCCCAATTAGATGAGAAGCAGACTTATGGAGTGTTCTGTCTCTGTGGATCTCCAAAAAATATTAGACTGGGGAAGTAGAAATCTTGTACAATTCAACTCCACCAAATCTCAGTCTTTCTATCTCATAAGAGATACACCAGCCCTAGATCCATCACAGTGAACAACCAAGTTATTCAAAGTAATGAGTCCTTTTACTTGTCGGCATTTCTGTGGATCGAAATCTCAGTTGGCCTCAACATGTCACATCAATTACAGAAGCGGCTGCTAAGAAATTAGGTTTCCTCTTCCGGGCTCGCAAATACTTTTCACTAGCTAATCTCTATACCTTATATACTTCATAAATAAGACCAAATCTCGAATACTGCTCCCACATCTGGGGTGCTGCTGCCGCTTCTACACTCGCTATCCGGGACTCCATTTGGAAGAGAGCTATGCATCTCATCGGTCACCCTACCCTCACCCAAAGGCTGCCATCTCTTGCCCACCTCTCTCTCTTTTATAGATATCTGCACGGGCACTGCTCAGAGGAGCTTTCTTCCATAGTTCCTCCACCTGCTGTCCCCAACAGATCTACCAGGGGAACAGAGCAAATGCACCCTTTTACTGTCAAGGTCACGAGACATAGAACATCTTGTTATGCCCGCTCTTTTGTCCAGAGGACTTCCAACTTGTGGAATTCCTTGCCGGCACATGTTTTTCCTTCTCCTCCAGACCTTCAAGTCCAGAATTAACAAGTTGCCTCTTTCCTCCTTGTCGACACCCACGGTAAGATAGTTTTTAGGCTGTGAGCTCTCGTGGTGTGTTGTTGACATATTATTATTATTGTCGTCAAGTCATGGATCCTAAATTCATTTCATGAGGATATCTTTCCGAGAGTAAATTATCACAGCTATGTGGAAGTTATGATTAAATTTGGAGCATATATTTTTTTGTGCGACTTTGTAATATTCGAATAGCATATTTATTTCTTATAATTTTAGGAATACCCAGACAAGACCCAGTGTTATGAATGTGGTGAATATGGACACTTAAGCTACAAATGTTCAAAAAATTTACTCGGAGAGCGTGAACCACCTCCGAAGAAAATCAGGAAAAGAAAGAAGAGAGTTGAAGAAACTCTATCAAAGGTTTGTAGTAATATTCTATTAATTGTTTTATCTTAGCTGCTTTTGAAAATATAGGGTGTCCCAACTAATATTTTCACCCCCTAAAATGTCCGATTTCGTCCAAGTGTGGGAAAAATGCTAAAACAGGTCAATTTTAACTTGAAGGGGCGTCAAATTTTTTCTTGGTTTTGAAGTTATTTCTGCATCCCTCTAGTGCCCAGAGCCACCCCTTCAAAAAATTTAAATGGCAAGAGGGCTCAAGTGACACATCATTTTGAAGCTGCTTTCATTCTCTGCGTAATCATGTTGGTTTTTCAATTTTGTGCATGGTTTCTGAAAACTGTGACTGAGTAAGCGCCTTTAGTCCCCTGTGGATCCGGCGACTAACTAAAAGAATAGGCCCAAGGTAACTCCTGCCTGTCGTAAAAGGCGACTAATTGGAATCAAACACTGGCGGGGGTCTTGTCCATGTTGGCCTGGAGAGAGGCGGATATCTCTGGGGAGTGATGTACACCCGGATTTTGAGGCCTCCACTCTGGGCTTAGAAATGGATGGTTGCCCGCGCTTGGTTGGTACTCGGGAGCGGGGTTCCGGATGGGTGCCGCCTTGGGTTGAGTGCTGGCGGGTGTCGTGTGTCTAGATGACCCGGAGGGGGTTGACAGCTCTGATGAGTGGTAAACACCCGGAGTTTGGGGCCCCCACTGTGTGCTTTGGAACGGATGGACGGCCTCGTTTGTGCGATGCTCGGGAGCGGGGCTCGATGGGATGTCGCCTTGAGTCGAGCACTGGTGGATGTCGAGTCTAGACGAACCCGGAGGAGAGCTGAGATCTTTAGGCGGGGTGGAATAAAACTAAGGGTTGAGGCCTCTTCTGTGAGCTTCGAAACGGACAAACAACCTCACTTGGATGATGCTCGGTTACAGGAGTTCATGATACTGCACCGAGTCAATCACTGACGGATGTCTGGTCCAGACGAACTTGGAAAGATGTTATCTCTCTTTGAGCTTTGAGACGGGCAAGCGACTTCGCTCAGATGGCAGTACATCTGTCAAACAAAGTTTCACCTCGCAGGTGTCGTCTCCTGTCGGAAGCTCGATTTGTTGGGTGAAATTTAAGCTAACGCTGGCAGGTGTGGCTGGGGTCTCTAGGGGTGGACTACACCTGGAGACTTGGGCCTACTCTGTGAGCATCGATACAGGCTAACGACCCTGCCTGGATGCTGCTCGAGGGCGGGACTTCATGATACTGCCTCGATATGCACCCGGAGTTAGGCGCCTCCACTGTGGCCTTAGAGACTGACAATTGGCCTCGCTTAGTTGTTACTCGGGAGCGGGGTTCCAGATGATACCGCCCTGGATTGAGCCCTGGCGTGTGTCGTGTGTCCAGACCTCCCGGGGGCTCTGATCTCTGATGAGTGGTAAACACCTGGAGTTTGGAGCCCATACTGTGTGCTACGAAACGGACGGACGGCCTCGCTGGGGTGATGCTCGGGAGCGGGACTCGATGGGATGTTGCCTTGAGTCTTAACACTGTTAGATGTCAGGTTTGGAAGAGCCTGGAGGGATCTGAGATCTCCAGGGGTGGATTACAACTAGAGATTAGATGCTGCTCGAGAGCGGGACTTCATGATACCGCCTCGAGGCAAACACTGACGGATGTCGGGTCCAGACGAACTCAGAGAGAGGTTATCTCTCTTTGAGCTTCGAAACGGGCAAGCGACTTTACTTAGATGGCAGTACACCTGCCAAACAAACTCTCACCCTCAAGAAAAGATCGACTCCCTCAGGGAGCTGGAATTGATGGGTGAAATCTAAATAATTAGACGTGAGCCACAATAGACCTAAGGTCGCGGTGGAGGGACTGAAATAGCCCACTCACAATAAAATCTAATCTAATCTAGACGCCCAGGTTTAGGAATGAATACAACCTTGGCCAGTCTCCATGCCCTCGGAATATACCGCAGAGCCTGACTGGCCCTCATAATGAGGGTAAACGTCGGCAGTATCCCACCTATAGTATTGTTACTACAGTAACAGATTTTCGCACGGAATGTTCTCACAATAACAAATCAATAGCAACTACCCACTTGTTCAACATACTTTTTTTTTCTCCCTCAGGGCTCGTCCGCGGCTTTGCTGCCCTGATAGCACTGCCACCTTTGGCTTATCGTGTATTGTTCAACATACTAAGAATACATTTATATTTTATTTGAATTTATACTCTAGTATTTTATAATTAAATAACAAGCAAACTCATGCTTCATTACTCCCTTCAAGTTAAAATTGACCAGTTATCATTTTTCCCGCACTTGGACGAAATCAGACATTTTAGGGGGTGAAAATTTTTATTGTCTAATTAATGTTTGATGTATTCTTTTTAGGAACAAATAGAATATTTTGAAAGTTCTGATGATGAATTCGATGAGACCCGTGAAAAGAATGAAGACATAGAAGAAGCAGATTTCTTCGATGATGAAACTCTGAGTGCTGCCATAGCTTTAGAACAGGAAAAGAAAGAATTAGAGAATTACAGATACAGAGTAGCTACTGGTAACTATGACGATGAAGAGAATAAAGAAAGTGGGTGTCCTAAGAAGAAAATTAAGAAAAGTAGTTATTTCAGTGATGAAGAAGAAAGCGACTAATTTTATACACAAACAAGTAAAAATTTTAAAAAAATATATAAAACCGACTTCATTAGGGATAACGGAAAAATGCATATTCCCGCTGCCACCATTTATTAAACGTGTTATCGGAGGTACATTAAGGATAACTCAAAAACTACTGGTCAGATCTTGATCAAATTTATATGGGACCACATGAGAAGCACAAGCTTTCAAATAAAAAAAGAATCATAAAAATCGGTTCACCTGGAAAAAAATTCTGAGGTAACACATTAAAAAAGAACCAGTCGAATTGAGAACCTCCTCCTTTTTTTGAAGTCTGTTAAAAAAAAAATGTACAGTGTCCGGATCTCATTGGTTTTGTGGGGTATTTCCGTTACGGATAGAGATAGAAGATTGTGATTTTCACAATATTTTTCTCGTTTTTTATAAAACCAACAATGCAGAAATCAAAACTGACATGACACTCGTCTTTGAGCTATATGGTGATTTTCAAATTTGTAATTTTTAGACGCCCTCTGTATTTCCTTCATGTGATGAGATAATAAAATGTTCGGGATGCATAAAGTGCACTATAGTAGTGAATTTTCATAAGAATTGTACATTATTAAAACTAATTCTTTAAATTTAAATCAGTTCTTTGCCTGCTGTTTTATGAATAAGACGTGGTAATAGCTGTGAGGTGAATTTATAAATATAAGTAGTATATTAAAGGTCATTTTGTAATGAAACTCCCGTTTCATTGCAATATATTTAATTTTCACTACCATAACACCACTCTGACAGTCCTGTTAATTTTTATTATTAATACATATATATTCTTAAATTGCCAGTGAAAACGAAAAATCCAATACAAAATATCTCCTTTTATCATTAAGAAGTCGATAACTTAAATTCCGCAGCGTTGTCAATAAGATTACACGAATAAAAGCTGATAAGAGAAATTCCGCATTCTGATTTTCCAAAGAATCGTCTGCTTGGCCAAAATTAAAATAAAGATTCAACATCCCATTTCTTTTACCTTATTCACTCATTATAGTCAGCCCTCGTAAGAACCATATCTTACTCCTCATTGTAAATATTCTCAAATATCAACTTTGTATATATATATATATATATATATATATATATATATATATATATATATACATATATAAATATATATATATATATATATATATATATATATATATATATATATATATATATATATATATATATATATAAATATATAATAAGTTTATTCATCCAAAATTCTACATACTTAATTCTAATTACAAATGGAAAATTACTCCAATCAGCACATGATTTTAGTTAACGACGAATAAACTACAAGTTTATTACAGAAGCTTTTAGCTTATATGCATAAAATATACGTCAATTTATTCTACATCTTTACCTTTTTTATGAGTGGTATACATTCCTCATTCAACTAGTAATAGTTTTCTTAATTTTATCCCTGGGTGTATTTATAAGCCATTTACTTACAGCCCTCTTGAAAGGTCCCACACCACCAATACTTTTGACAGAGTCAGGTAACAGGTTATATAGCTTTGGTCCATAGTATCTATAATATTTTTTACCTATGGTTTTATGGATTCTGTCAACCTCACACCTCTACACTCTCATGTTATATCCGTGTTCAACCCGCAGATAAGTATGTTTATTACCAAAAAACCACAACAACACAGACCTAGCATACAGTTGCCGCAAATCTAGAATCCCCAACTCATCAAAAAGTTGATCACTGGGATACAATCTATCTTTGCCATACAAAACTTTAAGAATCCATTTCTGAATAACACTCAGCCTCCCTAAATACACAGGATCGACTCCGCCCCAGCTTAATATACCATACATAAGTTGACTTTGGATCAATGAAAAATACAATGTTCGCAAACAACTCAGACTAAGAATTCCACTTAAGTGTTTGAATTTAGTAATAAATGAGCGCAACCGTTTAACGAGATGCTCCATGTGGTGGTTCCACCTAAGATGACTCGAGAATAATACCAAGGTATGTAACACGATTTTGCGATTGTATCTTTAATTCTCCTACTGTAAGAGACTTGAAAGTGGGTATATATTTTTGGTAAGATGTGAAGGGAAGGTACACCGTCTTATCAGGATTTAAGGTAAGTAGGTTGTCAGAGAAGAAATTTTTTATCGTCTTAAAATCTGTTTCAGCTTTATGTTTCAGTATATCCCAGCTTTCTGCACTATAAAATATTGCTGTGTCGTCAGCATAACTGACTAGTTTACCTTGTGACTCTTGCGTTAATAAATCGTTAATATATATGGTAAATAATATCGGCCCAAAAACTGATCCTTGTGGAACCACAGAGTTTATCATTCTCTCTTCACTGATCTCATCATGCACCCTGACACACTGTCGTCTGTTAGTCAAATATGACTGGATTAAGGCCCCTGCCTGCCCTCTTATCCCATATGCTTCTAACTTTTGAATAAGTTCTGTATGATCTACAGTATCAAAGGCTTTTGATAGATTGACAAAAATGCATAGAGCCACTCTTTTCTCATCTAATGCCTTGTATATGTTACGAACCATATATGTATATATATATATATATATATATATATATATATATATATATATATATATATATATATATATATATATATATATATATAATTGTTCCATAATAAAAACACTATTTGCTTTAAATCATTAAGTCTCTGTACAGTTTGACCCCTGGTAATAAAATATCTCCACTAGAGTCTTCCTGAGCACCATACTCCCTTAAGGTGGTCCGTTACCTAGACATTAGTCACTTTGGGGCTTCCACTTTCCCCCCAACCTTTTGAAAACCTCAAAGTGAAGTGGTGGTGCTCGAGACAAACCCCTTTTCCGATAAAAATATTAACCCACACTCCACCCTTCGGAAGTAGAAGGTTACAATTTAAAAATAGAAAAATTACAGTGTACATATAAAAGAATCCGGGTTTTGTTTTTGGTGTGATAATAATTGTGTGATTGTGATAAAATATTAATACAAATAAGTATTAAATATCAGGTAAGCGATGGATGTTGATAGTGTTGGCTCAGAGCCACCAGACAAAGCCGATACGCTGGTAAGTGATAAACAAATAAATACCTCAAACAACATCACTGAAAATATCTATAAAGAAAGCATTATTGATTTTCATAATAAGTATAAATTTAACAAAGGCCCTTTCTTTGTATATGTCAAGCATAAGGAAAAAATGTTCGGGACGCAGCGTAATGGTAGGAAATTTTCATAAGAATAATATATTATAGTGATTTAGCCTTATATTAAAAGTTATAAAACATTACTTTATTCTCTCCATTCAGTCGTCTCTAAAGTGATGGAAAACTATATAAACACCGAATTACTAAAATTTCTCGAAAAACACAGTCTAATCCACGACAGGCAGTATGGATTCCATCAGCGCAGATCAACTGCCGACCTCCTTTCCTTTGTCACGCATTCTTGGAACAAGTGTATCGAACAACACGGTGAATCCCAGATTGTCGCTCTAGACATATCCAAAGCATTCGACCAGGTCTGGCACGCAGTGCTGCTTAATAAACTTCTGGCCTACCACCAAAACTTTGTACCTGGACAGCAAATTTCCTCTACAACCGGAGCATTTCTGTTGTCGTGGATGGCCATTCCTCTAAACTGTATCCAATTAATGCAGGAGTCCTTCAAGGTTCAGCTTTAGCCCCTACTTTGTTTCTTCTCCACATCAATGACCTCCTCTCTAGCACATCCAACCCAGTTCACAGTTATGCGGATGACAGCACCCTCTAGTCAAATATACAATATTCTAAGCCTGTATCTTTAACCCAATTAGCTGAGGCACCCCACATCTGGGGTGCCGCTGCAGCTTCTACACTCGCTATCCTGGACTCTATTCAGAAGAGAGCTATATGGCTCATCAGTGACCCTACCCTCACCCAAAGGCTGCCATCCCTTGCCCACCGACGTGCCGTTGGTGACCTCTTTTATAGATATCTGCACGGGCACTTTTTTTTCTTCCTCAGGGCTCGTCCGCGGCTTTGCCGCGCCGATAGTGCTGCAGCTCTTGGCCTATTGTGCATGCCCTTAGTCTTCACTTCACCCATTGTAAAATCACTGTGCCTTGAACCAGTCTGCACAGCGATTGGTAGGGTGAAGTTTTATAATGCTCTGTCTCCGGTCTAGACTGACCGTAGATCAGTTGTCTTTTGTGGTCTAGAGCTTTACACTCGCACAAGATGTGCTGGGCTGATTCCTCCCCCTCGCCGCAGAGTCTGCATGCAAGGTCCCCTTCGAACTGCCCTATTTTATGCAGGTGTTTCTTGACGGCTATGTGTCCCATCAAGAGACGTGTTATATTTCTGAGCTGTCCTCTGCTAAGATCTAGCAGCTCCACAGCTATCTTTGAACTGGGTTCGTCAATTATTGACTTTCCATGTCTGAGCCCTGGACAGTCTGCCCAGTACACCTTGTATTCGTTTCTGACCCAGGACTTAATGGCTCCCCTGGCAGTGTTCTTTGTCAGGCACAGAACCGGTTTTGGTCCCATAAATGGTTCTGCTGACCCTCTCTTCGCGAGACTGTCAGCTTCTTCATTGCCTTTGACCCCCCGAGTGACCCGGCACCCAGATGAGGGTGACCTCATTCTGCCCAGCCAGGTCGCTCGTCTCGTCTCGGCACTCACTCATCACCCAGGAATTTACCCGTGAGCTTCTTAGTGCCCTAAGGGCTGCCTGGCTGTCTGTGGCTATGAGGATCCGCTTGTTGGTGTAGCCCCTCTTGTTCTCCCGCACACAATGCAGGATGGCGTACATTTCGGCCTGAAAGACTGTTGCATGGACTCCGAGGAAAATACTTTCACTTACCCTTGGTCCCACGTTTCCCGCCGGATCCGTCCGTGAACCAGACGAGCACGCCCCGTGGTATGTCCGGCGTCTCCTCCCGCTATGCCTCGCGGTCGGGGATTGCCACTGTAAAGTTGTTTTCCCTGCAGATTCGCGGGCTCGCAAAATCTGACCTCATTTTAAGCATGAGCTCCTTCACGATCTCCTGAATTTTGTAGTGGCCCCTGAAGCCTGGGTTGATCTTCATTGCAGGCTAGTCTGTATAGTCCTAGCCTGGCTTCCTCCATAATAACAATGCAGATCCCGCAACAGCTCCATGACGGCTGTTGGGGTTGAAGACATGGCCCTTGTGATGCCCAGGCAAGCCTGCTTTGGATTTTGCCTGGTTTTTGTTTGGCACTGGATTGTGTCACCTTAGGCCACCAGACCAGTGCCGTGTATGTTAACAATGGTCTGACCACCCTTGTGTACAGCCAATGGGCCATACTAGGTCTTAGTCCCCACGTTTTCCATATAGCCGCCTAGTGACTGCTAAGGTTAAGACTCCAGGTTAGCTTAGAGTCCAATCTGACCCCAAGATATTTTACCTCCCTGGCCATTGGAATGTTCCTACCATATAGAGTGAGAGTTCTGTGGCTCTCCCACTTCCTCCTCCTCATAAACGGTAATATATTTTATATAAGTAAGTTAGTGAGTACACATATTAGACATCATTTTTTGCTAAATAAAGTTGATTATTATTATTATTATTATGTTGGAGCGTATTCCCAGTTCCCATTGTTACTGTCATGACCAATGACTTCTGTCTATGATGCCATTGGTCAAGGCAGTGGCTGACGTCATCCGTCCTGCCAACATTGTTATTCTAACCTATGATAATAACAATAATAATTTTAACAAATTTAACATACATAACAGCGCCAAACAATTACCTATTTATATTTTAAACAAAAAAAGAAATTCTACCCAACTTTCATGAATATTTGGTAGTTTACTTTCATTAGAGATTTTCTAGTTCTGATAATGCTCACTAGATGGACTGAGGTAATGGCTAATGATAATAATAAATTCTGGCAATAACAACATCGAATGAAACGTTGTAAAAACATCGAAGCTGTCTTATCATGATACAAATAACGAGAGATATGATATTCAGACTACCTATTTTTAGACCTGTCACGCGCAAGGTGTCAAGTGGTGAGTCCAATGCAACAATAATATGCTGTCGTGCAGTGGGGTTTGACGTTTCATCACAACCTCTTAACAAATTACGTATTTTACTAATATTTAAGTGCATCCAGTTGGAAGTAATAAAAATGAAAAAGATTAAATTTAGTGTTGCGATCTATATCATCTGAAAAAGACAATATAGGCGTAACTTCAATCGCATTAAACTGACGTATAGAAACTTTTTGATTGCGAATGACTTTGTTTTAAGTATGTAGTTGGACTTCTATAACGTTACTCACCACGTGACGTCATAGGAGGAGGCGGGGCATATGCGCAATATCATATCTCTTCTAAGTCATTATATCATGTGTGTAGACCGTGATTGAATTTTTAAACGATAATATAGAAAATTAGTGGTGATATACTTTTCCTACCACGATATGGATGTCACCAGATTTGAAATTTGAACAACGACAACTGTCAAAGACCTGTTCTTTTTTAACTAAAAATCTCTAAAACGAAAGTAACTAAACTAATGCCAACTTTGGTGTTAAAATACACCTGATTATCTATACTGAACCACTTTGTAGTAAAATAGTCAATGGTCAATGCTTATACGTGATACGTGTGACTGGGAGAAAATATAAGGATTTGAGGCTAACAGTTGGTAAAAGAAGAATCAAAGTCTATTTATAGTTTATAGACAATTTTGCTAAATCTAGTACAATTTTTCAATACAATATACAACTTTTGACCTTGCGGCGGCAGTCCTAATAAGGTAATTAGAAGAAATCTGATTCTGGTTCAACGAATTTGTTATAAATTCATTTTTCTGGTTAGAGGTAAATAGTAAATAACTTAAACATGGATGGCAGTAGCGATCTGAAATTTAAGTTAGAGTGCAAGGAAGAAGTAAAAACAGACGAAGATATCAAAATAGAAATACCAGAACATAATTTGTCTGCACTGGTGGATTTAAAACAGGAATACTGTAGTGATAGTGACAGTTCTGGAAATAATGATTGCAGAACCAGTGTAAATACTGATGTTTGCCAACAGTTGGACACTAAATGTGATTATTTAAATGTTCAATGTAATTTACAGGAGACAGACTTCTCAAGAAATGTCGAGTGCAAGGAAGAAGTAAAAACTGAAGATTTCAAAATGGAAATGCCAGAACCTGATTTGTCTGCACTTATGGATTTAAAACAGGAATACTGTAGTGATAGCAACAGTTATGGAAATAATGATTGCACTAGTGTAAGTGCTGATGTTTGCGAACATTTGGACAGTAAGTGTGATTATTTAAATGATCAGCGTAATTTACAGGAGACAGACTTCTCAAGAAATGCTATTTCCAAACACATGCGTAGTAAAAACAGACCTCTTAAATGTGATACCTGTGATTACACTACACCCAAGAAAACGAATCTGACGGCACACATCTTCAGCAAACATAGAAGTAATGAAGAGACACCTTTTACTTTTAAATGTGAGTTGTGTCATTACGCCACTGTACATAAATGGGCTTTATCAAGACACATCACTTCCAAACACGGAAGTATTGAGGAGAGACCTTTTAAATGTAAGTTGTGTGATTACGCTAGTATGGAGAAGAGACATCTGTCACAACACATAATCTCCAAACACAGAAGTATTGAAGAGAGAACATTTAAATGCGAGTGGTGTGATTTCACTAGTGTGTGGAAACGGAGTATGTCAATACACAACATGTCCAAACACGGAAGTATTGAGGAGAGACGTTTTAAATGTCAGCTGTGTGATTACACTAGTGTACAGAAAGGGCATCTGTCAAGACACGTCATCTCAAAACACGGAAGTATTGAGGAGAAACGTTTTAAATGCACGCTGTGTAATTACGCCAGTATGGAGAAAAGGCATCTGTCAAGACACGTCATGGCAAAACACAGAAGTATTGAGGTGATACATTTCAAATGCGAGCTGTGTGATTACATTAGTGAAAAGAAAGGGCATCTATCAAGACACGTAATCTCGAAACACGGAAGTATTGAGGACAGACGTTTTAAATGTGAGCTGTGTGATTACACTAGTTTACAGAAAGGCCATCTGTCAAGACACGTAATCTTAAAACACGTAAGTATTGAAGACAGACTTTTTAAATGCAAGCTGTGTGATTATGCTGGTGCACAGAAACGTCATCTTACAAAACACATCATCTCAAAACACAGAAGTATTGAGGAGATAAGTTTGAAATGCAAGCTGTGTGACTACACTGGTGTACAAAAATGGGATTTGTTAAAACACGTCAACACCAAACATAGAAGAATCGAACAGAGACCATCTACGCTATGTCTTCTTTATCCGTATTCAATGTTACCTCCCCCCTTTTGTTCTATACAAAATGATCCTTCACTATCCACTATCTAGCCAGATGATAGAGACAGATCACAATCAGTTTCTAAGGGAATCCTTGACTAATTCTATTGTGTTTACCTTTTACTTTTACTAATATCTGTATTTCCTCCAGTAGAATCTAAACACAATTTTACGGCTTGTTTTTGTGGTAAAAGAGGAAGAATGAATTTACATTTTGGGTGACGTCCAGACTTTGATGTAATCTAATATACTGCCCTCCTAACGAAGAACGTCCTATCTGCAGAATTCTTATTTCGTGATATTTTACTTTAAGGATTTTTTATTCTGCCATCCTGGTTTTTCGTCTAAATGATTTGAAATTTCAGATAGTATATTGTATGATATTACTACACAGTAGCGGCTTGACAATAGGGTCAAATGGTCATTGACCTCCCAATCAAATAATCAAATCAATCAAAAAACTTATTTAATAATTTAAAAAAATACATCTATAAAAGTAAGAGTATCTTTAACAACAAACCATCCAAAAATATCTAAAAAAGTGTATGGAGTCTTCAATTTTCATCTTTACATTACTTACACAGCTTAAAAGTCGCACACGTTATGTCCCGGTCAAAAATAAGATTTGCCAAATATGCCTGTCCATTTAAATGTGTGTATATTTCTCCAATGAGGCTGGAGACTGCCGGAGAGCGAGAAAGAATAATCATAAAATCAACGTGTTAAAACGAGCGAAAACGTCGGAGCTCAGGCATTGACCCAGAACCGAGACCACCCAATGTGTTAATTGGCGACACCTCCCTCGGCAGTTTAGATATATGTTTGTTTACTTTTGCAGTCTTCCCGTTGAACTTGTTGTTATCGGTGTCATCATCATCCAAGGTGTCGAGCGTAAATTTTATAAATTAATAGTTACTAATTACAATTACTATATTAAACAAGTTATTAAACATTAAATTTTTAAAATGTCGGATCGTTGTATTGCTTGTGAAATTGTGTTCTTGAAAGAAAGCAATAGTTTATCATTCGAAAAACGTCTAGAATTTAAACAGCTTGGGCGGCCCTTACCCGAACTTACGTTGAAGCAAGTGACTCAGGACAAAAATAAAAGCGTAAATAGGTATTTCAAAAAAACGATGTATGATTTGTGTTATTTTATATGTGGCTGCAAAGACAAGGACATGTTTTTTTGCTTTCCGTGTTTGTTGTTTTCCTCTTTGTCCGATGTTTGGAGTAAAACAGGTGTAAATGATTTAAAACATTTGAAAGAGAAAATTAAGAAACATACTTTAGCTGCAGAACATATCAAGTCCATGGTGAGTTTTTCAGCCCTTGGCAGAGTGGACATTAGACTTCAACTCGATAGTGCCTACAAAAAATGTGTGCAAGTTTTTAACGAAACTGTAACTCAAAATCGGTACATTTTAAATAAAATATTAAACTGTATTAAATTCTGCGGAGCCTTTGAACACGCTTTGAGAGGTCACGATGAGACTGAGACTTCAGAAAATCCAGGGATTTTTCGTGGACTTGTAAATTTTGTGGCAGAGTTGGACTGAATTTTTAAAGACCATTTGGAAAATAGTAAATCATTTAAAGGAACTTCAAAAACTATTCAAAATGATTTACTGGATTCGATATTGTTTGTCTCACATGAATGTATCAAAAAAGAAGTGAAAAATTCCCCATTTTTGGGAATTCAAGTAGACGAATCCACAGATAATTCCAATAAAACACAAATGGTTTAATAATTCGTTATGTTCTGGAAGGAATAATTTTTGAAAGGTTCTGGAAATTCATAAAACCGGAGGGAAAAACCGCTGACGATTTGGCAAAAGTAATTTTTCTAGAATTGGAAAATTTGGGGGTTGAACCAGACAAATTAATTGCTCAGTGTTACGATGGTCCTTCAGTAATGAGTGGAAAATTTGGAGGGGTTCAAAACAAGATTAAAGAAAAATATCCAAATGCTCATTTTGTTCATTGCTATGCTGATCAGCTGAACTTAATATTACAAAAAGCCGCAAGTAAAGAAAAATGCATTTAAATATTTTTTGCTAATTTGCACGCATTTTCAAGGTTTTTTGGAAGGTCTCCTAAAAGAACTGAAGTCTTGGATGAAGTACTACATAAACGCCTTCCCAAAGCTGCTCCAACACGATGGTACTTCAATACCAGGTGTGTAGAAACAGTTTTTGAACACAAAGAAAATATTAAACTATGCTTAGAGAAGATCATTGATTTAGAAGACGATAACAGTACTTTGCAACAAGCTACAGGATTATTAAACTATTTAAATAACAGCGACTTCTTATATTGGCTTGATATTTTTCATTTAATTTTACCACACACCGAAATATTATTTAATGGACTGCAGAAAAGAAAATGTATATAGACTGATACTTAATTTTAAACAGGCCATTCAAAAAATTCGAGAGAAACTTTCAAACGATGAAAAAAATGCATGAAACGGAAAATCCCAATAAACGACAGAAAACAGGACAAGAATCGAAGAAAAGAATATATTTAGAAATATGTGATATTATTGTGGTAGAAATTGAAAATCGATTTCAATTCTGTGATCATCTTGTCCTAGAACAACTATTTCGTAAAGAAAATTATATTGAATTTAACCAACGAATTCCAGACGATACTTTAAAGTTAATTAAAAACGCATATGTTAATATAGATTCTTTTAAACTAAAAACCGAATCGAGCGTAATTTATGACAGAGACGACTTTCGTAAAAACGATGGCGCAGCAGCTCTTCTAATGCTTTTTTACAACCTGAATTTAACAGCTACTTTTTCAGAAACAGTTAAAATTTTGAATATTTTATGCACTGTACCAATGACGACAGTGGAAAGTGAGCGAAGTTTTTCCACTTTAAAAATGGTTAAAAGTTTGTTGAGGAACACAATGGCACAGGACAGATGGAAAAATCTTTTATAAAAAACATTCCTAATTTTAACGAGCTAGTTATAGATCACTTCGCAAAATCAAAAGACAGAAAAATTGACCTTATATTTAAAAAACTGTAGATAGGTATGAAATTCGGTATGAAAGTGAAAGTACTAAAAAAAATTTAAAACGATATAAATGTTAGTCTTAGTGTTCCTTATGTTTATTGTTTGTTTGAACCTCGCATAAAAAGCCTTAGGGTAAGTTTTTCGTTTTTTTTTTTAATATTAACGTAGTAACAAGTTCCTTGCAATTTCTGCTTATTTTTCCAATTTAAAAAGTAGGAAATTTGCGTCGCAAATTTCATAGGCATATACAGGAGGGGGGACGGCAAAAAATAATTTTGGCCTACGGCGCTTTTTTTTTTTCAGAAAACGTTTTTTTGTAAATACAGTTGACCTCCCTATCAAATTAACCCCGAGCCGCCACTGTTACTACACTTACTTATTTGAATAGAAGTTCTTAAAATCTTATGAATTTGATTTTATAGCAGATAGGACTTTTTTGCTTAGTAAATTACATAGATTTCATAAAGAATATAATATTATAAATACCTGTGTATATTATTTATTATACAAGTAGTAGGTAATAATAGGGATATTTACACAGTCAAATAATTAAACCTTGATTTATATTTTATTATTCAAAATGTTTAATAAACAATTAAACTCATAATGGAAACTAACTGACACATGTTCACAAGTCCTCGTCAACTTCAGGTATGTTAAATTTGTAGGTAAATTGACTCAGAACTGTAACCTACCTGCTGGCAGTATTGGTTTAAGTTTGGTCACAAGACCGGCTTTTTTTTATTTATTTTTTATTTCAACAACACACCACAAGGGCTTACAGCCTAAATACTATCGTACCGTGGATGTCGACAAGGAGGAAAGAGGCAACTTGTTAATTCTGGACATGAAGGTTTGGAGGTTCGGATGAGAAGGGAAAACATGTGCCAGCAAGGAATTCCACAACTTGGAAGTCCTCAGTACAAAAGAGCGGGCATAACAAGATGTTCTATGTCTGGTGACCTGGGCAATAAAAGGGTGCATTCGCTCTGTTCCCCTGGTAGATCTGTTGGGGGCAGCAGGTGGAGGAACTATGGAAGAAAGCTCCTCTGAGCACTGCCCGTGCAGATATCTATAAAAGAGAGGGAGAGGGAGGTCACCAACGGCACGTCGGTGGGCAAGGGATGGCAGCCTTTGGGTGAGGGTAGGGTCACCAATGAGACGTATGGCTATCTTCTGAATAGAGTCCAGGATAGCGAGTGTAGAAGCAGCAGAGGCACCCCAGATGGAGCAGTATTCGAGGTTTGGTCTTATTTGTGAAGTATATAAGGTATAGAGATTAGCTGGTTCCAGGCTATTTGCAAGCCTGGAAGAGGAAAACAAATTTCTTAGCAGCTGCTTCTGCAATTGATGTGACATGTTGGTGCCAATTGAGATTTCGATCCACAGAAATGCCAACAAGTGAAAAGGACTCATTACTTTGAATAACGTGGTTGTTCATTGTGATGGTTCTAGGGCTGGTGTATCTTTTATGGGAAAGAAAGCAAGACTGAGATTTGGTGGGGTTGAATTGTACAAGATTTCTACTTCCCCAGTCTAATATTTTTTGGAGATCCATGGAAACAGAACCCTCCATGTGTCTGCGATCCTCATCTAGTTGGGCCAAAGAGACAGGCTTAGAATATTGTATATTTGAGTGAAGGGTGCTGTCATCCGCGTAACTGTGAACTGGGCTGGATGTGCTAGAGAGGAGGTCATTGATGTGAAGAAGAAACAAAGTAGAGGCTAAAGCTGAACCTTGAGGAACTCTTGCATTAATTGGATATAGTTTAGAGGAATGGCCATCCACAACAACAGAAATGATCTGGTTGGAGAGGAAGTTTGCTGTCCAGGTACATAGTTTTGGTGGTAAGCCATAGGCCGGTAGTTTATTAAGCAGCGCTGCGTGCCAGACCTAGTCGAAGGCTTTGGATATGTCTAGAGCGACAATCTGGGATTCACAGTGTAGTTCCATAGACTTGTTCCAATAATGGGTGACAAAGGAAAGGAGCTCGGCAGTTGATCTGCGCTGACAGAATCCATACTGCCTGTTGTGGATTAGACTGTGTTTTCGTTCTTCAGACACACCTCTACAATTTACTCTAGACTTTGGTCTTTCCATATTCCGTTTAGAAGTCTTGACTGCCAAAAAACTAAGGGAAATGAAATCACGGTTGAAACTTGGTTTATATTTTTTTAAATAACTCCCTCTTTGAAAATCTACTGTAATCATATCTTTCAAATATGGTCGGGGTTGTGTTCTTTGTACTTTATACGTTGAAGTAGAGTCTATCCAATCATAAAATTGATTGATATTCATATCAGTTATATTGACGTTCGAGCTATTAGCTTTTTGAACGGCATCTTTGAAGTCTTCATAGTCTTACACCTTTCCCTTTTTCTTCAATGGCACCTCCACTTGATGGTGGAAAGAATCGGCTGACATGAAAGTGTGTCCGCTTTCTAAATACTTGATGTGAAGATTGTTTAAAGCAACTTCAGGTGAATTTACAATATATATATATATATATATATATATATATATATATATATATATATATATATATATATATATATATATATATATAAACTAAATAAGCTCCAATTCTTATTCTGAGCTGCACAGTTAGCCAGATTGTTATCTCGGTTTCATCTCTATTAAATGAAAAGAATGCATAATAACTTGATATTAGATCTTCCTTTGACATTCATGCCACAGAACTGCCAAGGCTTTATTTTTTTATTTTGTTTCCCTAATGGAACAAAGCTCTCATTAAAAACTTTGATTCGTTTGGTAAAAATTATCTCCTTGAACATATCGATCCTGGGTATCATTATGATCTGCAAAATTAATATTTATATGCATTGAGTACCAAATTACAAATAAACTATGAAAATGTATAAAGTATTATTTATTGTTACCTTTTCCAAATCGGCAGAAAAGAAGGTTCCATTGCTTTCTTTTTCACATCTAAAAACATCATTCTGGTATTCTTTGCGAGCATCTACATATTTTGTATGATGATCTTGCCACAAACGGCACTTTTCGCAGTCAAAATTTTCACCATTCTTGTTATGTGCGGTATCCTTGACATGGTTGAAAACTTCACATTTCCAACATTCTTCATGTCCTAATTTGTTGAAGGGAATATTAAGATCATGCCATACTACCTTTCTATAAAAATCGTATGACATTTTTACTGGTGGATGTTTTGCCTTAAAATCGGAGTACATCAAAGTGATATTAAGATCTGAAGGTAGGTATTGTCTTTCAGGAGCATGTTCTCTCCGATAATGAGAAACAGAAGGCTTGAAAGTTTTGATATGATCTATAACTACTTGTTTATCAATTTTATGTGGGTTTGGTTGACATCCTCTTCGATCTAGTATAATAGGTGCAATTAAACTCCTATTTGCATTACGAACAATCTTAATGATCCTGTCATTGTTATTATCATATCCCAGTGTGGACAAAAGTTTTGCATTCATAATAAATGATATAAGAAAATTGTTTTTCTATATTCTTCTGCGTCCTTTTTTATTTCAGTATGGCATAAAATGTCACATTTTTTCACATTTAATTTTTTTGACTTGGTAAAGGCTTTATTAATTATCTTCCCAAGACAAGTTTTTTAAGAGACAAGTAGAAATAACAGATTCAGCCCTGTAATAGATTTATTCACGGAAGTAAAAGTTAGTCTCACCTTTCATCTGCACAATTTCTTCATTATGTACTAAGTATATCAGTTACATATTTTAAGATATTAGATTAATAAGACAGTTTTCATGTAGAGATATGGTAAATTGAGTACTGTGCTACCATTTATACCTAGAACAATTATTTATAGGTAAGTACAGATTGTAACTTAATATCCTCAGAAACAACTTTCAGTATATTCCTATACCTACCCTTAAAATAGTAGTTTAACGACGGTTTCATGGTAGTACCTTAAATTATGATGAAATAAGATTATAAGTAAAAGAAATTTGCAGAATTATTCATGCTGAATTCATTTAGGTTTCAAGCTGATTGTTGATACAAATTCTATTTATAACTATATAATCAGACAATTTTCACTGTTTTGTCATATACAAGTTTTTATATTCATCTATAATAAACCATTTGTCTAAATTAAGAACATGCAGATAAACATACAATTCAAGTTACCCGCTCAGTTGTCAGTACTTCACGCGAGGTGGCGCTAGTGTGCTTGTCACAAATATCACCAATGTTAAAGCATAGGAGTGTCCCGTATTGTCATTATATAGTGTTTGGTATGGAGCAAAGAGGTTATACAACCTCTTTGGTATGGAGGTAACTTATGCATCCCTATCGCTACAGCCTAATGATGAGCACTATCGATAGTCAAATGTACTATCCAATAATCGTTCGATATTTTTCATTCGTTAAAATATATTTGGTACATTTTTGGTAAGTTTATTTACATTTGCAATAATTGCCAATTAGAATGCACAAAGTGCATAAATATATTTTAGGAGTGAGGTTCACATAATTTAACACATAAATGTTGTACGTTGTATATTGAACTACATACCAAATACGTGTAAGTATATTTATTAATCATAAAAGGCATAGCCATATGGTGAA
Source organism: Tillus elongatus (assembly GCA_964006375.1). NCBI lineage: Eukaryota > Metazoa > Arthropoda > Insecta > Coleoptera > Cleridae > Tillus > Tillus elongatus. The sequence goes on from OZ023270.1 coordinate 2,488,568, forward strand.
TGGAATCATGATACAAATATAAGGCGTTTACGAAAAGTAACCGCGTAGATATCGGTTACACCGCAAGCGTTCGAAAATGTAATCGGTTACTCCGTCCATCGTTCGAATATTATACAGTATCTACCCGGTGCATCAACCTGGTGCAGGATTTGTGTACCGAACCAGTCGGTAAATTGAGTTATATAGAGAACAAACTTAATCCTCTATACAAATTGTCTAAAGTCTAACCTATGTTCCCTCAGGGCTCGTCCGCAGCCTTGCCGCCCCGATAGCACCGCAACCCTTTTTTTTTTTTTTTTGTTCCCTCAGGGCTCGTCCGCGGCCTTGCCGCCCCGATAGCACCACCGCAACCCTTGGTTGCGAGTCTAACCTATAAACTGGATGTAAATAAATAATAATACAAATACCCTAAGGTTTTTGATTTTCATTTGTTCATTTCTCAATCGTTACTTGAAGGAAGGTGTAGGTGTTGTATTGGCGTTTAGTGGATGTTTATAGTAGTTAGTGTAAAGTGTGCCACATCAGATACATAATTTTCAATGGCGCGGCGCTTCTTTTTGGATTTTTTTTAATGTATAACAAGTCGTAACTCCTGTTAATAACTCTTCGTCTAATATTTCAAATACAACATTAACTAAAGCATTTTTTTCAATATCTATACTGATATATTAATATTACTACTTCAAACTTCGAAGCCAAAATATCATCAAACAACAGACGAACCTTTGACAGTTTGGCGTTTGTCATTGAGTTACGGCGCATTTAAAAGCGTTCGAAAATTACTGCACTGGATCCATTTACCATCAAGCGAGCTGTGTACCATTCGGTAAACGGTAGATATCTACCCGGTTACTTTTCGTAAACGCCTATAACGAGAGATATGATATTCAGACTACCTATTTTTAGACCTGTCACGCGCATGGTGTCAAGAGTCCAATGCAACAATAATATGCTGTCGTGCAGTGAGGTTTCACGTTTCATCAAAACCTCTTAACAAATTACGTATTTTACTAATATTTAAGTGCATACAGTTGGAAGTAATAAAAATGAAAAAGATTAAATTTAGTGCTGCGATCTATATTATTTGAAAAAGACAATATAGGCGTTATGGATGTTAATTGCACTTGTTGATATTAAATCCAAACGTAAACATTTAATATACTTTATTATTTCACCAACTGAATAAACTATATGATACATTTAACTATAAAACAATCACAGACAGTACATAACAGATAACTGACCGAGCGTGGAGAGACGTATCTTCACTGTGTCGGTTGGTAGCGAGGAGAGAGAGAGAGAGATCCCTGGTGTCTCTTATATAGTAGTTCTTGACAGCTTGCTGTCGAATAACGTAACGCAACGTTTAGCTGTCAAGAGAAACATAGGGTAGTGTTGACGAAAACACTGCGGTCGGAACCACCGCCACAGGCGTAACTTCAACCGCATTGAACTGACGTATAGAAACTTTTTGATTGCGAATGACTTTGTTTTAAGTGTGTAGTTGGACTTCTATAACGTTACTCACCACGTGACGTCATAGGAGGGGGGGGCATGGCATATGCGCGATATGTCTCTTATAAGTCATTATATCATGAGTGAAATAACATCATGATACAAATAACGAGAGATATGATATTCCGACTACCTATTTTTAGACCTGTCACGCGCATGGTGTCAAGTGGTGAGTCCAATGCAACAATAATATGCTGTCGTGCAGTGGGGTTTGACGTTTCATCACAACCTCTTAACAAATTACGTATTTTACTTATATTTAAGTGCATACAGTTGGAAGTAATAAAAATGCAAAAGATTAAATTTAGTGCTGCGATCTATATTATCTGAAAAAGGCAATATAGGCGTAACTTCAACCGAATTAAGCTGACGTCAATGACGTATAGAAACTTTTTGACTGCGAATGACTTTGTTTTAACGTGTAGTTGGACTTCTATAACGTTACTCACCGCGTGACGTCATACAAGGGGGCGGGGCATATGCGCAATATCATATCTCTTCTAAGTCATTATATCATGAAATAACATTACATGAATTGTCACTTTTAAACTTTTAAGTTTTAATTCGATTTGCTTATTTTAGGCATCTAAAAGTGCTGCGGGTAAACCAGTTCATGCATGCACATACGTACTATTGTCCAGTTTTATTTATTACATGATACTTCATCTCATTTGGTAATTCGAATGTATCTGATCTTTTATTCGGTATAATATTCATTGGATAGTTACTATCGATAGTAACAGCTATCGAATAAGTGATTCGTTTTCATTCGAAATATAGTACCCATTACTAGCTATGCCAGATGATTTAGATGATTGTTATTGATTATGCCAGTGATCCGTCTGAGTCTGGCGTATTTTAGAAGGTAATCAGCTATTTAGAGGACATTGCAAAATCTTATTCTGGTTCTACGAATTTCCTACAAATTCATTCAATGTTCTGGTTAGTTAGTGGTAAATAAGTTAAACATGGATGCCAGTAGCGATCTGAAATTTTAGTTAGAGTACAAGGAAGAAGTAAAAACAGAGGAAGATTTTAAAATAGAAATACCAGAACATGATTGGACTGCACTTATGGATTTAAAACAAGAATACTGTAGTGATAGCGACAATTCTGGAAATAACGATTCAAAAACGAGTGTAAATACTGTTGTTTGCCAACAGTTGGGCACTAAGTGTGATTATTTAAATGATAATTGTAATTCACAGGAGACAGACTTCTCAAGAAATGTCGAGTGCAAGGAAGAAGTAAAAACCGAAGATTTCAAAATGGAAATGCCACAACCTGATTTGTCTGTACTGGTGGATTTAAAACAGGAATACTGTAGTGATAGCAACAGTTTTGGAAATAATGATTGCACACTGAATGTAAATGCTGATGTTTGCGAACAGTTGGACAGTAAGTTTGATTATCTAAATGATCAATGTAATTTACAGGAGACTGACTTCTCAAGAAATGCTATTTCCAAACAAATGTGTAGTAAAAACAGACCTTTTAAATGTGATACCTGTGATTACACTACACCCAAGAAAACCTATCTGTCCGTACACATCTTCAGCAAACACAGAAGTAATGAAGAGAGACCTTTTAAATGTGAACTGTGTGATTATGCTAGCGTACAGAAACAGCGTCTGTCAAGACACATCATCTCCAAACACAGAAGTATTGAAGAGAGACCGTTTAAATGCGATTGGTGTGATTTCACTAGTGTGTGGAAACGGAATATGTCAATGCATATCATGTGCAAACACGGAAGTATTGAGGAGAGATCTTTTAAATGTAAGTTGTGTGATTTCGCTAGTATAGAGAAGGCACGTCTGTCAAGACACATCATGTCCAAGCATGAAAGTATTGAGGGGAGGCCTTTTAAATGCGAGCTGTGTGATTATACTTGTGTAGTGAAAGGTGATCTGTCCAGACACATCATCTCCAAACACAGAAGTATTGAAGAGAGACCGTTTAAATGCGAATGGTGTGATTTTACTAGTGTATGGAAACGAAATATGTCTATACACATCCTGTCAAAACACGGAAGTATTGAGGAGAGATCTTTTAAATGCAAGCTGTGTGATTACGCTACTATAGAGAAGAGGCGTCTGTCAAGACACATCATTTCCAAACACGGAAGTATTGAGGAGAGACCTTTTAAATGTAAGTTGTGTGATTACGCTAGTCTGGAGAAGAGGCTTCTGTCAAGACACATTATCTCCAAACACAGAAGTATGGAAGAGAGACCCTTTAAATGCAAGCTGTGTGACTACACTACTGTACAGAAATTGAATGTGTTAAAACATATCAACTCCAAACACAGAAGAATCGAACAGAGACCATCTATGCCTCCCCTGTTTTATTTTATACAGAATGATCCTTTACTATCCACTATCTAGCCAGATGGTAGAGACGGGTCATAAGCAGTTTCGAAGGGAATCCTTGATTAATTCTATTGTGTTTGCCGTTTACTTTTACCAGTGTTCAGAGAACAATAAGACCAGCAAAAGGGCAGTCGTAGGCGTGGAAATATATTTGTTAAGATCGTTCAATTTATATTTAAAATGTAGTCGTAGGAAAATTTGCTATAACTATTAATGTAAATATTTCATGTAGTAGTAGGTCACAGATGTATCAATAACATTGGCATTGAAATTATTACATATTTATCTAAATAATAAACAAGGTGAAATTGCAGCGTACAGTACAAGGAATGCTGACTGTTGCGGTCTGCAATTATGTGTGATGTAAACCAAAAAACTATAAGTAGTATTCGTTGATATACATCAAAGAGACTGTTAATTGGATTCTTAAGATGTAAAGACGTGAGACCTGTGATTTGAATTATGTAGAGATAAGTGGAGACTTTTCTATTAACATTCAGTATGTAAAGATTTCGGGTTTAAAATTCATTCGGTTAAATTAGTTGTAAGCATTGTTAAAGTTTAGTTATTTTATTAAAGTTATTACATCGTTACTATGTCTAACTTCACCTAGTTCGACAAGTTAAATCCCCAGTTATCCTCCGATCCTCAACAACCAGTATAAGGTAAATGTGACTAATTCTATTGTGTTTGCCTTTTACTTTTACCAGTATAAGGTAAATGTGACTAATTCTATTGTGTTTGCCTTTTACTTTTACCAGTATAAGGTAAATGTGACTAATTCTATTGTGTTTGCCTTTTACTTTTACCAGTATAGGGTAAATGTGACTAATTCTATTGTGTTTGCCTTTTACTTTTACCAGTATAGGGTAAATGTGACTAATTCTATTGTGTTTGCCTTTTACTTTTACCAGTATAGGGTAAATGTGACTAATTCTATTGTGTTTGCCTTTTACTTTTACCAGTATAGGGTAAATGTGACTAATTCTATTGTGTTTGCCTTTTACTTTTACCAGTATAAGGTAAATGTGACTAATTCTATTGTGTTTGCCTTTTACTTTTACCAGTATAGGGTAAATGTGACTAATTCTATTGTGTTTTACTTTTACTTTTACCAGTATAGGGTAAATGTGACTAATTCTATTGTGTTTGCCTTTTACTTTTACCAGTATAGGGTAAATGTGACTAATTCTATTGTGTTTGCCTTTTACTTTTACCAGTATAGGGTAAATGTGACTAATTCTATTGTGTTTGCCTTTTACTTTTACCAGTATAAGGTAAATGTGACTAATTCTATTGTGTTTGCCTTTTACTTTTACCAGTATAGGGTAAATGTGACTAATTCTATTGTGTTTGCCTTTTACTTTTACCAGTATAAGGTAAATGTGACTAATTCTATTGTGTTTTACTTTTACCAGTATAAGGTAAATGTGACTAATTCTATTGTGTTTGCCTTTTACTTTTACCAGTATAGGGTAAATGTGACTAATTCTATTGTGTTTGCCTTTTACTTTTACCAGTATAGGGTAAATGTGACTAATTCTATTGTGTTTGCCTTTTACTTTTACCAGTATAAGGTAAATGTGACTAATTCTATTGTGTTTGCC